>JAOSBN010000008.1:842283-858225 GCA_027563595.1 Erythroxylum suave | reverse complement strand
TCCTCTTCCCATTCTACCCTTAATGGGTGAGAAAAGTCTACCTTACCCTTCCTTTAATGCCTTAGTGCTTCTAACCTCAAGTAATCCACCCAAAATACCCCTTTATGAATTTTTTTCTACCTTTAATTCAACTCACCTAAGAAATAAATTCTACTAACAAAAAAAAATAACTCCTAAAATTCACTTATCCAAACCTCATAATTATTTAAATCATGCTTAACTAAAAAAAACATTTGGGGGCCAACAAAATAATAGAAACAAAGGAGAACATTATCCGCAAAGAGAGTTGAGTGAGATGCTATTGATAAAGAGAGAATGAAGAAATATAGAGATAAAAGAAAGATTGATAACGTAGGGAAAGTGATAAAAAGAACGGATAGAAAAAAAGAACAAATATTGCAAGGGGTAAGCAAACAAACACAACCTTAGCTTCACTATTTCCTATATCATTTGGAACCCTTCGATAATGATATGTTGGCAATATTCATTAAAGGAAATGATGAAAAAGAAATTTGAATTATTTAGGTGAAATTAGGGTTAAAATTAAATTTGATTATTTAGGTTTTGTTAAGCTTATTTATTGTTAATGTTAAAAATTAAAATTAATTAACATTAATTATGGTTTATTAAGGTTAATTATAATCAATTAGTATTAACAATTAATTAGTATTAACAATCATTAATCATAAATTAATAATAATTAGTTTAATAGTAATTTTTTAATTAAAATTAGTAGATCCTCTTTTTCTATTCATATTTGGTGGAGACATGAACAATTATTTTGGTCATTCATATGTATATTCTGTAATTCAATCAGACTTCCATTTCCTTAATAAAGAATTAATATTTATGGCTACTCTTGTCCCTCACCAGAACAGTAATAATATTTTGTGGAAGTGCTTCTTATTGCTACTTATGGTATATTTTAAAAGTTTGTACTTCCATCAATTATAGAGATTGCAACAACCTAAGTGAGGACCTTTTGGTCCCAATAAATAAATGTTTTGATGACCTGATTAAGAGGGTTTCATTTACTTACTTGAAGTATCTACTTATGTTACATTATTTGTTAATTTTGTGTCATTTACCTTATTCAAGTTATGGTTTTATGTAGTTAAGTGGTTATATAGGCTAACAAGCTTATGTAATTGTTCATATCATAATTTTTCATAACATGTCACTTTTTATATGGTATATTATTTTTTTTCATTATTTTATTATTGTAAAATCTTGTTATTAAAAATATATAATTGGGAACTACTGTTTGACATGTAATTTTCTTTCAAAAGTTGATTTATTTTTGGTATTTGAATTCAACATCCTGATTGCCATCTCATTTCTTATATGATATTGCTTGAATAACTATTATCAATATGTGCATGCCATCCTACATTTTGGTTAATATCAACATTATTTGATTAAAAATCATAGCTATTTCATCATTTATCTTACTTAAGATATATTATAGTTTTGTGTCATTAGGCGAAATAAAAAGAAACAATTTTTTCTTATGTGTTTGTCTTACTTTATCCACCTATATAATGCTTTATGGTCCTGAGATCTCATATTTGACTAAGATTAAGCTTATTGGTTGTTTGATTACATTTTATTTTATCTAGGTCAAGTTTATAATTTGACCTTTTCGCTTTCTTTGGGTGTTTTCTTTATTGTGAGGTATTATATTAAGTCATTTATTTTGGTAGTTGTTTAAAGGTACTTATACGATATTGATCATATGAGATTTGGATCATGTGGAAGAATTTCATCCATGTAAAACTTGGCATAACATTGTTTGTGTGTGAGTTTTTGTTTTTTGTTCTTTAGCTTGAATTGGTTTAACGATTATCTTGTTTACAATTTTTTCAGATGGATGAACATAATTCTTCAACAATATAAGGCAATATAATAGAAATTTCCAATCCAATAAGTAGCAATATACCAAGTGAAGAAGTACTTTACATTAAAGGAACCGATTCTTTGAAGATAAGAAGTGATGTTTAGAATCAATTTGTTCAATGTAAATCAAATGATGGACTTGATAAGGTTGAATGCAATTATTGTCAAAGAATTTGGTCAGGGGATCTAATGGTGAAACATCTCATTTAAAAAGGCACGTAGACTCTTGCAACAAAAGGGAGATGGTATTATGAAGACAAACTTTTTTTGACCCCTAACATAATAAAAGAAAAGAGTGAAGTGTCTATCATAGGTTATAATTTTCATAAATCCAAACATTTGCTAATGAAGATGATTATAAAGAATGAATATGCACTGCATTATTGATAATGAAAACCTTGTTAATGTTTATTACCCCATTTTAATTAACCTTCAAGATGCTAACTTGTAATACCATAAAGAAAGACATCTTCAAGGTTTATGAAGATCAAAGTATTTGACATTAAATAAATTATCAACTAGTTAAAGATGAGTTTCCATTATAATATATGGATGAATAATAACCAAAAAAGGGTTATATAATGATAACAATGCATGACATAAACATAATTGGACTTTATGTAGTTGAATCCTAAAGTAAATAATATTCGTTAAATTTTTTATCATTTGTTCATTGCTTATGTTGCAATCGATATCTTTCTAATGTTTTTAAAGGATAAATTTGTTTATGTCCTAGCGCAATAAATAAATGAAAGGATAATAAATTGGACCATGGACATAAAACTCTTAACCGTAACTTCAGATAGTAGGACAAATATTATTATGATAAAAAAAAGTAAAAACTAATTTATAGGTTGGGAGCTTCTTGATGGATAGGATATCATTCCATATACTTTGTCTTTCATATATTATGAATTTGATAGCAAAGGATGGGTTGAATATAATAAAGAAAAGGATAGAGGAAATACATAATAGCATTTACAACACTCAAACAAGTTGAAATTCTTAAGGAAATTGCATGATAACTATGCATTGCATGCATGAAGAAGTTGGTTTTAGACTACCCAACAAGACGAGATTTAACATTTAAGATGCTAGAGTCAATAACTACGTATATTAAAGTTTTTATTAGGTTGAGATAATTAAATTCTCTATATACTTGTTTTCCAAAAAAAAGAACAAAAGGAGTTGGCAAGAAATTTGTTCAAAGTTGGTGATATTTCATATTGTTACTAAGTTCTTCTTTAAAAAATATTTAACTTCACACATTTGCTTTGCTAACATATGCGAGAATAAACTAGCATCATTTGAGTGGATTCTTTTATTTAAATAAGGTGATTTATAAAATGAAAAAGTAGATGATAAAGAAATGTAATATTTATTGGTCCATAATTGGTAATACTATAATAGTCATTTATGTATTACTTGAGGTATAAGATGGGTGGAATTTAATTTTTATGGTAATAAGATGGGTTAATGTTAATAAAAAAAACCCAAACTTTCCCTAAATTTTCAGTTATAGCTCGAAATTTAAAAAGTAGCAATAAAATGCCCAAACTTTTAATTTTTTCAATTCTAGCTTGACATTATTCTTATTGTTATCCTTGCTGATGTGGCACTGCCATGTGTCAAGAGACCCTCATTAATTAGACAATCAGCATCATTAGAAGAAGTGAGTTGCATTATTGAAATGACGTCGTTTCAAGAAGATAAAATCTTATCTGTTAGTCATCCCTCCTCCCAGACACAAGGAATCCTTCGATTTTTTTTACATTGTCTCGCCCTCCTTCCTAAACCCCCAAAATCCCTTTTAAACATAAGAATTCCCTTTGTTTTTCAATATTGTTTCATCCCTCCCTCCTAGACACATGAAATCTCTAAGTTTTTCGACATTGTTTGGAGACGTTCTTATATTTTCACCAAAAATCATTGTCTAACCATATTTTTGTTGTCTTCTATTTTACTTCCAAGCCAATCATCTTCCAATAGATCGAAAATATCCACATATTGTACATGTTGAAAGAGAAAATTTGGAGGAAAAAATATGAGAAAGTATCTTCAGTTGTTGGAGATAAAGAGACTAATTTGGAAGGTATTACAAAAACTTCTATTGATCATTATATGTTTTGCTTCTTCTCCTAGACTTTCTCGATGTTCTTTGGTCATGATGATCCCTGTGGGAGATAGTGGTTGACAAGTCCCTTTCTCTTCTGCTTGCTTTCAAGTTCACCTTGCGCTCTAATGGCTCCAAGTAGCTCGAATTTTCCCTTTCTTGATGTTATGAGCAGCTACCAGAGTTATTCACTCTAATTCACATCCATAATCCCAAGCCTTGTGAATGGTCGCAAAACATGAGGGAGAACTCAATATTTTTTGAAGAGCCTTAAGTGTGGGAGGGAGGAGCTCTTGCATGCCTTCTCTCTTTTGCAACAAATGCAGAGAAATAGAAAAGGGTTAAACATTCCCACAAGTAACCACTTACTTATTAGCTTTGTCTTTTTTGTAAGACTAAGTTTACTTGTCCACTTTGGTTTTCTTGTGCCAATGTGGACACATTATATTATTTTGCTACAGAGAAGAAGAAGAGTCTTACATAATACTGAAAACAAAAATTGATAAAGGAGAAATCATATCACACTCCAGATAATTAGATATTTTAGATATAAATGTTAACCATTATCTCCCACAGGGATCATCATGACCAAAGAACATCTAGAAAGTCTAGGAGAAGAAGCATAACATATAATGATCAATAGAAGTTTTTGTAATACCTTCCAAATCAGTCTCTTTATCTCCAACAACTGAAGATACTTTCTCAACCCTTTTCTATTTCTCTACATTTATTGCAAAAGAGAGAAGGCATGCAAGAGCTCCTCCCTCCCACACTTAAGGCTCTCCAAAAAATATTAAGTTCTCCCTCATGTTCTTATCTCTATGAGTCATCATTCATAAGGCTTGGGATCTGGGGTATGAATTAGAATAACTCTGGTAGATGCTTATAACATCAAAAAAGGGCAAATTTGAGCTACTTGGAGGCATTAAAGCACAAGGTGGACTTATAAAGCAAGCACAAGAGAAAGTGACTTGTCAAGTTTGAGAGGTAAAGTCTCACCGCACCTTCCAACATTGGTATTAGAGCAAGGATAACTTGCTTTCACCCTTGAAATTGTGCCAAATGAGAATAATATGCCATAAATGTAAAATTTGTTCATGCATGTATAACATGGCCATCAATGGAAAAATTTTGTGTACTTTGTTTTAACTTGAAATTTTGGCATGGATATGTTCCTTATAATGTCATAAACATATGCCTAAATTTTGGTGAAAAAGGGATTTGAATTAAGTGAGATATTGTATGATAAAATTTTGATTTATGCATGTGTTTCCTAAAAATTTAGGCTCATTTTTCAACTTGTTACGGTACTATTTTGCATGAGATATGTATATGGATACGTTCCTTGTCACATTATCTTTCCAGCCATATATTATATGCTCAAATCAAAGTTAAAATGAGTGAGAAGCAATGGCCTGAAGTGGGCATCATGGCTATGAAATTCTAGAAAATTTGGGTTTAATATAAATGTGTCGATCTACAACATGTGTTTCCCGAAAGTTTAGGTCCATTTTCTAAACTGTTACAATACTATTTTCATGAGATATGTATAGAGATATGTTCCTTGTCACATTATCTTTTCAAAGGTATATTATCTACTAAAATCGGAGTTAAAATGAGTGAGAAACAATAATCCGAAATAGGCATCGTGACCATAAAAGACTGAAATTTCTGAAAATTTTGGATTTTCTAAAGTCACACAGCTGCGTCTCACATGCATCCTAGGGGTGCATAGAGTGCATAAGGTCACCCCAAGGGGCCGTTTATTAAATTTTTTCAAAAATCGAGTTATTTGTTAACCTAATTTGAAAATTTTCTTAATTACATAAGTGAAATAATTTTTTGGTTATTAACTTGGGTTTTTATGCTTAATAATTGTGTATTATATTCATGAATTTATGATGCGTTTCATATATGCTATGAGTTGTATTTTATTATTTATTTCATTTATGTGGTAAATGATTATTATTTATGTTAGGAATAAATTGTTTAGCTATTTGTCTATGTGACTAATTGTTAATTAATGCCAATGGACATAAATTAAATGAAGATGCATTGATATTTTGAATTAGTGCCTATGTTGTGTGATGTATGTTTTCCAAAATAATTTTATATACTAGGAAGAAAGTGTGACGTCCCTATTTAATATTTGTTGTTAGAATGAAGTAATAAGATTTGTATTGTAATTATTAATGTCCTGTATCTTTAATATTAAGGCTTTGTAAGGGGATGAATTCTCACACTAATTCTAAGTATATAATTTTATTTTAGACATTAGGCACCAAAATATCAATGGAGTCTTAGAGTGAGACTCACTAATGCATGCATGATTGGTTGATGATATATTACGTGGATGTGTTACCCATAATTTAATTAAAATTAATCTTAGGCTAAGTACAATTAGACGCTTAATACTCTTTATGTTGTTAGTGATGATTACTAGCAAGTTTGTGAAATTTTTGAATTAATAATGTAAGTGGGAGTTGAGCTGACTAATTAAGATTAGCATAAATAGATGTGAGCTTTAATTAAACCTGTGCAATGATGTAGTGAAATGACAACCAAGAGTTCGATTATTGAGATATCTAAGAGAAAGAAACTTAATGGTAAAAACTATGACATTTGGCATAGGAAGTTTTAATACCTTCTCAATGGGCATGAGTTGCTCAACCATCTAACCATCAAAATGAGCCACCCAAGACTGAGAATTAGGCTCAGCATCGCCGTGACTATGAGGCTTATACCCTTTGGAAAAAGAAGGATAGAAGTGCACGCTTTACGTTGTTAGCTTGCACGTATGACGACCTTATTAGGGAGTTTGAGAACTACCCAATTGCCGTAGAGATGTGGAAACAATTGTGCCTAAATTATGGAGGGATAATAGCCACAAGGCTTTGTGCCTTAACAGTTAGGTTCAATCAATACATGATGGACCCTAAGCATAGTATGACTAAACATCTTAGGGTGATGTCCTCCATGATTATAGAAATGAAGGTAGCAGGTTATGATCTCACAAATGAGTAGTAGGTTCTAGCTCTTATTAGGTCACACCTCGAGTCCTTGCAGGGATAAGTGAAGTTGTTCCTTACTTATAATGAGGCCATTAAGACCTTTGATGACATTTCCCGCCATTTAAAGCTTAAAGCATAACATAGAAATGCAAATCGTAGTGCCGTTGCATTAGTTACTAAAAATGGGGGCAAGGTTGATTGCCCTATGTGCAAGAAAGGAAAGGCTAAGAACCAAAGGCCTTAAGAAGGGCAAGTCTCTAAATCCCATAGAGGAAATTGTGGGGTCATTCTCTTCATGATTGGATTGTAGATACAAGAGTGACAAAACACAAAAACTGCAGCCATACAGGATTTGTAGATTACCATCAATTACCAACGGGTAAACATTTTGTAACAATAGGAAATAAAGCAAAGGAAAGGATCTTTAATGTAGGACCCTACCAACTTACTTTACGTAATGGAAGAAAACTGCTCTTATATGATGTGCTTCATGTACCCACTATTCGATGTAATATACTTTTGGTATCAGCACTAGTAGACTTAGGTTTTTCTTTTCTTGTTACTAAGAATGGTGTATCCATTTATCTTGATGATACCTTTTATGGTCATGGGCACTTTTGTAATAGTTTATTTATGATGGACTTAGAAGATGTATCTGAATCTCATAAATATTTTGTTCATGTTGCTTCTTCTTCTTTTATTGATATTGAATCTGAGTCTGTTAAATGGCATACTCGACTAGGACATATTAGATAAAGTAGAATATCGTCTAGAGGAGTGCTATTAGGCTCTCTCACTAAAGTGACTCTTCCTCTTTGTAAGCCTTGTCGCATTGGGAAAGATAGTAGAAAGCCTTTTGGTAAGGCTAAGAGGACTTCACATCATCTAGAGTTGATCCACTGTGATATTTGTGGGCTTATGAATAGGAGAGTGCATAGTGGCGTGACTTCACATCCTCTAGACTTTATACGCTTTGTAGCTGAGGTTGAGAATTAGAAAGAGAGGAGCATTAAGGCTCTTCGCACTGATAAAGGCTGAGAGTATCTCTCTGATCAGTTTAGAGAATTTTGTGAGAATAAGGGAATATGCTGACAGTTAACAATTTGTGGAACTCTGCAACAAAATGGGGTTGCAGAGAGAAGGAATCGAACTCTGTTGGACATAAATAGGTCGATGATGGCTCAATCCAACCTCCTAATTAAGTTTTGGGGGGATGCCCTTGTGATTGTGGCACACATCCTTAATCGAGTGCCCACTAAGTCTATCTTGACTACTTCATATGAGTTATGGAATGAAGATAAGCCTAATTTGGAAGGCTTAAGGCCATGGGGATCTATTGGTTATGTTCACCATTCTTCTCATAAGATTGGGAAGTTAGGCCCTAAAGCTAATAAATGTGTGTTCATTAGATATTGTGGGCATTCTATGGGTGTGTGATATATGATGAACATCATGGAGGGCTCATTGAGGTTGAGTCCTAAGATGAGGATTTTTTGGAGGATGATTTCCTAGTATTGATGAGATCAAACAAAGTCTTGAGCTCTACGGGTTATAGGAATATCAAGACTAAGTGCCCCAAATGGATTTAGATTCACAATCTATTTTGATGACTATTGAGGTCAGTGGGAGCATAGGACCTGAGTCTTAGTCTCCATAATTACGTATGAGCCAACGCAAAAATGTTTCGCATAGACACTTTGAAATAGATAGTGGGTCCTTCTTGAACATTTTTGTTGATATTGATGAACCTTCTTCTTTTGAAGAAGCAATGAACTCAACAATTTCTAGTAAGTGGCTTGATGAAATGGAAGATGAGATGGAATCCATAGCTAAGAACCATGTGTGGGACTTAGTCAATCTACCTGTTGGTTGCAAAACTACTAGAAACAAATGGGTCTTGAAGGTTAAGCTCAAGGTAGATGGATCAATTTATAAGTATAAGGGCCGATTAGTGGCGCAAGGTTACATCCAAAGGGGAGGTATGGACTACGATGAGACATTTTCTCCTATGGTGAGATTTGTGTCTATTTTCCTTATCCTAGCTATTATTGCACAATTAGATTTGAATTTGTTCCAAATAGATGTTAAAACGACATTTATAAATAGAGAAATAAATGAAGACATCTATATGGATTAACATGTTGGGTTTCAGGGAAAGGGACAAGAGCACAATGCGTGTCACTTGAGACGTTCCATTTATGGCCTAAAACAATCATCTAGGCAATGGTATCTTAGATTTCATCAAGCCATTACATTGGTAGGCTTTGCAATGATTGAATAGGACCATTTTGTATGCATAAAGAGACAAGAGAATGTGTTTCTTATACTTTCTTTATATTTAGATGATATTTTGATAGTTAGGAATGATATGGAGATGATCATTGCCACTAAAAAATGATTGTCCTCTACTTTTGAAAGGAAGGATGTGGGTGAAGTAGATTATGTTCTCGGAGTTAAGATCTTGAGGGATTATTCTAAGAGATTTCTGAGTTTGACTCAAGAAACCTATATTAAAAGGATTTTGGAACGTTTCTATATGCATAAACGCAAACCTATTGACACTCCAATAGAGAAGGGCTTATACCTAAGTATGGATCAATGTCCTAATACAGAGGAATAAAAACAAAAAATTGCTAAGGTGCCATATGCAAGTGCTATTTGTAGTCTAATGTACGCTATGTTGTGTACTCGACCTGATATATGCTTTACAGTTGGGATAGTTGGTAGATATCAAAGTAATCCTGGACTTGTGCATTGGGAAGCAATCAAAATGATGCTTAGATATCTAAGAGGAACCACTAACATGGCTTTGTGCTATCAAGGTGGAGCCTCAAATTGGTTGGATATAGTGATATGGATGGATTATTGATAGAGACAAGTGAAAGTACACATCGGGATATGCTTTCATTCTTAGAGGAGGAGTCATTCTTGGTGTAGCAAGAAACAACAGTTCGTGCCATTGTCTATGATGGAGTTCGAGTATGTAACCTATACCTTGGTAGTACAAGAGGCGATATGGTTGAGAAGATTTTTAGGAGCTTAAATATTGTCAGGCATCTTTGTGAGGCCACAGTTATCTATCGTGATAGCACAATTGCAATTGCCTATGCAAAGGACCTGAAGTATCATGGAAAGACAAAGCACATAAATAATCGCTACCACTTCATCTGTGATATCATTGCACAAGGACATGTGGTCCTAAAGCATATCTTTACAAGCTGATATGATAGTTGATCCTTTTACTAAACCCACTGCTAGATATACTTTTCAAAAGAACATTAGGGGTTTAGGTTTGTTAAGGATTTGATGCATTTGTACATTTACTTATGCATTAATGAAATATGTTTTTCATTTTGATCTTGTGTGAATTTGCATAGTAAATTAAGGTTTAATTGAAAATGAAACATATCTTAAAATTGTCACCAAGCTTGATGTCACTCTCTCACATAAAAACATCGCCCTAGTGCTATGATAGCGAGTGGGATGAGATAAAGTATTGCAAGGTACAAAATGATAGGTAATCTTCCTAATTACTGTAGCGTGACTAAGGATTTTGTATGTCACCTTAGCTAAGTACTAATATAAGATTTATTTAGTCAAACATGGAAAGTGTATCCATGTAGCCTATATCAAGCTGGATTTGAATCTATGGTGGCTCAAGTCAGTCACTTTATAGAGTGATTGCGCCATGTTCCGTATGGTGTTTTAGAGCATGATAAATCCTTAGTGGGAGCTCCACCATAGCATGCACTTTATACTGCATGTGCTTGAGACGACCAAATAAGGGAGCGATGAATAGGTCCCTTCTTCATCACTGTATGAGCCCTATGGACATCTAGTCCACCTCTATACCCTTTGGAACTTTGACCTATGTCATAAAGTTGGGAATTGGTGTTGCTATTTTAGCATATTATTCAAAGACTAGGAATGATGTGGTCTAGTGGGGTATAACTAAGAAAGCATCCAAGACTTTATGGATTGACATGAGTGTCTAAGGGAAAAATCATTTTGATATCACACAAGCTATTTGTGACTCATTGCTTTGGTGGTTACAAAGACATTAGTTGTCGATACGCATGAGTTATCTATATGGTAACCATGAGTACAAATACATTATGGGATTTTACATAGTTCTTTGTGAAAAGAGGGATCAGGGATGCAAAAACTAGTGTGATTAGAAATGATTTGGGGTATAACGAGATCTTGAGTGACATGGAGTCATTACACCTTCCAACATTCTCGATGCTACAACTCTTCATGGTGCATACCTTTTGTTGTCCCATTACCTTCCCAAAATGAAAGTAAAGAGTATGATGGTTGGATTTTAGTATCTTGATGTCAAGCAAGCATCTTCTTTTTTCTTTAATTATGATTGCATAATCCTTTTTTTGTTCATATTATCTATAAAGCATTCTTTCCGTCTTCTAACACTGTTCAGTTTTCTTTTCTTACTTCTCAACTTCATAATTATCATTTTTTGACTTTGTAGATGAAATGATCAAGTGTCTCACCTAAGTCCCTTGGGAACACATAGATGTTATCTTTCAGCAAAGCACACAACGATATATTGCTCATAGTACCATTCAGGCAAGTTTGTATCTTTTCTATACTATATTATAGCTTGAATTGTCATTTAAACATAGAAGAGATATCTTCTTAAATATTCAGTAGAGCAGTTGCCTATTAGATAATGGAGTGAGGCATATTAAGTTGTTATCTTGGTTAGATGGATTGACTTTTGATGTTGTTTTTGTTAACAATTACTTTTTAATTTACCAAGTTGGGAGTGAGTGACTAGACATATCTCTAATGAAAACTAATTTAGGAAAGGGAAACAAACAATAAGGTTGATCTCTCTGATTGTTTGGATGTTGATAATCAGATACTGCTTTGTCTTTAACTTACGAACTTGCTTAATACTGTCACATGATGAGGCAACTGGCAGTAGTCTTTAAATGTTTTTTTAAAGGAATGGCTTGTCTTTTTAGTACAATGAAAATCTTATACTCCTTAGTGTACCATTTCTTTGATTAATGGAGTGATCAAAGGAAACTTATGAAGATGATAAGTGATGCTCTTATCAAAAGAGATGGAGGGAGAAGAAAAATAGTGATGCAACCAAGGATCTTGTTTTGAATGTTATTTACTTTGTTTGCAATTCTATTCAAAATTTTCTGACTAGAATGACATATCTAATAACAAGCCTACTATATTGCTATGGTGTTCTATTATAAGATAAAAAGTAATCATGTAATCAACTAGCTTCTTTTTAGTGACATCGTATTCTGAATGTTAGCTGCCTGCAAGATTTTTGCATACTTAGTATTTTAATTTTATATTCAATGAATAGTAATCTGCAAGTAATTTTGAGTTGTAATTAATGGTCTTTTACTTTGTGTTTTTCTCATATTTATCTTCTCAACACATTCAAGTGGAGAGCTATTAGTTGAATTCTGATGGTGCTAATGTTGTGCTTCATATGATAGATAACTTCCTTCTCTAGCAGTACTATAATTTCTCTCTTGGTTACACTCAGGCAAGGGGTATCGTGGACATTATACTTTGGATGTAAAACTGAACATATATTTTAGATCAAGGGTATCGAGGTGGTGATGAATCTTGTAATCCATTTTCTTAGTAGGCTAGAGTTTGTGTTTAAATTGATGTATATCATGTTTTAACATTTTCTATTGATTTACCAACTGGAAAATGTTTTCTTCTTGTTCAATGTTCAGTCTTGTAGATGTAATGTATGACTCCTATCACTTAACAATAATATTATAATCAATTTATCTTCAATTTGTTAACTAGACATTGTCAAAACAAAAGACTGATTTATCAAAATGAATGTTACGAATAGTGGGGGAATTTAATTTTTGGACGCCACTTGATTTTAACAATATAACATGGGGCTATAGGAATAATACTAATAGAATTGATCTTCATAGTTGCAAATGATTGATATGAATATCAGCTCAGAACCTCATTTGGATTTTCTTTTTTTAAAAAAGGAACATTTTGCCATAAGCTTTTTGCTTCAACATGTTTCTGTGACATGTACCAAATAGAGAGTAAGCTGAAACTTTCATAACTCTAAAGAGGATATTATGATTCAAACAAAAATGGAAGACAAGAAAATCTAGAATAGAGCTAGTAATTGTGCATGAAGCAAGAACGATTATTTACAAACACCAGTTCTTAGACTCAACTCATCTTAAATATAACTTGTCAAGACTCTATGCTATTTCCAAACTCACTAGTACAAGACATTAAGCTTTCTTGAGGGACACCATAAAGACATCTTAGGCGACCACTGATCAGTATGAAGAAGAATATCCTAGAGTATTTTTACTCTTTTCTCGTCCTGTTCTTTTGAGCCTTGTAACTTGAAATATGCTTTAACAAACTAGGTGTAGAAAGTTGTAATAGCAGTCATTTTTAGATTATGAAACAAGGCTATTACCTTTTTTCTTCACTAGTATTGCGATCAATGCATGTGTCTAACTTCTGTATTGATAATGAAACATATGAATTCTCTTTCATCAGAGTGGATAGACTTCTGCAGAACTGTTGGTAAACAAGAGATTAAACATACCAATACTAGTCAGCCACCAGTTTGCAAGCATATAAATGACACTGGATATTGAGATAAAAACATAGATAGGATCATTTTACCTCATTGTAAACCCTTAGCTCCGCTGTAGATTTTGATATTTCTACTACACAGTTTGCAGGAGTAACCTCAGTCACCTAAATTTTAGTGAAGAATGATGAGACTCCTAATGATATTAGAAATTTTTTAATCTTTCAAGGGCTGTACTATGTAATGGGTTACCTCAGTTGACAAGTCATAGAGTGATCTTGTACATGGAGAGAAGATTGTTGTACTTAAATTTGAGCTTGTGTATGAGTAGGAGCTCATATTAGACCTCATCCACTTTTTGTAATCCAAGGCTTCCTATCCTTTTATGTTGTCCTTATTCCTTTTTTTATTATTTGGATTTCATGTTTGTATCTATTAACTAATAGCAGATTCCAAGATGATGATTAAATTTGATTGCATATTTGGTGCAAACTTGTTTCATATTAAAGATATGCAGCTTTAGGAGGTGATTTTCATGACATATACCAAATTAGGACAGAACAATGAGACTAGTTCAAAAGCAAGAACAAAAACATTGAATTACTTTTCATAAGCTCCTTTGTAAAGGTTCTCAAATCATCAAAGGCAAAATTTGCATTTTGGGATACACTAAGGGCATCAACCATTCACTCCTTATAGATCAAATTCGAAGAGAAAATATAGTTGATAAGCTCCTTTGTATATCAGTAAAGATAGAGAAGGAAAACTTCAAATAGTATGATAGAAAACCAAAAAGATAGAATATAAAGGCATCAAAACAAATGTTCAAACCTAACCTTAGGATGAAACAATTTCGAAAAAACTTGGGGATTTTGTGCGTTTGGGAGGGAGGATAAAACAATGTCAGAAAACCTAGGGATTTCGTTCGTCTTGGATGAGGGATGATTGACAGATAAGATTTCATCTTCATGAAACAACGACATTTCAATAATGTAACTCACTTCTCCTAACGATGTTCACGTTTCTGATTAATGAGGGTCCTTTGACACGTGGCAGTGCCATATATGCAAAGATAATGATGAGACTAACGTTAGGCTAGAATTGTAAAAAATTAAAAGTTTGGGCATTTTATTGCTACTTTTTAAATTTCAGGTTATAATTGAAAATTTAAAGAAAGTTTGGGCTTTTTTTGTAATTAACCCTAATAAGATTGAAAGACAAATTGATAATAGAAAACATTTATAGTATGTTTTGTTTAATGGTTATCAATTAAGAATAGACAAAGTGCTAGATCACAATATTTTAGTATCATTTTCTTCTTTTATTGATACATCAATATCAAGCGTATTTAAAAGTTAGACTTTTTGTTTTAAGGAATTCATCAAGGAAAAAGAGATTAGGATTACAGCAAGATGGAGTTTGATGAATATATGGAAGTAGATATTATGACCATGACTAATGAGCACTTTAACTTATTTTCTTAATAGAAGTCAATTGGAGTCCTTAATATATGATTATGCAAGCAACTTTGTAAGACTTGTTAGTAATTTGAATATCTATAGTTTCTTCTGAATTTATTTTTAATACTTGTGGTCAGATGGTGAGTTCTCATTATAATCAACTTTGCCTAAAACTATGGAAGTTCTAATGTGTGCCCGAAGTTGGTAGGGTTTAAAAATTTTCAAAATAAACTCTATGCTTTATAATAACTCATATTTATCATATTATCTTTTTTTCTTTTTTTATTATGATAGGTATAAAGACTATTCGTCCAATTGAAAAAAATTTTTAAATCTAATCTAATGATAAAGGTATATTTGCTTGTTAATTATCATTAGTTAATTTAATAAATTTTTTACATAATTGAGTATGATTTTTCTACAGACATATGAAGTGGTATAAACTATTGACGGTCCCAACTATAACAATTAAGTAGTCCATTTTCTTTTACTATTTGATTATTTGCTTTAATCTTCACTTTTCAATTACTTTTTCTCATGTAACTTTTTTTTTTTACAAATCAAGATGTACAAGGTTAAACTTTCTTATACTTATGTGGGTTTTAAGCAAATTTTCAAAGAAAATTTTATATCATTGCTTCTTCATCTAACATGATCTCAAGTTCAACTTCTCCAAGCATAATATATCCATCCTTAACATAGTATGAAATGAGAAGTAGAATGTTGGTTTCTTATTATTATGCTATATGTTTATGTATTGGAGAAGTCCCTATGATCGCGGCTTTATCGATTCGACCTTATAATCGATCCTTGGAAACCGGTCAAAAAATAATAATTCCAAAGATTGCAATACGGGATGCAACCTCGAGTCGTCTCACT
>JAOSBN010000008.1:828720-842183 GCA_027563595.1 Erythroxylum suave | reverse complement strand
CCTCAATGTTTCAACTGTAAAAAATTTGGACATATACAGAAAAATTGCAGACTGAAAAAGGAGCAAGCAAATATGGTGGAGATGGTTGATGAAGAAACTCTTTTTTAAGAGTCGGTAAGAAATGCACCAAGATGTTTTTTTTTTAGAGAAGTGCTCCAATAATTGTTGGTTGGTGAGAAAGGCATCAACACGATGATGAGAAGTGCATCAATTAGTGAAGAGAAGTGCTTCATAGAATATTCTGAAGATGGAGAGAAATGCGTAAAAAAAGTTTTTTTTAAGAGCTGATTTAGCCAAAGTTTTTAATTTGTTTCCTAAACTGAATTTTGCCGATTTCAGTTTAAGGGAAGATGTTAAGATTTAAGTCACATGTTTGGCAAGATTATTTAATTGTCCTAGTCTTTAGGAAGTCAGTAAAGAGTTTGAGTCACGATAGAAGTAGTGTTAAGAAGTCAATAAAGTGTTTGAGTCACGATAGAAGTAGTGTAGTAGTGGGTAGTTTTTTATTATTACTTTTGTGACCCACGTTGGCCACTATTTGTAAGCCTTATATAAGGCCTTGTTCTGATATCTTAATGTATGTGAGTAGTTAACGTTATTTTCGTTTTTATCTCTTCATTCTCATCTTCTCTGCTCACTCTTCCTTCTATTGTTTATGTTCTAAAAAACCCAACATGTATAATGATTAATTAGAACTCACTATAATGATGTAATAATTTTATCTATAGAAAATTCATTATTCATTTTTAAAAAAAAACTTTAGGCCGAGAGCAGTCGTTCTTGCAAGTGGGCGTGTAGTTTACAGTTGCAAAGAGGTAGTTCTATGAAGTGTTTTAGATCCTAACCCTCCCTCCTCCAAGGTATATGGTAACTAACAATAATTCAGTTACCAAGGGTCTCTAATGCCTGACCTGACCTTTTTAATTGATTATATCATTTCTAAAACTAACCTGGAAACCTACAATCAATCTTGGTCCTACGAATTGGGAAAATTTCTACTAAATCTTCCTTCAAAGATTTGGTTGAAACTATGGTTTGAAGATAATGCAGAGGGTTCAGAGTGGTGGATGAGCAGGTTTGGTCCATGGACATTTACTGCTAGTAGGCCTGAAGAAAAAGATTGACATGACATCATTGAAAAAGGAAGCCCTTTAAAAGTCGATAAATTGACAAGTGATTACAACTTACTTGGAAATTTGTGGAAAATGATTAGATGGGGGGGTTAAGTACATTAGAATTCACAAACACTAATTAACATCTTTATCCTTTTTCAGTCTTATCCTCCCACTTTGATGTCTAAATTATTGCAAACCACGTTACATTTTTCCTTCTTAAGAATTAATGCTTTTTATTAGAGTGAGATTGACAAATTTCTGTCGGGATGTTGGTGTTGACCAGTAATTCTTACGTGACACTAATGCGTGCTCCAGATATCCTCGTCTAAGTTTATGAATGTTATGAATAGTGGGGAATTTAATTTCTGGACGCTGCTTTGTAATGCTTCCAACAATCTGACATGGGGCTGTAGGAAAAATAATTATAGAATCGGTCTTCCCAAGTGGAAATAATTGATATGAATATCAGCTTAGAACCTCATTAGGATTTTTCTTAAAAAAAGAAAAAGATGTTTGCCATTAAGCTGTTTGCTTCAGCATGTTTCTATGATATCTACCAAGCCGAGGATAAGCTGAAACTGAACAAACCAAGCTTCCTGCGTAATTCTTTTCGGAACTCTAAAGATGGTATGACGATTTCAAACAAAAATGCAAGAGAAGAAAAGCTAGAAAAGAGCTAGTAATTGTGCATGAAGCAAGAACGATTATTTACAAACACCAGTTCTTAAACGGGTTTAACTCATCCCATGTATAACTTATCAGGACTCTATTCTGTTTCCAAACTCAATAGTACAAGACATGAAGCTTTCCTGAGGGACACCACAGAGACATCTCAAGCGACCGCTGATCATCGCGAAGAAGAATATCCTAGAGTATCGTTACTCTTTTTCTTATCCTGCTCTTTTGAGCTACACAAATTGAAATATGCTTTAGCAAACTAGGTGTAGAAAGCTGTAATATAGCAGTCACTTTTAGATTCTGAAACTGAGGCTATTACCTTAGAGTTTCTTCACCAGTACTGGTATCGACGCATGCGTCTTGCGGCTTCTGTGTTGCTAATGAAACACATGAATTCTCTTTCAACAGAGTGGATAAACTTCTGCAGAACTGTTGCCAAACAAGAGATTAAACATACCACCACAAGTCAGCCAACAGTTTGCAAGCATATAAATGGCACACTATATTGAGATACCAACTTAGATGGCATCGTTTTACCTCCTTGTACTCTCTTAGCTCCCCTGCAGATTTTGATATTTCTACTACACAGTTGGCAGGAGCAACCGCAATCACCTAAATTTTAATGAAGAATGATGAGATTCCTGATGATATTTAGAATTTTTTTTATCCTTCAGGGATTGTGGTATGTAATGGATTACCTCTGCTGACAAGTCATAGAGTGATCTCGTACATCTAGTCATCTTTAGTTTTGGATGCATTTTCATCTGCCATGATGCAATTATAGATTTCAGTTTTCCTTGACAAGACATATTCTAAATTGGAAAAACTGTAGCGATCAAACCTGATTTACCTTGAAGTTTTTCCTCCTTTCAACTGAGAGACTTACGTCCATTGCAGCGGCTTCTATTTTCTTTATGGTTTCATCTACTGTAAGCTTGGATCCAATCCTTGTTGTCCTTTTAGTATCTGTCTGATAAGATTAGAGTTCGTTAGGACGTTATATTCCTGGCAAGGAAGCCTGATACAAAGCTTAAGTTATTTCAAGAGACTTGCCTGATCTTCAAAAAGACCCGATAAATCAAGGTCATTTGACATTGCTATCAACTGGAAAGCATTAATGAAACTTGAAGACTTGGGAATCTTTGCTTCTGCTGTATTTTCCTGCTGATAATTTCGTGAAGATAAGTAAAGTGAATAAATCGGGTCTCTCCACTAGCTTATGATCATTTACCTCAACTGAATCAAAGGCTGCATTAACATCATCCAAGCAGATCTTCTCATCACATTCATACCCACAAGAAGCCAAGTAATCTGTCTTAAACCAGCTTTGCTCGACGATTTCCTGCATCTTTATCCGCTGTAACAAATAACGAGTTGACCATTATCCTTCTGTTGTTTATTCAGTTTTGGATTTCAGAAGTTAAAAAGTGTTCAATACTCATACCCCTCTAGGATTTGGATCAAGCATTCTTGAGATTAGCTGCTTCTGATCTTCTGTAAACCACTTGGGACATGTGTATTCTGCTCTGGATATCTTCAAGGAGTGAAACTCATGATGTAAGGTATTTTTGTTAAATTGTTTCACACATGTCAGTTTCACTAACACAAGAACAAACCTTTCTGTACAACATCATAAGGTTACGATCATCGAATGGCAAATAACCAGCAAGTAGCTCAAAAAGGATTACTCCACAGGACCAAACATCTGCTGCTGCTCCATCATAACCCTTGTTTGCAAGAAGCTGAATAGAAAATCATTCGCTACTTTAAAAAAAAAGTTTGAAACTTTATCTCCATTTGTTCCCTATCATTTACTTCTCGTGCAAGATTTAATCGAATTTCATCTTACCTCTGGTGCCACATAACATGGAGAGCCACAAGCTGTGGTAAGTATGCCACCTGGCTGTCAGACAGATTTTCAGGCACGGACCATTTTAGTTCAACGGAGGAAGAAACAAATTTTATGGAAGAAGTAACTTGTAGAATATGTATGTACCTTGCGCAATGCACTTAGTCCAAAGTCAGAAACTTTCACGTTTCCTTTGCCATCCAAAAGCAAGTTTTCTGGCTGCAAACCCAAGTCCTAGTTAGATTGCGCTCCTTCATGGAAAAAAAAAAAAAAAAGGAAAGCAAATAGTGAGTAGCAAGCTTTTATTGACCTTCAGGTCCCTGTGATAAACCCCTCTGTTGTGACAATAGTCTACTGCATCAATCAATTGCTGGAAAAGCATTCTTGCCTCAGAATCACCAAGTTTCTTTGCATACGACTGGAAAATATGAAATTGCCCAGGATCAGAAATACCATATATAGATGACATAAGAATGCTGAAAGAAACCATTTTTGGATAGCTCCAAGAATATAGAATCAGTGCTCACCAACTTATCAGAAAGTTGTCCTCCTGCTACATATTCCATTACTATGTAGATTTTAGTTTTCGTGCCAAGAACCTAGAATTCCAAATATTTAGCACAAAGAAGTAAAATGGCTTAAATTTTGACTTCAAACGCAGCTACTATAGGAGCAAGATGTTGCTGATCAAAACTCCGGCAGATATACCTCATGTATCCGGACGATGTTGGGGTGATGCAGAAGTTTCATGGTTCTAATCTCTCTTTGCACCTGAAACCAGTGCCTGAATAGATTAGAGAAGGAAGAAGATTTGGGTTGTAACAAGCATCATTCCCCTTCCAAAAGAAACGATAAAAGGAAGAAATAGCCAGAAGATGAGAAAGATAGAACCATCTAATTATACACAGATTTTACCTGATTCTTGAGATTGCTTTCCATGACCATGTTCTTGTCAATGATCTTGATTGCAACCTGATGGCCATTGGTGGTATCTATAGCAAGCTTTACCTTAGCAAAAGTCCCTTCTCCGATCGTCCGACCGAGTTGGTACTTCCCAATGTGCTGTAGAAATCCCATTTCTTGTATCAAATCCTATGCCTGTAACTTCCTGTAATCCAACTTAACAGATAATCGTTATCTTTTTACGTACTGTTGCGAGGACTCTTCCTTCTCACCTTGACCCTTCTTCTTGATCCTAAACCCTAAAACCCTCTAAAACTTTCACCGTGTGTCCTCTGATACGAGAGGTCGAGGAAATGACAACGGTAGAACAGATCAGATTCAATTTGGACGATCGGTCGTGCTTCATTCTCATAATTGCCATGTCTATGATGACTATAGCTTCTATTTATAAATGTAGAGAGATAACTGAAAGGACAATCACGTCTCATGGAACGAAATTACATAAGCAGTGCAAAGGTTAAAAGTGGATTGAAGGATTCAATATTTTAGGGCGCTTGCATGGAAAGAAAGATGGTTAGAACTAAGGCTAGTTGGCTAGTTGGTGAATGTGTTTTGAATGGAAGTTAGCTGTTCCAGTCTGGACTGTAAACAAAACATGGCTTGGTCTTAGCCACTAATAAAAACAAAAAGAAAAAACAAAAATCATTATTCAGATCACCACAAAATAGGAGGGAGGTCATGTCAAGCTTTAAATTTGGCTTATTTAGTCTTTTTTTTTTAATACTGTGGATTCAAGATTCGAGAATCAAGACCCTGAACTGAATTGATTTTAAATTTTCCGGGATGGATAATGCTTCGGCTGAATCTGCGTTCTATTTCTTATCCAAAACCAAGAATATTTGGATAAAAATGAAATCATTTGAATATCTCAGAGATTAAGAAATTCTTAATAAATCCTTGCTTTACCATCTTGTCTTAAATATTCATTCATCTTTATCGTGCCATACTATTTTTAAAAAAAGAAAAATAAGGTAAACGAGATCAATTTTATGTGAGTAATATTGTTTATTTTTAAATTTATTTTTACTAGTTAAAATGATAATTTGCAATGTTTTAAAAATTGTAAGCTAAAATGAAAAAATATTTAACCTTTAAAAGATTTTACACGAGCTAAATTATGATTGAAAGAAATTGTCCTAAAGTTAACTAAAAAAAGAAAATATTGACATTTAATTGATTTATTTTAATTTATAAGAATTTACTAATTTAAAAATAAACTTATAAAATTTTAAAAATAAAAATTATTAAAGTAAATCAAACTAAAAATTCCAGTGAACAAAACAATTTGATGGTTCAAAGTTTTTACAGTTAAATTGGTTGAGTTTTTTAATAATAAGTAAATTGTAGTATTAAATTTTTAAATTAAGTTTAAGTGAAATAAAAATATTCTATAATTCATTTTTGTGTACTTGACATTATTTATATGACTGTTAAAACCTAATCTCAATAACATTTTCTACTAAAATAATTCAATAAAACTTTACTAATTTTTTTTAAAAATAAATACTTAATAAATATATTTTGAAACAATTAAAACTATAAAGGGAATTTGTATCTTTTACTTATCAATATATAATTATAGATTGCTAACGGGTTCTTGTGCTTAGACTTGATTAGATCTACTGTAGCTTTTAACTACATCACGCCCGAAGATTGTGGAGCCAAAGTGATGCAATTTCATTCAATTATAACACAGGGAAAGAACTAAGTAAATAATAAGTTAATTTCGCAATGGTCGGTAGTTCGGTCGGTCTGAAGAGTTATAATAATCGCAGCGTTGTTCACTCACTCAATTTTCTAATTAATCATTCAATGATTAAAAATTCAGTGAAGCTCGTATGAACCCGACCCCTTCACACGTATATTTTTTTAACTTTTACATGAATACCTTAGTCATTACAAGGAAATGCATAAACTAAAAGATCACGTTTATTGCACTGGTCCAGTCACCGGAAAAGCAATTGCACAATCCAAAAGCGGTTGAGATTTAACAAGTTTGAACATTAGGTGTAGAACAGAAGAGTCGTTAAAGGCCGTGTAGGGTCAAGTGTGTCCTGAATCTGAAAGTCCATGTGCCTTTTTCTCCCTCCAAAAGCTGGAATAGAATCCCTAGGAGTTGACAAATTGCATATTGATATTTGAATATATGCATGTGTTTGGTATACATGTTTTTCTAATTGTAATTTGCAAGGGTCATAAATCTCTGAATTAGAAAGATGAAAGTCCTCAGTCCTTCAATTATTCGATTCAACCATTGTCGTTAATGTCACATTTTCCTTCTGCGTTTTGTTCCTGCATTGCCGATGTATTCTTTTATACTTCATATGGTCACGAAGTTTCGGACTAGTGACACAAAATAGGTCTTGCAACTATTCATCTCCACCGATATGTTTGGTTTCACAATGTTTCTCTTTCTGTGTACGTGCAACATATACTTATTAAGAGTTAACATTGGTGACTTTTCAATGTTAAAATTAGGTAAAAGAACATATTCTTTAGTTCAATAACTTTTAAAGAATTTTCATCTTTTAAAATTTTGAAAAAAAGCCGTTATCAATTTTTTAAAAAAAATTGTTTTCTCTAAACTTCGGTTAAAAATAACAATTTGAGATATAAAATATTAAATGTAGACTAATTAAATATTACTAATATAATAACTCAATTAAGCTTTTAAATTTAATCCAAACTAATTAAAATAATAATTACAATAAATTATTAATTTGAGTCATAAAATTGGTTTGATTTAACTTATTGAATCATTATAAATATGTGATATCTGTATACTGTATTCATCGTTATTTTTTATCAAAATTTACGGGAAAATATTCTTGTAAAAACAGTTTTTGAAAAATTTAAAATTAATAAAATTTTACAAACTTTTTAAAAAGATATTATTTCTTCTGCACTTAATATTAAGATTCAGAAAGCAAAATTTAAAAAAAAGTTAGAAACATGAATCAAATTTCTCTTCCCCCGAAGCCTGAAAGAAAGTTCGGTAATTTGTCTAGAATGAATTAAGTTTAGAAAGGTACCTAATCTAGCTTCTATGTAGGCAAAGCAAGGAGAGAGCCTTCAAACAATATGAAACCTTAGTGGGATTGCAATTGCCAAAAATGAACTCAGAACGAGTTTCTATGCCGAGTAAAGAGTCTTCATCACACTGGATTGAGTCGAACCTATGCTTGACAGTGTAGTTGAAATGTCAATGTCTAAGACCCCACTTCATATTATTAAACAAAGTGTTCCATGCTTCAATTTTACTTTCTAGATGTGTTTACTTACTATGTAAATTGTTTTTAAGACGTTTTGATAAATTAAAACATACATAGACTCCACCAAATACTTGAAAATTAATTTGACAGAGACCGATATTTGTATTTTTCTATTTTGAGGGTAACAACAGAACAACATGCAGATAACAAACTCACATATTTGTAATTTATTGACACGGAATTATAATCCAAACCTGCCAATGTTTACCTTGGGTAGTATTCCAAATTAAATAACCGAAAACATGTGAATTAACAGTTTCCTTGGACTGAGATTAAATTTTAATTTGAGCCGAGATAATACAGTTTAGAAAAAAAAGGAAATCAAATCGACAGCAATTTACGAGATAACGGGGGAGACAGATATTTGCAATTATCACTCTTATTAAATAAAATCACAGCTAATTTTTCTATCCTTTTTTTTCTTATAATACATAACTTTAAGCCCCCTAGAAATATAATAATAATAATAGTAAATAAAAAAAGAGTCAACAATGTTGCTATTAAATCAGCATTATTGTAACATATATTTTTGGTATTACGATTGTATTTATAAAATAAGTACCATCCGAAATCTTAAACTCAATATAAAAGATTTTCAATTGCACGATGTAGCCCAGGTGAAGGTGATATCTTAAGTTGAGAACAATGACGAGTATTACATCCTATCAAATTCAATATTATTTGGAATGATAACTGATAAAAGATGCTTAATATTTAATACCCATTCATAGGAATAGACTGAAGAAGGTATAACCTGTGACGAATGGTATGGACTGTACACGAAGGGAGAAAGGTAGGGGGTGTAAGTCGGCACGTGAATAAAAGAAGGTTGTTGGAAGTTTACTTAGTTATTAATCAATAATTATTCTCAATACATTAGAGAATAAAAAATACAATCGTGATTCATGACCTTTCAGTTACCGACGTGCTTCTAACATTCGTTAAAAATATACGAATTGATGATTGATAAGATACACCTGAGCGAATTACCAAATAGATTAATGCTACTTCTAAGCATTTGAAATATAAGTCAAGTAGAATATAAATACGTTTATTGGTAGACAACTTCATGTTTTAGTGACGAAAAATTAATATTTTATTTTTATTAATTTTTACTTTTTTCTTAGTAACAATGATTAAAAAATTCAATCACCCACCTCAGTTAATTAAACTTTTAACAAAGTTAAATTAGCCATTTTTTTCAATTTTAATTTAACTTAATAATTTTTGTTTTAAAATCAACAATTTTTTATAAAATAATAGATTGTTTAAAAAACATATAAATTAGTTGATTTTCATTCAATTCAACTTCTCCGATATAAGTAAAGATGATATCATTTTTTAAATAATATTTTAAATCTTCCAATTTTTATTATATATCAAATTTATACAATTTGTTAAATATTTGAACCTTAAATTTCTTATTTCATTTTCAATTTTTTTTAAAAATTGTGTAATAAGGTAATTTTGCAAAATCTATTTTAGTTTGACAGTTAGCCTATAAAATTCTTAAATTTTATTAAAGAGGCCCATATAAGATGATTAGTTATTAAATCGTTTCACATATTAGATTTATAATTAAATTATAGTTCTAAAATTTAAAAATAAAATAGTGTTTGCAGTTTATGATAAACTACATTATCATATTCCTAATTTAAAATGGTTTAATTGTCATGTTCGCCCTTAGAATTTCCGCCGGAGAATATTGAATATACCTTGCTTAAACTGCAATCAACAACAAAAATCGTCGCCATGTTACACATTACTTGCCTTATTGATCTTCCCCAGTAAAGCATTGTTGACCATTCTTTTGTATAAGCCAAGTGTCTAAACACCCTGGAGTTCTCAACAAGAATAATGACCGTACGTCAGTGTCTAGAAGGAGAATGTGCTTATTTTGATGAAGATTACAATAGCAATATCACCAGAAAAGATCGGATTTCTTAATGTTGAAGGGATAAACTTTTCTTATTCCATATCATACAGGATTTACCAATTACCAACTTTCTTTAATATCTAAACCCTTCGATTAACTGCATAGAGTGAACGAACTGCTTCCCAGTTTCCACTTTTTTAACTTTATCTACTCTACCAAATACTGTTTTAGATTTAAGGGTAACTAGAAAATAGAAATACGGACTAGCGAATAAATAACTCTCTTTTTTTTTTTCTTTTTAATTTCTTGGAAGAACAATGCACCACTTTCTCCACCTTAATTTGTCGTGATAGACAATCAAGTAGTTGCTTAAAATCTCTTCAATGCGATCCTCCCCAATTCCTCACATCTAGCATGATATTTAATCCCTGGTTCAAATGTAAACGTTAAGATAAGAATATATCTAACCTATATAATATAAGATAAAAGAAACAGTACTGTTCATCTATGTATGATGTCTCTTGTAATCATGAATCTCGTGGCCATAGTCAAAGCTAATGTGAACAAAGCTGAATCATCAAGGCTTCAAGATAAATTGTCCAATTCCTTTTTAGTTACTCGAAAGAGACAACTAGATTTCGGCCAGTTCCAACGAGGACACAGGCATTCTGATCTGGCTTAGGTGTCGGCCATGGTGTGTCGAATAGTCTACTCCGATGTGGACACTAATTAGAAGAGATATTAATTTGACCTTTTTATCCGCGTATCCTAGAAGCTGGGAATGATGGATTCTCAACTCACAGAAGCAAATAAGGGATGATCAAATCAGATCATACCTTAATTCCTTAAATAAAGGAAACGTATAATTAATTATTTTCTCTCTGGGCAAGTAAGTGAGAGTTTGTTCCAAATTTAAAAGAATTACAATAGTGGCATCAAACCATAAAACTTTGGTATCAAATAGGATTAATATTAAAATTGTTATAATTAATCATCTTCAAATTTTATAAAATACGAAATTATTTGAGTTTGAATGCCCACATTCTAATTCGATTAAATCATACCAGTCTCACTTGTTAGTCAAAATCGTACAAATAATTTTCAAATACTTTTATCAATGTTTCCTAATTTTTATTCTCACAATTAAGAATTCAAATATTTATTTTCTTTTATTTTCCCTAAAATTAAAAAGAAACTATATGAATACTTGGAAATTGAAGATTTATTCAGAAGTTTTGATGGAAAATTTTGAGTAGTAAGGATTATAACCTCTAAATTTTGAAATCAAATTGGAAATTAAACTAAACGTGCAGGAACTATTTCTTTTCGTTTCTATGAATTCAGAATTAGTAAGAAAGTCTAAAAAGCTTTGTGCTTTACTGTTGATTAGAATAAACTCCAGTCCTCTAATTATGAGCATTGAGAAGGCTACTCCCCCACATTAAATTCACATAATTCTAAATTAAGTAGTTAAGTTTTAAAAAAGAAGCATATTCTTTGACAACAAATGAAAAGTAACTCGGAAGCCTTAATTCCAACCCCTAAAGCTTGACAGGCCATGACAACTCAAGAGCCAGCTACCATGTCTTTGTTAATAACCACAAAAACATCAAACAGAAGTATAAACAAAGATTAAGCAACTTGCCAGAGATGTTCCAAAGGAGTGGTCGGTCCAGAGCGGTGAAATTAGTTTTTCAATTCAAATTCAATCAATTGAAGGTTGGAATAATCGCGAGAGAGATTCAATTCTAAAAAAGATAATTTATCATAAACAAAATTATATTAAATTTTAAAAATATTATTTTAATCGAATCTATTACTTAAATTTAAGTGATTAATTAACTTGTTATTAATTTAAAAGCATCATTTATAAGTTATTAAAATTTTGTGATAAGGTTGAGGTTCTTGACAGGATATACCGGATTATATTAAAAGGGTCTTTCAAGAGATTAAGATAAGCTAATTATAGAATGTAATTTAGTCTAAAGACCATTAAATGATTATATATATTTATACTCAATCATGCTGCCCGTATTAAGGGGGCCCAAGGTTTCCTGGATGAGATTGTTGGGAATTTTGTATGATTATGGCTCCTGAATGTACCGTATCTGTAAATGTTTATGACTTAGACCTTAGCATATTTTGTACCCGTTCGTTTTCTATTGAAAGAGATGTAAGCATTTCAATGGCAACAATTAAACTTGTTTGCAACAACCAGAGGAGTCACAAACATGGTTTTTTTTTTTTTTTCCAACTGCGTTATGTATCAACCTTTAGACTAAGTAATAGATATTAACATTAAATTATCATATATACATATACATTAATTATTGGCATGCAAAAAAATTTTGGTGGTAAAATGTGTTTTCAACATACTTTTTAACCTCGCAAGTCGCAAGTGAATTGAAGACACTTTAGTACATAAGGCAGTAAAATCAGACACTTTAGTAATTCATAAGCCTTTAAAACTAATTACCTAAAAATTTATAGTAAAAATTCAATAAATTATTATTAACTATTGTAAACTTTTTGTAATTTCAACTTGAACTAATTAACTAAACTAATTCATACTTAATTAATAAATTTTACTATATCTCAACATTATTAATATTTAACATTTTGATGAATATCTAATTAATTAAAAACTAGTTAGAAAGACATTCATTTAAACAAGATTTGTACAAAGCCATTCACATATATAAGAAATAAAACGTTGTCTTTATTTAGTTAAAGGTATGATTTACACACTAATATTTTATAAAAGACTTTAAGTTCTGATTATTATTATTTGGTATCACTTTACACTCTTGCATTTAGGGTACATGTTACGGTCTAATAGTCCAACGTTGGTAATAAAAGAAATTGATGCAGGGTTTATAAATTTATAAGCTCTCCCACCCTTTAAATTAACTTTTGAGGTAGGTTCTCCTATAAAACTTATAACAATTGGTATCAGAGCTAAGTCACTTCTTCCAATCCTCGTGCTACGCCCACCGATGGTGATGCCAGCATTGCAGTGTTCTCCCAAGGCTAGAAAAGATCTAGCGTACAGCCAGCCCGTAGATACATGGGTGGTGACGTCAGTATAGCAATATTCGCCCGGGGCTAGAAAAGGTCTAGCACACAGCTCGCCCACCCGTTGGTGCCTAGGTTATGAAGCGTGGTGATATGTTACAATCTAATTGTCCCACGTCAGTAATCAAAGAGACTGATTTGAGATTTACAGACTTATGGGCTGTCTCATCCTTTAAGCTAGATATTGAGGTTGGTTCTTTTATAAGACCTATAACACAATGCATAAGTGGTATGGTAAGAAGTTATTTAGAGCTTTTATAAAACGTTAAGACATTTGATATTTATAAAAATTATTTTAAGATCGTATCAACCAAATTATGTAGAATAAATTAATAACCCAAATATTTCCACCATTATTGTTTTAAAAAATTAAAATATAACGTAATATTCTAAATAACAATAAGCACGCACTAAAAGAATATTTAATCCCTGGTTCACATGTAAACGTTAAGATAAGAATATATCTAACCAATATAATATAAGATGGAAGAAACAGTACTGTTCATCTATGTATGATCTCTTGTAATCATGAAACTCGTGGCCATAGTCAAAGCTAACGTGAACAAAGCTGAATCATCAAGGCTTCAAGATAAATTGTCCAATTCCTTTTTAGTTACTCGAAAGAGACAACTAGA
>JAOSBN010000008.1:809108-828620 GCA_027563595.1 Erythroxylum suave | reverse complement strand
AAAATTTATTGCAAAAATTTCTTGGTGGTAAAATGTGTTTTCAACATACTTTTTAACCTCGCAAGTGAATTGAAGACACTTTAGTACTTCATAAGGCAGTAAAATCAGATATATTATAGTAAAACACTTAGTAATTCATAAGCCTTTAAAACTAATTACCTCAAAATTTATAGTAAAAATTCAATAAATTATTATTCATTATTGTAAACTTTTTGTAATTTCAACTTGAACTAATTAATTAAATTAATTCATAATTAATTAATACTTAACTACTAAATTTTACTATATCTCAACATTATTAATTTTTAACATTTTGATGAATATCTCATTAATTAAAAACTAGTTAGAAAGATAATTCATTTAAACAAGATTTGTACAAAGCTTAATTACATATATAAGAAATAAAACGTTGTATTTATTTAGTTAAAGGTATGATTTATACACCAATATTTTATAAAAGATTTAACTAAGTTCTTATTATTATTATTTGGTATCACTTTACACTCTTGCATTTAGGGTGCATGTTACAGTCTAATTATCCAACATTGGTAGTAAAAGAGTCCGATGTGGGGTTTATAGACTTATGGACTTTCCCACCCTTCAAGCTAGCTTTTGGAGTTGGTTATCCCATAAGACTTATAACAATTGATATCAAAGCTAAAGTCACTCCTTCAAGTCCTCGTGTCACGCCCACAAGTGGTGACGCTAGTACTACAGTTTTCTCCCAGGGCTAGAAAAAGCAAGGTTTTAAAAACTGGACTGGACCGGCTGGTCTGATCGGAAAAAGTTTGAACCGATCAGTAGTCCGGTTCAATTTAAATAAAAACCTGTGAGTATGAAAACCGGCCGATTTGTTAGAGAACCAATCGGTTTTCATCGAACCGGCCGGTTCTTCTCCTCCTCCTCCTCCTCCTCCTCCTTCCTTCCTTCCTTCCTTCCTTCCTTCCTTCCTGGTACTCTTGCTTTTGGTCCTCAGCTTGCTTTGAGAGTTGAAGAAACTAAAAAAGAACCACCACCCTTACAGGCAAGAGGTTGTTGTTCTTCTCTTTACATTTCCTTTTTCAAAATTCCCTCTAAAAGCAAAACCAATAAACAAATAACTCCAAATTCTCCTTACTTTTTTGACTATAGTTCTGTGTTGGGGTGTTCCAGAATCTTCTATTGCAAATGCATTCATGACCGTGACAAAGATTATCATTGTCATCTTCGTGGGAGTCTTTAAGGTTGATGTTTCAAATTAGACACTTTTTGCTCCACATGGTGTTAAATCAATATTTACTGGAGCTAACTGTTGTATTTTTTGCTTATGTTGGATTTGATGTAGTTGCAAATTCTGTTGAAGAATCAAAGAGACCACATAGTGATTTACCACTAGGCATCATAGTAAGCCTTTCCGTTTGTATTGCCCTTTATATTGGAGTCTGTTTATACTTTATAATCAAGGAAGCTTTTTAGGGATAAAATCAAAGTTTCAAAAATAATTTTGATTTTTATTGGGAGTTTTATATTAGATTCGTATTTATTTATTACTAGTTTATTATATAATAATAAATATTGGTATATTTTTATTTCAATAAAATATTTTATTTTTACTTACCCTTACAAGTTTTACTTCTTATTTATTATATACCGGTTTTATAGTAGTTCACTACTGGTTGAACCTCTAAACCTTAAACCTTTCCTTCAACCAGTTCGATGTCCGGTCTGGTTTTTAAAACATTGAAAAAAAGTCTAGCGCACAACCAGCCCGTAGGTACATAGGTGGTGACGTCAGTATAGCAATGTTGACTCGAGGCTACAAAATGTCTAACACACAGCTAGCCCGCCGGTGCCTAAGCTATAAAGCATAGTGAGATGCTACAATCTAATTGTCCCACATAAGTAATAAAAGAGACTGATGTGGGGTTTATAAGCTTATGAGCTCTCTCATCCTTCAAGTTAGCTTTTTGGGTTGGTTCTTCCATAAGACCTATGACACATTGCATAAGTGGTACGGTAAGAAGTTATTTAGAGCTTTTATAAAATGTTAAGACATTTAATATTGATAAAAATTATTTTAAGATCGTATCAACCAAATTATGTAGGATAAATTAATAACCCAAATATTTCCACCATTATTGTTTTAAAATATTAAAATATAACGTAACATTCTAAATAACAATAAGCACGCACTAAACGTTATCGCAGTTTAGTAAAAAATAGAAATATTTATTTTAAAAATTGAATGGTGGTGGAAGGGGACGTCTGATAATTAATGGGTGAAGATTATAGTGGAAAGAGAATTTATTATTAAATTATTAATTTTGCTAATAAAAAAAGATTCTTGTCAATTTTCGATCATAATTATACGCTTATTAGACTATTCCATCCACCACATATAGTAAGAACGGAATAGTTGTGGATAAAACTTCTTCTTGGAATTACATAGCCATTTTGCATGATTAGTAGGTGAATTTTCTGATACCGATAACAAGTGGTCAACATGTTACTGTTAATGCAAATTAAATTGGAAACTCCGCACATGATCATTAAGTTAAATGGTCTATTACATATGACTAAATATTTTGAGAATTTTCCTCTAATTTGAGATGGAAAACATCTGAATATGTGCAGATGAATCAAGTTCTATCGTAATTATGATCAGTGAAGAACATGACAACCTATAATCAGGGGAAATCTTCGATCCAACACGACACACGCCTTCTATATCTTTACTGTAATTAATCACGTTTAGGTGAAACTAAAACATGAATAAGGTAGTCTCGTGCACGATAATTGGTTAATAAAGTCAATGCGATTCTTGGTGAATAATTTGAATATGATCACGAATGGCTTGAGAATTTGAAATTGAATTAATCAAGCACTTTCGTGGAAACTTGTTGCATGCATTTGTCTTCTCCCTCAATTTAGCAACTTGCAGTTACGAGTTCCAACTTGTTCTTTTAAGAAGCTAAATTTGACATCGCAAGTTGGCCAGCTAATTCCATTCCATGTCTATGATTCACAAAACAACCCGTCCTCCATTATCGTTAAAGATTGATACAAACAAGAAAAAGAAAAGTCTATTCGAAGTACATTTAATTTCATGCCATCATTAATCTTATCTATTTGTTAGAATTTAAATCCTTATTGACATGAAAATGTATTATATTTCTACCTCTTCAACACCGAGACAAAAGTGTGGGTTTATTTTTAAAGCTTTCTTGAGTATGCCACTAACTTGGTTGCTGAACTTCAATCTATTAGATATGTTTTGGTCTTAACTTGGGATCAGGGTTATTGACAGTTATTAGTAGAGTTAGATTCTTTAGATACGGTCCAGTTTATCACGGGATCGTGTCCTATTATTAATCTATGTTTTGGTCTCATTAGTGACATTCGTGCTTTGCTAAATCATAATTGGAATTGCTTTATTTCTCATATCTTACGCGAGGGTAACTAATGCGCAGATTTTTTGGCCAAGTTGGCCTCGTCATGTTCTTCAGGTTTAGTGGTATGGGATATTGTGGTTCCGAGAATGCGATTGTTGCTTTAGAATGATGAGAAATCTATCGCCTTTTTAAGGCGTTAGTCTAGTATTTTTTTTTTCATCCCTTGTACCAAAAACACCTAGACAAAAATAAGGTTAATCAATTTGAAAAGCTTGTTGAAGATTCCCTCCAAATAAATAGAATCATATGATCAACATTACCTATATGTGTCTATGTTAATTAGATATATATGGCCATAGATCGAAGGCAAAACAAGTGGAGATTTCGAATTGCATAATTTAGGGACAACAAATTATGAAGAAGATAGTGTTAGCCCAACTTAGATAGAACCTGTTTTTTGTAAGGTAACGTAACCACTTGCTTTTTCTGTACTACCTGCTACTGATTAGGAAGCGCTTGGAGAAATCATTAGATAAAAAAGAGAAAGGTTTGTTGCTAAGTAACCGACGCAATTCCATACATAGGGGAATTTATTCTTTTCAGTGTTTTGGACTTAACTTGAAAGTAGGTAGCTGGTATTGAAGTTTGAATTGATTTTTACCAAAAGTCAGAATAGTCGTATTCAATTTTGGATTTTATATTGAGGTGGTAGTAGTTACATGCTAATGCACGTCTTTACGAAGAAACCATTTAGATGGTGAATCGTGTTTATATGTATGATGGGTCTTGTTAAACTAATAATTGATCAATATCATTTTAATAAATGCAATTGGAATACTTTCTCGTGGATATCTTTATATAGAGTACTATTTGATTAAGTTTGTGTTAGGTAATTTGGTAATTAACTACACACAAAAGTGATTCCAAATGACTCAACAACAGTAGGATAAGACATGGCAGAGTGATGGAACATGATATTAGGTTGAGTTAGATCCCTTCATTTTCGCATTTAAAGCATGGGACGAGTAGTTGGCTTAGAGATGCGACAATATATACAATGACCCAGTAACCAAGGCCAATGCTTCGATCAGTTAAAAGGACATCGAACTTTCAAAGTAAGTAATTTTCATGCACTGACGTGTAGGTGCTGAGGATATGAGAACGGCAGATTCACCAGTTGGAGGAGGAATAGAATTCTTGTAACTTAACTGAGTTTACTCTTTGAGATGCATAAATATGGAGAATGGTAGAGTAAAGCATCTACCTAATTATGTTGCGTTATGATCTGAATAATTAAGTTCGGATCAACATGTTAGTACTTATCCTATTCTTTTCCTTATCTTAAATCTCATCTATGTATTTATATAAGATTTACATAATTATATAGTTAAGATTAACTAAAATACAATTGTAACACCATTTTTTTGGTCACAGATCTGGTGTCGCATATAATCGGTTAAAACCCGGTCAACGGCTGGAAGGTTACGCATCAGCATTAATTGACCTCCACCTCTTTATTGACATTACGATAACTTTTACCCATATGATGTCGCTGAGCGACATGTCCCCTCCAATTAACCCAAACGATTGCATGCATTGACCTGAAATCTACGAACTGCCTACTTGACAAAGATATTTTGAGCCTGTCTGCGGGTGATTCCTGGAGTTGGGATTTTTCATTATTGTCTTACGTAATGCTAATTCAACACGTGAATTTTAAAGTTTAGTTATGAATTTGAGAAATTCGATCGATTTGAAAAACAGAGTTGATGGAGCTTGGACTTATTCCTGAGAAGTGTAATCCAATCCATTTGTAAATTAAACAGGAACATTTTGAGAAAATTTCAAAGTACACTCCTGATAAGGACTTTAGGAGAACTAACCGTAAAAGTTAGTTTATGAGGGTAGAGAGCCCAAAGTCCTTATAAATTCCATATCAATTTTATATTTAATCGATATGAGATCCAAGTCTCATATCTTACAATTGGATCAAATCGTAACATTCGTCCCCTATAAGGACCAACGTTCTCGTTGATCACGACTGATACTTTCAGGTCACCACTCTATGGGCCACCACTCCAAGATCCTTGTAGGTCACGATCACGTTGGTCACGACTGGCACTTCCAGGCCACCACTCCGTAGGCCACCACTCCAAGACCGGCTATAATACCAATTGATAAGGACTTTAAGAGAACCAACCCCAAAAGCTAGCTTATGAAGGTGGAGAGCCCAAAGTCCTTATAAATCCTACATCATTTTTATATTTAATCGATATGAAATTCAAATCCCATACCTTACAATTGGATCAAATCGTAACACCTCCGTTGCCACGCGTAGTGGTCTCCTAGAGTTCTCTTCGCATACTTTCACTTTTTGAACACAGTGATTAATAAAGAATAATAATGTCTCCAGTCAGGCTAAGTTTATCATCAATAATAAAGAATAATAATGTCTCCAGTGAGGCTAAGTTTATCATCAATTCAATCAATTTCATTTACTTAAGATATAATTTGAGTTTGAGTAAAAAATGATTTAAATTCAAGTTCTACAATTCCTTCATTAAAATATTGTTCTTAAAAATAAATAAATCTCGAAACACTCCGTAAAATTTACCTTTTAATAACAAAAATCTTTCACAATTTTAACTAAACATTATTATTTCTTTAAACATGCATCTCATGTAACATTTTATAAATAAAATGATTAGAATACACATCTGTGAATCTGTGATCTGTTGCTATCAAATAATAAATGAAGAAAAAACTAACTCCAGGACAGATCAAATTTCATTTGACTAACTTGTGGTGTTACTTCTTAGAACGTGCCCTCTAGATGCCCTTTCACTCAAAAATCTCGTGAAATTCGAAATTTCATTTAATGCAGACTAAAGGTACTTCATCTTCACTCCTAAGTTCGTGCCTCGATCAAGCCACATTATTATAAACCACTAATTGCGTTAAAGGCCCAGTCATGTTTTGCCAATGTCCGACACGATCCGGCCCAATCCCCTAAGAATTGCGTAATTACAATGGAAGATCATTACCAAAGTTCGACTTGCTTTTGGGATTGAAGTTATGGGCTTGGTACATGTACAATATTATTATGTCTCTAATAACAAGTGAACAGGAAAAGGTTTAAAAAATTTCCAATTATTTCAAGGGCTTAGCATAATAGTTAAATAAAATTTTAGCAAACTTAAAAAATAATTTTCAATTATTTGAATATTTATATTCTCTTAAAATTTGTGCGAAGTGAGAGATATTGTCTGTTTTTTCATTGTTTAAAGGCAATATTTTAAAAATTAAGTTGACAATTAAATCGATAAAATAAGATGCTTAAAATTTAATAGTTTAATCATTATTAAATATTACAAAACTTATATAAAATAAAAAATTAAATAATATTAAAAGATTTAAAATGTAATTAAACAAGGAACTAAAGTGTTGCATTAAAAAAGTTGAAATTTAATTAAAGAAGAGATTATAACTATTTTTATTTATAAAAATTATTAATTTATAAAACAAACAAATTAATTAATTAATTTTTCATAATAAAATTGTTAAAATAAACTAAACCAAAAAATTAATTAATTTAAAATTTTCATAAGTGAATTAACTAAATTAATTTAATTTTTTAATTATTGGTTAAAAGGGGTAAAGCAATTGAACAAAGTTAATTGTTACTACTTAAACCAAACCAATTACGTTTTTCAATTCTTTATTACATAGGATAAGGTTGCCACCTCAACGAGGATTATATTATATGATATTCTACCAATGCAAATTGACGAAACTACCCTTGTTGGGATGCAACAAATATCGAAAACACACTTCCCTAGGGGGTATAAAGGTACCGACAGACAAGTGATATTGTTGACGAGGTACATCTCTCAATCTCAACTTCTTCAATAGTGTTTCGATTTCAACGGGACGATCCTATCCCTTAGTCGACTTTCTTATATCAATTTTGTCTCGGTGAGTTTCATACGCACGCACGTTGCTACAAGTTTGCAGGTTGAGCAAGTCACTTCTCCGTCTGCGACTGTGAGTCTATCACTCGAGCTCGTCTTAGTATTGTAGTGCCCAACTCAAAGACAAGGCTCTCACTTTTTTCTCTTTCTTAAATAGAAATATTCACGTGTACTCGTTGATTGCTCTTGTCTTTATCTTCAGTGTTCTTGTTTTGAGAGTTCGGAAAGCTCTTCAGAGTGTTTCCTCAAAAGGGGTACTCATATGTTTTACGATTCTTGGCTTAGATTTTTCTCAGCTGCTTAAAGTTTTAATCTTTTCTGGTTTCGATGTACTGTGTTGATGACAGATTTTAGTTTCTGTTTATTGTTGGCATTGCAATTCGTTATTTTTGTCTGCTAACAGGCTTGTCCTCATATTCAATTTTTCCTTTAGAAATTGCAAATTAGAGTTATTAAATTTATTCATGTCGATGATAAATATCTTTCCTTTTATTATCCGCGTAGCTGCTTGCTGCGATTAACGGACAAGTCATAAATATTCTAACATGTATATATATGCTGTGCGTGTATGCCACACATCATTCATTATTTAGTCTGTATAGATAATGTGTGTATATATCTGTCACTGATTAGACATTATTTGTGCGTCAAAAGTATGGATACGTATTTAATTGTTGTTCGTCATGTGTGACTGACAATTGTTTTGAGCAGTGTTTGATTTTTGCCCTTTGTATTGCAGAGTCAGTTTGAACAAGATGAGCAGAACAAAGATTGGGAAGGCATTACTACTTCTTGTTTGCTTGCATGCAGTCACTTCTCTTGTAGTAAGAATCAAAGAAGATCCCTTTTCTGTGTCTACTTTACGTAGTTAGGTGCAATTGTGACGCTGCAAACCTCTCTTGTGCAGATGCGCCATAGCCATTCATTTTACGGTTTCAATACCTGCACAATTTTTGTTATTGTTGAACTTTTTTTGTTTTGTTTTCCATCTGTTATAGCTTGTCATGATTTCATGTGTGAGTGAATGCTGCGACCAACTCAAATTCGATACCTGCACAATTTTTGTTATCTTAAAACTTTTTTTCCCACATCTGTTATAGTTTGTGGTGATTTTATGTGTCAGCGAATGCTCCAACCAACTCAAATTTCTAGTGACTTAAGCATACATGGTGTTGCTCATCTTCCAACTAGTTTCCGTATCTTATATTATATTCATTGTATTACATGCAGATTGCTGTGGGTCCTCCAATATGCCCTGCCAATCTTGAGGGAGGATGTAGTGATGAAGTAGAGTGGAAGGGGGAGTTCTTCCCTGGGATTCCAAAAATCAAATATGAGGTGAGACATTCATGGTATTGATCATTTGTCTAGACATTGTCTTATATATGCAAAGAATGCAACTGATTACAACAATTCAATATCCAAGAGTGTTTCTAGGGCTACCATTTCTCCTTTTGTCATCTATACTTTCTTTACTTCGGTCTAAAATATGGGGCTTGAAACCTTGTCGAAATTTCATCTGAGGGAGTTTGGATATTTTAATATTTACATGTCTATATTCAGGGTCCTTCTAGCAAGAATCCACTTGCATTCAAATGGTATAATGCAGAAGAAGAAATTCTTGGGAAGAAAATGAAGGTACGTTTCATTCTTAATATTATCCTTCTCGTAAAGTAGATGATTCTTTCTAAATCTATTATTTGGTTGTAGGATTGGCTGAGATTCAGTGTTGCATTTTGGCATACATTTCGTGGAAGTGGAAGTGATCCCTTTGGTTCTCCAACTAAATTTTGGCCTTGGGAAGATGGTACCAATTCCTTGGCTATAGCCAAAAGGAGAAGTAAGAATGCTGCATATCTCAAACATTCCTGTACTCATATTGTATGATGGTAATTGGCATGATTTTTCTCTTCTTTATATTTCATATACAATGCAGTGCGAGCAAATTTCGAGTTTATCGACAAGCTTGGTGTTAGTTATTGGTGTTTCCATGACAGGGATATAGCCCCGGATGGTGTGACTCTGCAAGTGGGTTGAGCTTTCAGATTATTGTTGAGTTATATCATGACCTACATCGTCATCTATCACAACTACGTAGGCATCTGAAATGTTGATAAGGTGGTTTTTTGTTAATTTTCAGGAAACAAATGCAAACTTGGATGCAATTGTGGCCCTTGCTAAAGAGCTTCAGGTAATTTTACATGACCAAACAGAGTAATTTGACGATTGATGAACTTGGGTGTCACAGAAGTCTTTTCTCTAACTGTCTCTAAGAATTTTATCTATTTGCATATTGTTGCTCTGTTTCCTTTATAGCTGCTCCTTGAATTCATTTTGAAATGGAAAATTTGATATATTTTAACATCTTTTGAGCCATGTCTTAAGCATGTATGTCTTTGGGATCCCTTTTTTTCCATGGTTAGTGATAGGTAACACACAGACTCCAATAACAGATGTCAGCATATCCATAATGCAAGTTGATCAGAGCTCAAATGTCACAGTTGCTAACCCCAATTTGCGTAAGATAACTTATAGTAGCCGCTGTCAGTTCTCACCCTGATGTGAAAAGAAAACAAATCAATACATTAAGGAGATTAAATAAGCATGCCCATAAATCACCTGTCCTATAAAACTTTTTTTATAGTGTGCTTGGTTGCCAAGAAAGTGAATTGAAAGAATAATTCATTTTGCAAGTAAAATTCAACTGTTTGTAATCCTAATTTTCCTTCTTTCACTTGCATTTCCTTGGTAGCTATAGGTACTATGCGATATAAATGTAATGGTGTTGGACTAATCCACCATCATCTGCTATTTAAACATTTTCTGAGAAACCAGTGCACTTGACAAACGATAATGCCTGTTCTTGTCATTGCATTAGCATAAATGTAAGATCACTTGTTTTACAGTTGCTTCATATGCGGGTCAACATATTGTTACATTTATTCTTTATGAATTTCCAGTTTCCAATGCTTTCCTGCATTACTTATTCTGTATCCTTTTTGAGTTAATCAGTTGCATTGTTATTCAGGGAAACAAGATTGTTCCGCTGTGGGGTACAGCTCAGTTATTTTTTCATCCTCGTTACATGCATGGTGGTGCCACTAGGTTCCTCCTACTTATCCTTAATTGTAACTCTTTCCATTGATAAGGTTTAGAACAAGTCTTGATAGAGTTAGTACTTCACCCCTTTTTTTTCAGCCCCGAGGTTGGTGTATATGCATATGCTGCCGCTCAGGTTAAGAAAGCGATGGAGGTGAGTGGTCACTTGTACAGAAAATTCTTCTGTTGATTTTGAACTGTATTAGGGATAATTGATTTCTACTAATCATTAACGTGCCTTAAATGACACGATTCAAACAGGTTACTCATTACTTGGGTGGAGAAAATTATGTCTTTTGGGGTGGTCGTGAAGGTTACCAGTCTCTGTTGAACACAGATATGGAAAGGGAGCTCAATCATTTGGTATGCTAGTTGAGTTTGCTTCCTGCCAAAGCATTGTTGGATTGAAAAAAACCCCCATATTCAGAATCTCTCAATTTCGGGTTTGTATAATCCCTTTGTTTCCATTCTGAACCATCATGCTCCATCAATTTACAGGGAAGGTTTCTTCAAGCTGCTGTAGCCTACAAGAAAAAGATTGGATTTAACGGTAACCTATCTTCATCTCAGAATCTCTTTTTTTTTTTTAATTTTTTGGTAGGAAACTTTGCATGTCTATTGATCCTAGGTGGAACATGATTCTTTTCTGAATGAGTTAGGCTAAGTGAACATGACTGACTTATTTGTCAAGTGTCAAAACTTGTTTTTGATGATATTCTGAAGTATAAAGTTTTTGCCCTCTCTATGTCAGGGACTCTACTAATCGAGCCCAAGCCCCAAGAACCTACAAAGCACCAGTATGTTTCTCACTCTATAATTAATAGCATGTCCTCCGATGCCTTCTTTTCTAAGATATGGTGTTATTTTCTAGGTACGACTGGGATGCTGCAACAACAGCCAATTTCTTGCGGAAATATGGTCTTATAGGTGAGTAATGCAACTCTTTTCCTTATACCAGCTGATTTAGTTGTGAGATAAGTGACCATTTTTTCCCTTCAAGTTGAGTGCCATTTGAGGCTTCTACATTCACCCTCCTTTTCTTTTACCATTATTATTGATTGCTTTCGTTTTGTTTTAACATGAGTAATGAAGACTAGATGTAGTAATGTCATTTGACGTTGTAAATTGTACAGAATTGTCATTTTAGGGATTTAATTGAAAACAATAAGGAGCTTAGAGAGAAGAAGAAACTGAAGCAGTTAATTCGTTGATTTCTGTTAATGGTTACGGTCATTTTTTCAGCCTTTACAACCCAGCTGCTATGATTATTACTCTTGTCAACATCCTGTATATTCTGTACCAATTCTCACGACGACATTTACCACCCTGTTTGTTCCTTCTTTGTTTATGGCATCACTTTATTACCTTCAATGCTGTTTATCATCTTCCACCTTCAACCTCCTACTTATTCTGTAACAATAATATCAGACCTGGTATGCTTTTACACCAAAGATGCGCCTTCGACGAGCCCTTTTATACCTACCGGCCGTATTATGCTTTCAAGTTAACATAGGTTAATTCCTATCTTTAATAGCTATGACAAGACGGTTTGATGTATGAGTTGGATAGTTGACTTTGACATTTTACCTGAAAATCCCACGTATCGAAGCTTTACTGCTATATGCATAAAACTTCATTACAATATTGAGAGTGTGTGTGAAGGAGAGGCTTTATCTCAATGATGTTGTGATTGCCAAGTTCATTTGAAATGTTATCCTGCAACTATGTTTTGCTTTTATTTGAACGCGGGCAACTCCAAAAGATCTTTTTTGCTGCAATTTCCAATTTGGCGAACAGTTTATTCCTAAGCTTATTGCTTCCTATGATTTCCATAGGAGAATTCAAGCTTAACATTGAGTGCAACCATGCAACTCTTTCTGGCCACAGGTATTTCTATTTTCCTTAAATTAATCTTATCTTAATGGTCAGACCTCATTTAAAATACATGTTTACATGGTCTGCAGCTGCCATCATGAGCTTGAAACTGCAAGAATCAACGGTCTGCTGGGAAATATTGATGCTAACACTGGGGACCCTCAAACTGGTAGGAGATAAAACTGGGCTTTTGTATATGTTGAGCAGTATAATTTTAGAGATGCAAGTTTATAATTCCATTTCTTTTATGTTTTCTGTAGGATGGGACACCGATCAATTCATGACAGATATTTCAGAGGCAACTTTAGTTATGCTTAGTGTGATAAGAAATGTATGAAACGAATATCAATTAATCTCATTTGTGGAATTCCATTGCTTGTTAGGATAATTTATTACATTTGATCTTTCTTTTTGTTTTGTACAGGGAGGTTTAGCTCCTGGAGGCTTCAATTTTGATGCAAAATTGTTAGTTTCTGGTTTCCTTATCCCTTTACGAATGCTTATTACCGCTGCATATATGATACTTCATCTCAATGTATTGCTAAGCTTTGTTTTGCACCTCAACTTCGAGCGTATTGAATATGTGGTTCTTGTAGGCGAAGGGAGAGTACAGATGTAGAAGACCTATTCATTTCCCATATAAGCGGCATGGATACCTTGGCTCGTGGGCTCCGTAATGCTGCCAAGTTGATAGAGGTGAGACTTCAAATTGCCATTTCCTTCCAGCAAATTTTTGCAAAAGACGTCTTCTCGATCACATTTTGAACGAAATATTTTTCTTGCAACCAAATAAAGGATGGTTCTCTGGCTGAGCTTGTCAGCAAGAGGTATCAGAGTTTCGACTCAGAATTTGGGAAACTGATAGAGGTAACTTCTGCCATTTTTTCGTTTTGTTTTTACATGATTTACATAATTGTTTTATAGGGCTGAAATTTTTATGTTTTAACAGGATGGCAAGGCTGATTTTGAAACTCTCGAGAAGAAAGTGTTTGACTGGGGTGAGCCAAAGGTCCCCTCTGCTAAGCAGGTGAAACATATCAGTCTACATCTTGCATTAATTCTACATCTTCTTTATTCAAGGATAAACCAATACCATCCATTAACCACTTAATCCTTGACTTTCCTTAACAAGTGGGAAGCCAACATTCTATGCTACACGTTGAATATGACAGAAAATATCTGAATATCCTCATATTAACACAAGACTTTTGGGTCATGATGCAGGAACTTGCGGAGATGATTTTCCAGTCTGCACTGTAGGCAAGGCGGCGGGAACATGAATAGGATCCTTGTTACATAGTAGAGGTTTAGCAATAAACGATACTGTTAAAAAAAATGATGTTGTTAGGGTTTGTTTTAATTATAATAAATTAGTAATTTAAGACAGTTTTAATTAATTTAGTTTTAATTTAAAAGATAAAATTTGTACGATGTTTTTTTTTCAACTTTATGAGAGTAAGTATTTTTGAAATGTTGAAAATTATAAGAAATTTTATTAAAATTTTAAAGATGATTTTAATATTTATTTATATTTAAAATTATTTTTTAATTACATATTTTGTAAAAATATTATTTATTATTTTAATATAATTAATATTTACAAATCGTAAGTAACACTTAAATTCTTTCGCTTGGATATTGATACTCAATGATTAGAAAATTCAATTGGGCTAATTTTTTGAAATTTGATTTTTTATAATATAATTTGTTGAAGAAACAAGAGTTCATATAAATTGAAATAAATAAATAAAATTTGATTTAATAATTATTTTAAATTAAACTTTAAAATTTTGAAAGTATAAAGATGTTATTTTTTAATAATATTTAATTTTTGGTCAATTTTATAACCATAAAATATTTAATGGTATTTTTGGTTTTACGGTGTGTTGTGGATTACAATTAGGAATGAGGATTTTCTATCCAGTTTTATTGTGTCCAACCTTGTTTAACGGCCAAAACTACCAATTTTATAGTGTCGAACTTTGTCCAATGGCCAAAACAAGATCCTGTCTTGAACTTTACAATAAAAGAGTTCCAGTGTGATCAAAAAATTAATATTAATAAAAAATTGATAATATATTTGCTGAAAATTTAGAAAATAAAAGAAACTCCAACGTAAAATCATCTACGATCAACGGTGATTATGTGTATAGTGGGCAAATATCATATAGAATTGATATATGATATTCCAGAGAAGACCTTATAAGTATCAACAGATGCTTAACTCCAGTGACATGCGCTATTTTTCTCTTAAATGACTCTTTTTGAGTCTCGCGTGTAGACATTATGATTCAAGTTTTAACGTTTATCAATCAAACAGGTTTCACTACAGATGTATCAAACCAGAGGAGTAATCACGTAACTTTTATTGTAGATAATAACTTGACCCTGGAGGTACGAGTAATAAGAAATTACAAGTTTACACCATCAAACGTTTAAGCCAGAGGTGCTTATTCATATCGCATCCAAGCTGATCAATTTTGCTTCACGGGCAAAAAGTGACCCTGTAATTAGTTCCTGCGGGACAAGTGAAGGTGCTTGTCTGATCATCCTTGGGATAACTGTAAGCATCGGGGCACCTCTGCTTGAAGAACCTGGAGTAATCTGTTGGTGAGCACCGTCCAGAATTACAACAATATTGATCGGTCTTGAAAACAGTGCATGGATTGTTGCACCCTCCTGGAGCTTTCAATACGTTCGGGCACTGCCCGTTGATATCTGCAGTGCATCTGATTCCCCGGCACCGCCCTGAAACTGGGCTGAAGTCCATCGGGACGTTAAAGCCGTCGACGAGGGATATGTCGAAGAAGTCCATGTTGTTGAACTGGTTTAATGCGTACTCGGCGAGTGTGTTAGGTGGCGAGCCAAAGGCCTGGCAGTTTAGAAGGCCATTACAGTCACCTGTCTCACACCTGCCTTTACCAGCACCATCGAAATTGCACTTGGTTCGTGCCCAAATGCGTGCTTGTTTTGTTCCTGCCGGAACGTTTATGGTCCAGGATTGGCCTCGGTCGAGTCTCCTGCCACCGCCGACTGGGACTGATGCCGCCCAGACGGTGTAAGGGCATTGATTTCGGACTTCGAAAGTTGCTGCATGACTTGAGGTGAAGATGCAAATTAAAAGAACGAGAGGCGCAAGTGGCAGGCAAAGAACACGCTTCATGTTGATGTTTTGTGGATTGGTTGTGAGAATTTGAGAGGGTCGGGTTGCTATTTATAGGGAAATTTGCGGCAACGGGGTTGGAAAATGTGGATTCAGGATAAGGTCATGGACCAATTGTAGCTGAAAACTTTGAAAGATGACTCAATGGATTTTGAAAATTTTAAATCTGATGTTACAAGTTTGAATAGTATTAATTAGTCACCAAATACTAGGTCTAGCTTCAGCGGCATATTTACTTAATGATTAATGAGGGCATTGATCCTCGTTAGGAAGATCCAGACTTAGTCTATATTTTCTTGTGTATAAAATTATACCTTTTTAGCCTCTGCTTTAGCTATTTAACAAGTTTTCTTTTATCTAGAATGAGTCTAGATAACTAAGCTGAGTCAGTCACCACATTCATCAGTCTTATTTTAGTTAAACAAGAGATTGAATGAATATACAAGAGATAGACGATCGTGACTTTAGTTGGACACTTAAATGAACAGAGTGATTGACTAAAATGCTTGGAGAACATGAAAATGTGGAAAAAAACGCATATGCCCTTTTCAGTTTATCTTCACCATATTCATGAGTCTTATTTTAGTTAAACAAGAGATTGAATGAATATACAAGAGATAGACGATCATGACTTTAGTTGGACATTTAAATGAACAGAATGATTGACTAAAATGCTTGGAGAGCATGAAACTGTGGAAAAAAAACCAGCATATGCCCTTTTCAATTTATCTTCTGTTTGTGGAAACGAAGTTGATATTATGTATATATCATGAATAACATACACCCAATAATTAAAAATTAGAATTGATTTTGCCGGTGAAATCGTAAAAGTTTTAACTAATCAATTTTTCAATTTAGTTTTTAATTTTTTCATTTTATTTTAATAACTCTTATTATTAATAATTGATTAATTAGTAAACTAATTAGTTTTATGAAAAAAATCAATTAATTTTGATTTAATAACCTCTTTTTTCAATCAAACTTCAAAATTTTCTATTAATAAGGAAATTTTTTTAATCATAGTTAAAAATTTTCATTTATCCAATCTTTAACTAATTTTATAACAATTTAATATCTATTAAATTTTTAAAAATTTAAACCTTTTATTATATCAGTTTAACTTCCGGTCGATTTTTCAAATATTGTATACACCGGAGTAGACCAAATAGATTGCAATTCATTAATGCTACTTCTAAGCACTTGAAATATAAGTCATGTAGAATATAAAATATTTTTTTAGTAGACAACCTTGGTAGAAAATTAATCTTTTATTTTTATTAAATTTTATCTTCCATGAATTAAAATAAATTCTTACAGTTTATAGGCGTCGAGAAATGATTTTGTGCTTTAGCGGGAGAGGATTGGGCAGCATTATTGAATTAATTATCCTAAGTCCTGACAAATAATAACAAATATCTGATCACTTTCAACTGTAAAATTTTTAAATTAGTAAATTTCTTAATTCAATTTACTTTAATAACTTTTTTATTAAAAACTAGCTAATTTTTTTTATTTTATTAGTGTTTGGTGGACTATATATTCATACGGCCCTTTTGTGTTCTATCGCATCTTTTAGGAAATGACAGTTTATTAAAAAATTATATTATGTAAAAAAAACAAGAATTAGAGTCTACGATCCGGAGGCGTATAAGCATGAATCTCGAGGCCGCGGTCAACCATAATTAGGGATGGTAATTTTTAATTCGTGTGTTTAAATTTAGTTATTTTTAATAGGTTGATTTATGGGTTAGGCCGAGGTTCAGATAATTTTAAGGTCTAATTATTTTAGTCAAAATAACATCGTTTTATTTAGAAGAGTTAGATTTCGGGTAAGTTTGAGTCTGGACAATCTAGACCTTAATCTAATTTTAAAAAATAAATTATTTAAAGAATTTGATTGAATTAAGAACTGATATGTTTTTCTATATTCCAAAGAGGAGATTGAGATACAATATATAGCAAAGAGAGCTAACAGCTAACAATATACGACTAACAATAAGCCTAAGAATAGGGAAATAAAATAGGAAGAGATTGTGCCAAACAATATATGGCAACCCTATTAAGTAGGGAAATCGTTTCCATTACTCCCCCTCAAGCTGGAGCATGAAGATCACAAGTGCCCAGCTTGTTGAGTAGGATTCGGAGTTGCCTTGCTCCAAGTGCTTTCGTGAACAAATTTGCGATCTGAGATTTGGTGTCTATATGGATGGGCTCGATCTCTTTAGACTCTACTCTTTCACGGACGAAGTAACAATCCATCTCAACGTGCTTCGTTCGTTCGTGGAACACTGGATTGTTAGCGATATGTTTTACTGCCAGATTATCGCAAAACAGTTGAGTTGGATTGGTTTGCTCAACGTCCAACTCCTTCAATAGCCATCGTAGCCACAGTACTTTACTAACAGTGGTGGCCATTGCACGATACTTTGCTTCCGCAGAGGACCTCGACACCACTGATTGTTTCTTCGATTTCCACGAGATGGGCGCACCTCCCAAGAGCAACAAATAACCGGTCCTTGATCGTCTCGTGTCGGGACAACCTTACCAATCAGAATCTGTATAGGCGATAAGGTTGTCGCCACCTTCTTTTGGGAAAAGGATTTCCTGGCCTGGAGTTGATTTCAGATATTGCAAAACTTTCATGGCTGCATTCATATGACTTTGTCGAGGATCAGACACAAACTGACTCAACACGTTTACCGAGTAAGCAATGTCCGGTCTTGTGGCTTGTAAATAGAGGAGTCTGCCTATTAGTCGACGGTACATGCCGGCATCAACTCGAGCTTCTTCATTATTTCTTGCAAGTCTGGAGTTTTGTTCCATGGGCATAGCACAAGGCTTGCACCCCATCATACCACTGTCCTTCAAGATGTCTAAAGTATATTTCCTTTGGCTAAGGATTACTCCTTCTTTTGTGCGAGCCACCTCTATCCCCAAGAAGTACTTTAAAGGCCCAAGGTCTTTTACACTGAACTTCACATCCAGGAAGGTCTTGGTCCCTTGTATTTTCTCCAAATCATTTCCCACAATTATGACGTCGTCTACATAAATGAGTGTTGCCACAAATGAGGTTTTGGTTTTGAATATGAAAAGGGAATGGTCGGCACGTGATTGCTTGAAACCAACCTCACCCAAGGCTGCTGTGAACTTGTGGCACCAATTTTTGGAGGCCTGCTTTAGACCGTAGACAGACTTTCTGAGTCTACAGACCTTAGTCTCGTTTCCCTTGTTGAAGCCTTGCGGGATTTTCATATAAACCTCCTCGTCCAAGTCGCCATGGAGGAATGCGTTGTTAACATCAAGCTGATGCATAATCCAACCCTTCTTGATGGCAACGGCAAGAATGGTTCGAACGGTAACCAATTTAGCAACCGGAGCGAACGTGTCGTGAAAATCCACCCCTTCAAGTTGAGTGAATCCTTTGGCCACTAATCTGGCTTTGTATAGTTCTATCTCCCCATTCGGTCTGTACTTTATCTTGTCAACCCATTTGGAGTCAATAGCTCGTTTTCCCTTGGGTAGTTTTTCAAGGGTCCAAGTGTTGTTGGCTTCAAGGGCTTGTATCTCTCTTTTCATGGCATCTCTCCAAGCCTTTTCCTGCACAGCTTGCTTAAAAGTCTTGGGCTCATCATTTGAACCAATGGCTGACAGATAAGCTTTGTGAGAATCAGTAAAATTTTTATAAGATATGAAATTTGCTATGGGATGTACCGTTGAGGACGTAGTTGAGGAGCCTTGATTGGTAACGGGTGTAGGCATGTCTATCAATGGTGGGAGATCAACAACGTAATCCTCGAGACGTACCGATCGAGTTCTGTTTCTCTTTTCTCTGATCGGGTTCTGATTGTGACTATTCGTTTCTAGTGGAAACTCATCACCTTGCAAGTCATCGTCAGGTACTTGATCATCATGGACATTGTCGTGCATGCTAGTTTCTTCAACACCTTCATTCTCGTGTATGCTGTCATCGCTATCATCCCTTTCATCACTTCTTGGAGCTTGATTGACACTTGTTTTCTCGTCGTAATACCAT
>JAOSBN010000008.1:763115-807685 GCA_027563595.1 Erythroxylum suave | reverse complement strand
TGTGCTTTCATTTGAATTCTTGTTTCTTTGAGAGTTATATCTACACTTCTTCTTTTACATCAAATCAGCAACCAAAAACACTCATAACCAGATACTACAGCTTCACTTTTCCAGATAAACATTTATGAATTCTTGAAGTTCCTTGCAGCAGTATTTTTATGTAAAAGCTGACGTGAACAATGCTGGATGCATATTTGAAGGAAGCTTTCAACCATTTTCCCTGTCCATCAAGTTGTTCAGTGAAGGTGCTATCTTTAGTCTTGAAGGAGGCATCTTCAATAAGGACCAATTCTTTAAACCTTTAAAAATGGCAGATCAACTACATAATGGGATTTAAGAGCTCATATGTGTAAAATGACAATCTCCAGGTAATCTTGGTGGTGGGGGCTAAGCTTCAAGTGATCATAACCCAACTCAGTCTAAGGATACAAGATAGAGGAGATGTGGTTAAGGGTGCTCCTGTGGTCCAACCAGGTGATGATCTCTTCTGGTTCAGACGGTCTTGTCTCATTCTCTTCCTGATCCACCTGGTTCTCTTTCAGGTACTCATAAGACTCCAATTACTTTATCCTATGATCAACATTCTGATACTTTCCCTCTTTGTAATATGATAATTCACATGTTTTCTTTGCTTTCTGTTGAAGAATGCATTTCAGATAACTTTCTTCATATGAAGGGGTAAGGTTTTTTCTGTTGCAAAATGCACCTGAGAACTTTCACTAACTTCTATGTCTTGATTATGGTTTTCTTTACCCTCCTCTTGCAGTATGAACCATAAATTCTTGCTTCCATAGACACACTGAAGATATTGTCATCAGAGTCACATTAGGGTGAGTTTTATCTTTAATCATATTAAAAATATATTTTCCTGGTTTCAGATTCAAGCATTCCTGACAAATAGAACTAAGAGCCTATCCAGCATTTCAATCCAACCATTTCATTATTATTTAAGCAATTTGATTCCTTGTTCATATGACATTATTTTGCTTAATGATCTGATTTTACAGATGGTCGAGCATGAGACCACAGTTTTCAACGACCAAGTGGCTACAGTGTAAGATTTTTTAAAATCTTCCCACTGTTCCTACAATTTAAAGTATGGTCCATTAGAGATTGCCCTTCATTTACGCACAAGATAATGCCCATGCTTCATTAATTTTCTTTTGTGATAGGCAGAAGAGGTGAAGTGGTTTTATAGGTTTTGGGTCCCTCTCCTCATTTTCATAGAACAAGAGACACCATTGCATTATGAAAAGAAGAGATTAGAAGATTCAAAGCATCGAAGGAGCTGGACATCATTGGAGCAATGGCTGGAGGTATTTATTTTAATGCTTTCGTTGCTAACTCATAGAGAATGATATACATGCATCTTATTTACACAAAATATATGTGATTGAGATGCATGTTTAAGTTTCTAGTTTAATGTGTTTAATATTTTAGTTGGTATCAAAGCCTTAGCGCCTTTGCCTTGCTTCCAACTGTCTAAGAATGCATGCTCTTTTTTCGGTTTTCCCTTCTGCCATGTGAGCTGAGCTTGAATCATTATGTATTCTCGATGTATGTCTTTATGATGGACGTGAGAATTGTCTTTTAATACTCCATGGGGCACCAAACAGTGACTGGACCGTGGGGAGAGGAGGAACGACGATGATGACTTTGGACGTTGCCATCCATACAGCGTTGCATGGTCGGTTTTTTGACGTCTCATGCACATCACCTGGTCATCGTCAACGATGACCCTCATCCATCCAGGCACGTCTCTTGTTTGACTGGTCTAGGGCTCGGTCGGGTTGCAGCCGGGTCAGGTTGAAGACGACTTGCTTGCTCTTTTTTTTGAAATTTTATTAATATTAATTATGTTAATATTAGTAATTATTGGGTTAATCAAGACCTAACCTATTTTGTTGTGATTTTACTTATAAAATCATTTTAATATTAATATTTTGTGAAATTATTATTTTTAATTTGTATGTATATATTGGAATTATTTTTGACATGCTAATTATAATTGTTTAATTATTTGCACAAATTATATGTGATTAATTGAAAATTGTGTGTATAAATTTATGATCATTATTATTTATTAATTGATGCAAATATTTAGGCTTTATTTAAACTTAAGATGATGTGAGTGATTAATATGATTTTAATTAATTGGGAGTATATATTTAGTTTTAAGATCACATTAAATCATTAATTGTAATTAATCATACGTGATATGATAAAATCTACCCATAGGAATTTTGTTATATTTGTATGATTAATTAGGATGAAATATCAAATTATATTTCTTAATCTACCCACAAGAATTAAGAAAAGGAACATAATTCAATAGTTTTGTCATAAATTTTAGGAAGAATCTAATTGAGTAAAACTTTAGCCCATAGGCAAGTCTTATGTCACTAGATTCATCTGATAAATGCATGATTTACATTGGTAAACCATGAATTATTATTGGCCTCAAATTATATATAACAAGTATATTTTTTTATTTCTTAATTTGCAGTTACTCGGAATGTGAATATTTCTGATATTACATGTGATATTCCCAAATTGAGAGGTGACAACTATAAGGTCTGGAAGGAGAGAATTTTGCTTCATTCGGGCTGAATGGATATGGACTATGGTATTAGTAAGGACAAACCACCGAGTATGACTGAGCCCAGCACTTCGAACGCTGTTTCTCTTTATGAAAAATGGGAGAGATCCAATCGCTTCTCCGTGATGTTCTTAAAAGCCAAGATATCTGCTAGTATTTGTAGTTTTGTCGAACAACATAGTAATGTCAGAGATCTATTGAAGGTCATTAATGAACAATTCACTACATCTAATAAAGCCTTTGCCAGCACTTTGATTATTCAATTGTCATCCTTAAGGCTCACTGAGATAAAGGGCGTATGTGATCATATCATGTATATGAGGGACATAGCGGCTCAGTTGAAAGCGTTGGAGGTTACTATATTGAAATCTTTCCCGTGCATTACATTCTATGCACTCTATCCTAACAATACAATCCTTTCAAAATCTCTTATAACATGCATAAGGATAAGTGATCGATCAATAAACTGTTCACCATGTGTGTGTAAGAAGAGAAAAGGTTGTTAATGGAAGAAGGTGACAGGGTCAATTTGACAATTTCAGGAAAAAAGAGACAGATGATGTCAAAAACAAGGGAAAGGGTAAAATGTCTCCTTAGTCTAATATAAAAAAGCCGTCTAAGTGTTTCTTTTGCAAAAAAAAGGGACACATGAAGAAAGACTATGCTAAATTCAAAGACTGGCTCAAGAAGAAAGATACTCAAATTTCATTTGTTTGTTATAAATCTAATATGGTTAATGTTAATCATAACACATGGTGGATTGATTCTGGTTCTACAATTCATGTTTCAAATACCTTACAGGGTATGCAAAACTTAAGGAAGCCAGTGGAAAGTGAACAATTCATCTATTCAGGAAGCAAGATGGGTTCGCATGTGGAAGCCATTGGCACTTATAGTTTACTTTTGAGCAGTGACTTTATTTTGTGTTTGGAAAAGACCTCTTATGTTCCAAGTTTCTCTAGAAATTTGATTTATGTATCAAGACTTATACCTTTTGATTTTCCTTTAACTTTTCAGATTCTAGTTTTAGTTTATGTAATGGATCTAAAGTTATTGGTTATGGTACATTATCTGATGGTCTTTATTCCATTTAGTTACAAAATGATGATACCTATAATTTGATGCATGTCACTACTGGATTGAAACGATGTGTTGTGAATGAAGAATCTTCTATCTTATAGCACCGTAGATTATGACACATCTCCATTGGAAGAATTAAGAGATTACTAAATGAAGGAGCATTTAGTACTTTGGATTTTGCTGACTTTGGGACTTGTGTAGATTGCATTAAGGGTAAGCAAACTAACAAGTCTAAAAGGAGTGCTAAGAAGAGTACAAACTTGTTAGAAATAATACATATAGATATTTGTTGTCCAGATATGGACACAAATAGTCTGAAACACTTTATCACCTTTATAGACGATTGTTCGCGATATATGTATCTCTATTTACTTCGTTCTAAGGGCGAAGCTTTGGATGCCTTTAATACGTTTAAGGTTGAAGTAGAGAATCCATGTGGAAAATTGATTAAAATCGTGAGATCAGATAGAGTTGGAGAGTACTATACTAGGTACACTGAAAGTGGATAAGCGCCTGGTTCTTTTGTGAAATTTCTTCAAGAACATGTGATTATTGCCCAGTACACTATGCTTGGTTCTCCGGATCAGAATGGTGTGGCAGAAAGAAGAAACCAAACCTTAATGGACATTGTGAGAAGTATGAGGAGTAACATAAAACTTCCTCAATTTATGTGGACTAAAGCTCTAAAGACGGCTGTGTATATATTAAACCGAGTTTCAACCAATGCTGTCTCAAAGACATCTTTTGAGTTATTTAAAGGTTGAAAACTGAGTTTGAGACATATAGGCATTTGGGGATGCTCATCTGAAGTGACAATTTACAACCCACGGGAGAAAAAGCTAGAGCTTAGGACCATTAATGGGTATTTCGTTGGATATGTTGAAAGGTCTAAGGGGTATAGATTTTATTGTCTATCTCACAGCACTAGAATTGTGGAATCAAGAAATGCAAAATTTCTTGAGAATGACTTGATCAATAGGAGTGGTCATTTTCAAAACATAGTTTTTGAAAGGGGCTGTTATGAAGCTCAACCCTCTGGTTCAAGTGATAGATTGATTGTCATACACACCCCTAAAGTTGAAACGAGTGTTGGACAACCAGTTACTAAAGTTCCACAAGCTATTAATGTCAATCCAGTAGATCAAGTTGTAAATGAGGAACAACCAGAAATTGTTAAGCAACCAGTTGAACAACAGATTGAGCAATAGGTTCTTTGTAAGGATAATGATACAACATTAAGGAGATCTACTAGGGTTAGAAGGTCAGCAATACCTAGTGATTATATAGTGTATCTACAAGAGTCAGATTGTAATATTGGAGCCGGAAATGATCCTGAAACGTTTTCACAGGCCATTAGTTCTAAGGAATCGGACCTATAGTACAATACTATAAAAGATGAGATGGATTTTATAATGTCTAATCAAGTCTGGGATCTCATTAAGTTGCCCAATGGTGTGAAAGCCATTGGATGTAAATGGATAATTAAGACAAAGAAAGACTCATGAGGCAACATTGAGAGACATAAGGCAAAACTTGTTCCCAAGGGGTTCATTCAAAAGGAAGGAATTGACTACACGGAGATATTTTCTCCTATATCTACGAAAGATTCTCTTCGTGTAATCATGGCATTGGTAATTCATTTTGATCTTGAGTTACATCAAATAGATGTGAAAACAACGTTCCTTAATGGTGAACTAAAGGAAGAGGTTTATATTAAACAACTTGAAGGATTCTCCTCTATTGATGGTGAGCATTTAGTCTGCAAACTTAATAAATCCATATATGGATTAAAACTAGCCTCCCGACAGTGGTATTTAAAATTCCATGACATTATCACTTCATTCTATTTTGAAGAGAATATAATGGCCCAATGTTTATACCAGAAGGTTAGTGGGAGTAAGACTTGTTTTATTGTGTTATACGTGGATGGCATTTTACTTGTGACTAATGATAAGGGTTTGCTATATGAAGTGAAACAATTTCTCTCAAAGAATTTTGATATGAAAGATATGAGTGAGGCATTTTATGTCATTGGCATCAAGATCCATAGAGAAAGATCTCGAGGCATTTTGGATTTGTCTCAAGAGACCTATATTAATAAAATTTTAGAGAGATTTCAGATAAAAAATTGTGCACCAAGTGTAGCACCCATAATGAAGGGTGATAGATTCAGTTTGAATCAATGCCCGAAGAATGATTTTGAATAGAACACATGAAGAACATTCCATATGCTTCAGCTGTTGGAAGCCTTATGTGTACTCAGGTTTGTACCAGACTTGGCATTGCATATGCTGTTGGAATGTTAGGTAGATATTAGAGTAATCTAGGTGTTGACCACTGGAATGCAGAAAAAAAAGTTATGAGATATCTTCAGAGCACAAAAGACTACATGTTTATGTATAGGTGAACTGAGAACCTGGAAGTAGCTGGATACTTCGATTCAGACTTTGTTGGTTGCATTGATTCAAGGAAATCAACATTTGGTTATATTTTCATGCTAGTTGGTGGAGCTATATCTTGGAGAAGTGCCAAGTAGACCCTAATTGCTACTTCCACTATGAAGGCTGAGTTCATATCATGTTTTGAGGCCACCTCGCATGGTGTATGGTTGAAGAGTTTCATATCTAGGCTTAGAGTTGTTGATTCAATTTCTAAGCCATTAAGATTGTACTGTGACAACTCGGCTATGGTCTTTATGGCTAAAAATAACAAGATTGGAAGTCGAAGTAAGTATATTGACATTAAGTATTTAGCCATAAAAGAATGTATTAAGGAAATGAAAGTTGTCATAGAGCACATTAGCATTGATTTGATGTTTGCAAATCCCTTAACTAAAGGCATGCCACCTAAGCAGTTTAAGGATCACGTAGTACAAATGAGACTTGGTTCCATAATGTGATTTTTGTTGTACATTTGTTGTTTTAATGGAACTCTTATTGAATTTGATATTTTCTCATATGGTTTTGTGCATACATATATATTTGATTGTTTTAAGAAATGTCTCTAATTTAGACCTAGATAAACATATGATTTATTCATTAAGTTTAAAGGCTAGTAATGAGAAATTTTATATATGTAATACATGGAAGATAATACTCACCATGGGAACCTATCGTCATGATTCATACATTTGGTTTCTTGTTATATTTGGCGTTGAGTTAAATAGATCAAGTGGGAGAATGTAAGATTTTTTAAAATCTTCCTACTGTTCCTACAGTTTAAAGTATGGTTCATTAGAGATTAACCATTCATTCACGCACATGATAATGCGAATGATTCATTAATTTTCTTCTGTGATAGGTAGAAGAGATGAAGTGGCTTTATAGGTTTTAGGTCCCTATCCTCATTTTCATAGAACAAGAGACACCATCGCATTGTGAAAAGAAGAGGTTAGAAGATTCAAAGCATCGGAAGAGCTGGATATCATCGGAGAAATGGCTGGAGGTATTTATTTTTATGCTTTCATTGCTAACTCATAGAGAATGATACACATGCATCTTATTTACCCACAAATTATATGTGATTGAGATGCATGCTTGAGTTTTGGTTTAGTGAGTTTAATATTTCATACAGCCCTTAGAAACTGGCACAAAACAGCCAAAAAAAACATGCTAAACAATGCGGCAGAAACTCAGAATCTCACACGCCATTGTCAGGCAGACCAGCAACTCTTAACACATGGCATGTCCCCGGTTCATCTCTTGCAAAACTACCGCAGCTGTGCAGCTCCTGACAGCTTACAAGCTTCCTCCAGGAACTACGGCTATAGTAAACCTGGTCATTGGGACCATGAAGTTGTGAATCCTGTAAACAACCATGACACCTATGAACCTCAGCCACTTGAAAGTCCTCATTACATGAAGGTAACATGTCAATTTAAATCTTACTCTTTCCTTAATTTTTATATTTCGGCATTTCAGTTCCTGATATTTTTAGTTTACAAGAGGCCCCTAAATTTTTAATAGGCTACTCTTATTTTACTTCTTAACAAGTTCTTTTTGTTTTAATTTTGAACATACTCCTATTGTTTATAAGAATTAATAGTAATTTACAAAATTTTTAAATTACACTCAATTCATCCCCTTTTTACATGTGTTTACTTTATCATTATTAATGCTCATATAGGAAGATCCAAACTCTATTTACTATAATCTATATTCAATATTTTACAATTATGTATAAATGTAGCCATTGATTCAGCTATTTAACAAGTTCTTTTTTAATCTAGATTTAGTCTAGCATTTAAGAACTTAATTTCCTACGTTAAATTAAACTAAGCACACAAAATGTCTTGTTTGGTTTATCTTCATTAGCTATTTGATGACTTTTATGTCCTTATAGAGGACGAGTCTTCTAACTAAGCTGAGTCAGTCACCATGTTCTACTTATTTTAGTTAAACACGAGATTGAATGATAGACGATCGTGACTTTAGTTGGACATTACTATATAAATGAACCGAATGATTGACTAAAATGCTTGGAGAACATGAAAATGTGGAAAAAAAAAAAAAAAACCAGCATATACCCTTTGTGACTTGAAACGAAGTTGACATTCTGCACCGTGAACACTAGCTAGAGGCATGACATCTTTATTGCTTTCAGAAAACTGTGGCCTCTTCCATTCAGAGGGGACAAATCGGCCAAATTTGGCAGAATTTAGGACCAAAGACTTTTAAGATCGTTACTTGAGGTTTGGTTGACTTCTATTTTTTTGTGATTTTAATTTTTTCTATTTTTGGTTTTCTTTTTAATAAAAACAAAAAAACTTGTTTAATTGTAAATTTTATTTAAAATTTTTATGTTTTAAAGAAATATGAAATATATTTATATTTATTAATAATTATTAAATTACTACAAAATTAAATATTTTATTAAATTATGCATAAATTTTATTATTAATTAATATATTAACTAATGAAATAATATATTTTAATTGATATTAAATTAGATTATGAAAAATAAAAATAGGAAACAAAAACTAATTTTATAGTTTTAATAAAATTTGAAAATTATAAAAAAACCAAAAAAACTCAACCAAACATATTTTTTTCTGAAAACAAAACAAAAAACAAATAGGTTCATTTTAGTTTGTCTAAATTGTTTTTATACATTATAAAATATTTATTAGTATATAAAGACAAATTAAACAACATTAACCATCAAAAATACAAAAAATATGATTATATCCTTATATTAAAAAAATTTCTTAATTATGTTAACAGTTTAATTTAAAATCAATATTTGTACTATCTATCAAAATTTTATCTATGTCAGGTTAAGGAACTCAAAGGATGGTAGTCCTTGGCCTGAGTTTCTCGCCGGACCTCACTGTGTTGGTACTACAATCATAGAGGTCTAGTGGAATCAAAAGATTAATATTAATAAAAAAATTCAAAATATATTCGTTGGAAATTATTTTAAATTAAATTTTTAGTTAATCCACCGAAGGACTACAATTAGGAGAGGAGATCTTCTATTCAATTTTATGGTGTCCAATCTTATTTAACGGCTAATAAAAATTGATGATATATTTGTTGGAAATTTAGAATAAAAAAGAAATTTCAACGTAAAATCATCTACAATCAACGGTGATCATGTGTGTAATGGGCAAATATCATATAGAATTGATATATGATATTCCAGACGAGAGCCTAATATCAACAGGTGTAACTCACTTTTCTCTTGAATGACTCTTTTGAGTCTCGTGTATGGAACATTATGATTCAAGTTTTAACGTTTATCCATCAAACAAGTTTTACTACGGATGTATCGAACCAAAGAATTAAGTAATATCGTGACTTTTATTATACATAATAACTTGACCCTGGAGGTACGAGTAATAAGAAATTACAAGTTTACACCGTCTAAAGTTTAAGGCGGAGGTGCTTATTCATATAGCATCTAAGCTGATCAATTTTGTTTCAAGGACAGAAAGTGACCCTATAATTAGTTCCTGCAGGACAAGTGAAGGTGCTTGTCCGATCATCCTTGGGATAACTGTATGCATCAGGGCACCTCTGCTTGAAGAACCTGGAGTAATCTGTTGGTGAGCACGGTCCAGAGTTACAACAATATTGATTGGTCTTGAATACAGTGCATGGATTGTTGCACCCTCCTGGATCTTTCAATTCGTTAGGGCACTGCCCTTTGATATCTGCAGTGCATCTGATTCCCCGGCACCGCCCTGAAACTGGGCTGAAGTCCATCGGGACGTTAAAGCCGTCGACGAGGGATATGTCGAAGAAGTCCATGTTGTTGAACTGGTTTAATGCGTACTCGGCGAGTGTGTTAGGTGGCGAGCCAAAGGCCTGGCAGTTTAGAAGGCCATTACAGTCACCTGTCTCACACCTGCCTCTACCAGCACCATCGAAATTGCACTTGGTTCGTGCCCAAATTCGTGCTTGTTTTGTTCCTGCCGGCACGTTTATGGTCCAGGATTGGCCTTGGTTGAGTTGCTTGCCACCGCCGACTGGGACCGATGCCGCCCAGACGGTGTACGGGCATTGATTTCGGACTTCGAAAGTTGCTGCATGGCTTGAGGTGAAGATGCAAGTTAAAAGAACGAGGGGGGCAAGTGGTAGGCAAAGAACACGCTTCATGTTGATGTTTTGTGGATTGATTGTGAGAATTTGAGAGGGTTGGGCTGCTATTTATAGGAAAAATTGTGGCAACGGGGTTGGAAAATGTGGATTCAGGATAAGGTCATCGACAAAGTCTAGGTGGAAAATAAAATTTTATAAATTAACATTTATTTTAATTATTAAATCAAAATTTTATTTGAAATTTACATATTTTGAAGATATTTTAAATTTAATTATAGTTATTAATAATTATCAAATAAAAATTATTTAATTAAATTAAAATTAAATAAATTATTAAATTAAATAACTTATTTTGTAATTCTTATCCATAATTAATTTTATTTATTTACTAGTATGCAAAGATAAATTAAATAATATTAACCATAATAACTACAAAATAAATAATTATTTGTTTTCAATAAATAAAATATAGAAAACCCAGCATCTGCCCTTTCCAGTTTATCCTCTGGGTGGTTGACGTTCATCTTCGGTGCCATGAAAACTCAAAACGTGACATCTGTTATTTGACCGAAATAAAAATATTGTTTTGGCGATTATTGTCTAAATTGTTTTTATATATTATAAAATATTTATTAATATATAAAAATAAATGTGATGATATTGATTACTAAAACTATAAAATTAATAAAAGAATAGTTATATAATTATATCCTTGTTTAGTGAAAATTTTCTTAATTATGTGAATAGTTTAATTTTAAAATTGATATCTATAAATATTTATTAAAAATGCTGAAATACAATTAACCCATTAAATTTTTACCTCAATTCCATAAACTATACCTCTATTTAAAAAAAAAAAAAGGAGTATACTTATAATATTACTTCCGAGAATAAATATCAAACAAAACATCTAGTATATCCACCCATAGATAGAACTTGCTATAGCGAATAAAATCCCGCGCAAGCAAGTGAGCACACCTGTAAGAACTATTCTCGAAAGACGAATTGATAAAAACTGATAATTCGTAAAAATGCAACCCAAATTAAAAAAAGAGTCTCTTGCGTAATAAAAGCATTGTCTCGAGGCTAAAGCTTCTGCGACATCGGCTTGAGCTCCACCTTTAACAATAAATAGTTAATTAAACTAACATAAAAATTTAATTTACAAAATACATATGAAAGCAAATAAAAAGCAACGTAGAATGGAGACACGTCATCACCTGACAATACGTGGGCATTTGATGACATGGCAACATGAGTAGAGAATGAAATCCACGTCAGCCTTGAGTTACCTCTCTGTACGCAGCTTCCATCCTTCTTCGTTTCTACGGTTCTGTTCCCAAATCACAATCACAAACAACAAAAGAACTCTAAATCTCTTCCTCCTCCTCTCCACAATATTTTTGATTTTACGTTTAGGCCCCTGGAAAGACAATTCGTTTCTCGGGCAGACCCTCTTCTGTAACTTCAGGCACGTTACTTTCATTTCATATGTAGAGGGATAACTATAATCGTGTAGTAGTTTTCGTTTCTGAGAGCCGTGTGGTTGTGTTTATGCAGAGAGGAACAGGGCTGCTCTGTTTTGTTCGCAGATCTGATCCTTAATTCTAATTTCTGTTTCACGTTAATAACCAAGATGGGCATACTGTTTACGAAGATGTTCTCTTCTCTTTTCGGCAACAAAGAGGCCAGGATCCTCGTACTTGGCCTCGACAATGCCGGCAAAACCACAATTCTCTGTAATGTTTATCTTTTTCGTGAAAAAAAAGCTTTTAATTCCTCATTTAGTTTTTGAATAATGGGTATTTCTTGGATTTTGACGATATTGTCGTTTTGACTTGTAATTTGATTCAGATCGACTTCAGATGGGCGAAGTTGTCTCCACTATTCCAAGTACGTATCTTTCTCCGTAATTACGTAGACTTCGTGTTCATTTTAGTTGCCGAGAATTTTTTTCCGAATATGGGAAACAAAAGATTTGGATCTGATCAGTTCTTTTATGTTGCTCTCTAGTTCGTCCATGAGCTCTACTCTATTAGACTTGGTTGATTCAAAGTTTTGTGCTTCAAGAACTTAGTTGATGGACATACTAAGAATTCAAAATTTTAAATTAAATAAGTTTAATACTTGCTTAGCCTCCTGTTCTTTGTCTTGTTTCTAATCAGTTTGTTTTTCCAATGCAGCAATTGGATTCAATGTTGAAACTGTTCAATACAATAATATCAAATTTCAAGTATGGGACCTTGGTATGCCAATTTATTGTCCCTCATATCTATCCCTTCCAAGCCATTAACTTCTCTCCTTCTTGCCAAATTAATGATTTATATGTCACAACTAGACTAGGGCTACTGCTCTGCATAATGTTCCAGTGCTTTATTAGTTCTTGTGTGGACTAATTCATGCGGAATCAATATCAACATTCTACGATTAAGTTGTTCATTAAGATGCATAGTATTTTAAATTTTAAATTTCTTAATATTGCTGGAATCTCGTTAGTTAAATTCAAGTCAGTATCTTATCCTGATGGCATTTGTCTTGTTTGTTGATGTAGGTGGACAAACGAGTATCAGGTAACTGCTGAGTTGTTTGCTTCATTCTTATTATTATTATTATTATTTCTAATATGTCTTTTTAAAAGCAGAATCTGCTTCATGTGGGTTAAAGAACCTCATTATCGAATTCTTTTTTGCTTGAGCTTTTCAGTGATCATTCACTAATTGGTTAGGTTATATGACACCAATTTTTGTTTCTGAAAAGATGTAGATGTGCCATATGGTATGCTATATGCTGAATACTTGCTTACTCTTTGCTGTTGTTTAATGAATGAAAATGAAAATGATATCAATGCTGATGTACAAAGAATAGAAGAGATATCAAACTATTAGTTAGAACTCACAAAACCTATAAAATCTAGTTTCTGGATTATCTGTTTAGGTTGCTAGAATTTCAACTTTGATATGGTTGGAATTTTAGGTTTGATATAGCTGGAATTTTAGAATAGGTATCAGTGGAATTCTAGGGTTGGTGTGGCTAGAATTCTAAGTTTTTGGTTGTTGGAATTTTAATGAGGTGAACAAACAATAGAGGGTAGGCAATTAAGAATCACTCTTAGGGTCTAATAGTCACTTAGAGAAAGAATCACATTTTCAAATTGAAATTTATTCAAAAATTTCAGGGGTGTCCTTTAATGAAGGCACAAATATATAAATTCTTAGAACCCTTATTGTGGTAGTAAAAGAATTCCTAATTAAAATAGCAAAAATAGAATTGAATTATACTCTAAAGGATTCTTTATTCTTAAATAAGTTTGAGTCTTAAAAAATTATTATAATATATCTAACTTACTATTACTTCATATCTAATAAGAAACATGGCATAATAAAAATATCAGCCCTTGTTGCCTTTGCTGTCATCTAAACTCCACTCTTCACTCCACCAAATTAAAGCTTATGATTGGGATTTATGTTCTTTTATTTCTGTTATAAATTCTAAACTCTTGTGCATCAAATGCTCAATTTAAAGGTTTTCTGTTGTCTTTTACATCGTTTTAATAAAAGAATAGACGAAAAACTATCAGAATGTGAAATGGAAGGTTATTTGAACAATACTATTACAGGATAAATGATAGTTTTTAAAATATAAAATTGAAATGAGAAAATGTCAAGCTAAAGGTCCTAGTATATTTAACCCTTTTGTTAACCAAACTGATTCTTTACAAGTTTTTAATCTGCTTTCTTTGTGTTTTATGACAGGCCATATTGGAGGTGTTATTTTCCCAACACACAAGCAATTATCTATGTCGTGGATTCCAGTGACACTGATAGATTGGTGATAGCCAAGGATGAGTTTCATGCAATTCTGGAGGTATGCTTAACTTCATTTTATCTCTGTCTTTTGACTCCATTTTAAAAAGGCAGAGATATAACTGCTGGCCTCCCCATCAAAAACAATTATGCACTTTAATTTTTGGTATATTATTACTTATAAATTTGAAATAAGCTGCATAATGGACGTTAACTTTTCTAAGTTGATTATGCTGATGGCTGGCCAGCTAGATGTTAACAAGAATCTGGGCTTATTAGAATACTTTAATTATGAAAGCGATGTAATCTCTCTCTATCACCTATTTTCGGGTCATGATGGAGATACATGTGAGCAAGAAATCGGCTGAAGAGGTTACTGGTGGGATTAATACTCAGCTTAGGATTCCCGCAGCCAATTTAAGATGTACCATTTATGCAATCACTTCAAAAGTCTAATTCTGCAATAAGTGAGGAAAAGGTTTTGCAAGATGTGTTTTCTTTGCTCAATAAATTGTTGACAAGGGTTAATTAAACATGTCCATAGTAGTGATCATGTGCCCATAATCTCTCTGAGGGGAAAAGTTCTTTTGGTTCTGCCTTTTCCAACTTTGAAGTGGTGTTGTGCATGAGCATGTGAGACGACCATTTGTGTTCAGTATTACTTGGAGTTGGACGAGTAGGTGAGAATAGACAATATACTCAAGAATATGGGAAAGATCATTATCCATTCTTCTTTTGAACGAAAAGAAAACGATCCATACTTCATGATGAAATCTGTTCTGTTCATTTATGACTTCTGAATTACATTTGAGAGTTAATGGATTCCTTCCTGATTATAAATGAGAGCATTTCGTGTGTTTTTTTTTTGACAGGAGGAAGAGTTAAAAGGTTCTGTTGTTCTTATCTTTGCAAACAAGCAGGTTCGGTCTTACCTAGTTGTGTATTGTCGAAGACTTGTTAGATGGCTGCAGAAACTTACATCAACTTATTTGATAGTTAATTGAGAAAGAAGTTGCATTTAGGGCTTTTTCTTTCATTTCGATGCATAAATATACCTTTTTGTGATTTATACAGCAAATTTTTGACATTTTCCTGTCCTGTCTTTAAGATGATTTCTTTGATAACTATAGGATCTTCCCGGTGCACTTGACGATGCTGCTGTGACTGAAGCTTTGGAATTACACAAGATAAAGAATAGACAATGGTCAATTTTTAAAACTTCTGCCATCAAAGGAGAAGGTCTATTTGAGGGCTTGGATTGGTAAGTTTCTTACAGAAGAATTTCTTTCAGGGTCCATGATCATGAGCAGAATTACACTAGCACTTTTTCTACTTTTGTCTGAATATTTCCTGTCGTTGTTATTCTGTTTGAACCAAAAAAATTTGTAATCGACCAATAATCTTTGGTGTAGGTTGAGTAACACGCTGCAGTCTGGAAGTGGTTAAGTTTACGCAAAAGTTGGCGTCGTCTCTCACAACATAATTCAAGAAGGATAGCAGAGCTTGGTGGTGTGGCTGGTCGTAGAGAAGTGCTCTTTCCTTTGTTGCAGTTTTGCTGTTTGAACTTCACTAGTTATTCCTGCTAATTTACTTGTAAAATCTTTCACAAGAGATGCGACCAATTGGATCTTCATATTCTCTTCCTATGCCTATTTCTTTTGACATGAGTTTTTGTGCTCTATCTTATGTGGGACGATGGTGGCTTAATTCTATTCATTCCCTTGTTTCGTCATGCTTCTAATCCTTCTTGATACCTTACTCTTCCTCTGCATAACATATGCCGTGAAACCACCGGTTTTGTGGGCAATCGGTGACACATACAGCCCATTAAACCACGTATTGCTTTTTCAGATCTGGTTCTTTTTCATGGGCATATTATCCTTCTTTGTTCAGCCAGAAGCCCGTTAGAAACAGGCCTGCAAAATAATTGGAGGTTTACGCATAGTCTTTTAATTGGGTTCGGCAGGCTAAGTCAAGTCGGGCTAAGTTTGGACTGCCATTAATTACGGTTAGGAACAGTATGGTGGAGTTTGAACATCTTAAGGTCCGAACTTAAAAGTTGAGAAGATTTCGGACTCAAAGTGTATAAGTTCGGAATAATATATTTTAAGTTCGGAATAATATATTTTATTTCATTAATTTTGGATTGGATTTATCTAAAAAAACCTTTGTCAAGAACTCGAACCCAATAAGACGCATGTATCAATGAGTTTTAATTCGAATTTGATTAAACAGAATTTGATTTACTGATTTTGAATTATATAAGATTTACACATATTTGCCAGACAACAAAGTATTAAAAATCCAATTTGTGTATCATCAAGTTTCACCCACCCCCTTTCCACTAGGTTGGCTTTTTATATTTTATAATGGGAGAAAACAACTCTCAAGTACAGCAAAATTAAAATTTGCATTGCTAAATAGAACTGATCTCGAAAGTAAGTTCCGCTAATTTCAAGCATAAATATCATAATAGTTAAGTGAATAGGCTGCATCATATAATGTTGACATGTTACTCTCTTCCATCTTAATAGTATCTCGTAATTATCATTTCTACATGTCTAGGAAGACTTCTTCATTATATGAATGATCAAAATCTTTAAAAAAAAATCTATATCTACGTATCAATTCACCGAGAATATACAAAAGGACATGTATTTGTATATATTGTTTGTTGGTGATATTGTTTTAGAAGACGAGACGAGAGAGGATATCAATGTTAAACTAGAACTTTAAAGGGATAAATTAGAGTTAAAGGACCTTAAATTGAATAGGATTAAGATTAATGATTTAGAGTGTAACTTTTCAGGTCATAAAATAACTTCCATTATGGAGGTAAAATTGGTTCAAAAGTTATATTATAGAAAAAGTGTTTTAAGTATCTTGAATATATTATCCAAAGCAATGGAAAGATCATTGAAGACATAGTTTATCATATCAAATCAGAGTGATTTAAATGGAGAAGTGTTTCAGGAGTTTTATAATGTGACAAAAACTTACTACTCAAATAAAAGTGGTTAATATTAATAAAAAAATTAAGAAAAACAAGATTTAAGTGGTTTAAACATGTTAAAATGAGACATTCTAGCGCTTCGGTAAGAAAATATAAGAAGACTTTATTTAGAGACTATAAGAGGAAAAAAAGTAGGACCTAAGAAGAAGTGGGGAGAGACAATTAAGAATAACAAAACTACGTTGAAATTTATGAATAATATAACTCTTAATTGACAACTTTAGCTTACTAAAATAAGGGTAAAAAATTTTACATAAAAAGGTCATTTTCTTTATTATGGGTATTTTGGTCATTTTCCTTCAAGGCCTCAAGGCTTATATTTTGTATTTAACCTAAACATTTTCCTATTTAGTGTAAATATTTTCTTGTAATGAATTGTTTGATTTGTTTATTTACTTTCCTCCTTCTTTGTTTGTATATTTATTTACCTGTTTTATTTTTATTTTTATTCTAACCCTTGTTCTATATTTACTATTTTATTGATTTCGTTACTTTTTTATATTTTTATTTATAAATATTTATTATTATTATTATTATTATCATCATCATCCTCGTCATCTTTTATTTCTATTTTATTTTTAATTATTATTGCTTTTTATATATCTTTTTATATGGATCTATCGGAAATAACTTTTCTGCTAGTTAAAAATAAGGTTATGTACTTTTGGACTTTTTCATATGCCGTGATTAGTGGAACTTTCATTGAATTGTTGGTGTTGCTGTAGGTACTTTAACTTGATTTATGTTAAAATTGTTAAGAGTTTGAAATAAGTGGAAAAGTAAACACATGTTTATCAGCAAGCTCAATCTATAAAATGTTCATAAAAGGAAAAACTTAATAATTGCATGAATTCAACAATTTTCCTGTAATAGCAACATCCTAGGTAGATATTTCACAATATGTTGAAGTCTCCTATCTTGTTGTACACTTCCCAATATAAGAATTTTCCAACTCAAAACTCAAAATCATCGTTAAACCTTTATAAGTATTAAAATTTCCAAATGCACCAGACTTTGGTTATAATTCAATGTTTAGGTGGATTGACTTCAAATTCATACTCTTAGTCTACCCAATCCCACTAAAAAATATTTTCTCATAGCCTTGCATGTTCGTCAAAGGCATTAGTGATTTTTAATCTGATGAACGTCCCTCCCACCTAACGCACCTATATACACGGCATACTGTCACTGCTTATCGATGGTTCTGTCAAAATCGGCGGCCACAAGCATTTTCCTTTAGCAATGACGAGAGGGCCAAAGAGTCGCCAAAGAATCCATATATATTATAGCTTTCCTACTGCTATTTTCCAAAGGGTCGGTTTATAATCCTCCATTATCAATGTACGTAACAACCTACAAGTTCTTCAATAAATTAATAATGGATCATTGACTACGTGAATCTAACCAAGTCAAATGAGCTACTTAATTGGAAGATCTAAGATGAGTTGTATACATTTGGAAAATACAAATTATCGAGATTTTTGGAGTAGTGTAACAACTAACAAGACTTGGAATTTAAGAAAGTTTGAGAGTAGTTAGAACCTTGTCAAGGTCACAAAGTTCTTTAAACTTTGAGCCTCAGGAAAGATACACAAAAAAGGTGGAAATTACGAAAGATCACTTGTTTATGTTATTTTGTGCCTGCTCTATTCTATGAACATCCATTCATTTAATTTCAAGAAGTCTCGTTGATTAGATGGATAGATGTTTATAGTATAGAGTAAGCACAAAATAGAAACAGGTGATATGTTACCTTAAATTATCTTATCAATTACCCACGAGAGTTGTGGTGAAGTAGCAAGGGCTCCTCTATCTTTAACTAGGGTCTCGAGTTTGAGTTTTGAAAATTAAGTCGCTTTAAAAACTCACGAGGGAGAGCTTTGTTGCTCGAAAGGGTCATACTCGGCTCAAATTCGGATTAGCCAGTGCCAAATACTAGATGGTTTGCAACCAAAAAAAAAAACTTATCAATTAAGTAAAACTTGAAATCTTTTTCTTAAACAAAATTTAAACATCTTTTATAAAATATATTTGCTTCTTCAGCTTCCAACTTGTGCTGTAATTGTAGAACTTGTCATCTACCTGCATTTTTGCAAATATTCGTGTACACTTTTCTATATAAGAAATGCACATGTCACAAATTTATAAAACTCAAAAAGCAATCTAAGACTCAAACACATATTTAAAGGGAAAAAAGGAAAAAGAAAACGGAGAGCAAATTTTGAAATACATTTGTGGATAACTTTCTAATTTCAATTTATTCTTTATTGTATTTATTTCTACTAAAGTGTAAAAGACTTCTCTAGGAGTTGATTTTGAGTGGAGGAGAATGACAAAAACCTTTTGTTTCTTTCTTTTTCCTCTTTCGATGACTCGCAAGGCCTATTAGTTCTCATTAAATCTTCTGTTTTAATCCTATTTTATTAAATCTCATTCATATATTTATGTAGAGTCCACGTAAGTATATGAATAAGATTTAATAGAATATGCTAAGATTACCATAACTGAAATAAGAGATTTGCCCCTGATTAGTTATGCCTTAAGGTATTATTATCGATACATAACGCCTTTACTAACAAACACTCCGTTCGGATTTTAGTTTCGTGGAGGATAGATTTAGCTGGCACCTTACCTATCTATTGCTTTATTCTTTTCAAATAATTGTGGAACAAATTACAAATTAAACATAAATATGGAAGACTTTTTCTCTTTTTAATTGTATAAAAGTATCCTAAAGAAATTTATGTTTCAGAACTTAATGAATCTGTGATGAATGTAACATATAATTAAATTCAATTTATATTACTGAGATTAGTACTATTAATTTAATATCAGTACAAGACAACTTAAAAGTCTTATTAATAATTTATGATTTTCAAGTTTACTCCTAGCAGCGTTGCATATGTTTAGAAACGATATCAAAATTTATAAACTAATTTTATTGTGTCGTTGAATTGAATGTAGACCGGAAATTTTCTCAACTTCTTGCATCACTGGATAAGCTTTTCAAAATTTTCTTCTGATATATGGTGTAAACGAATATTTAAATATTTTTGATACCACATACTGCAAATTGCTGAATAAGACAATATTAACAGAAGAAATGCGACCCATTGAATGCACAAAAGTCATAAATATCCACTCTATATTATTCCAATTTCCACCATTAATTCAAAGTGCTCACTTGTCGAGGTATCCCTATTTTTAGTCCTGATAAGATGCTGACCTCATTATTGACCATAGATCTTCCACAAATAAATAGCTTTAATTCTTATAGTCAAGAAAGGTGCACTAGTAGCTCTAATAGTGTTAACTAGTGCAAAGTTTTGAAAAAAAACTGATTAGTGGAGAGTACAAATCTGTAAATGCTAAGTAAATTAAACTTATGATTTGCCTCTGAATCGACTGAAAGTTTCAGTATTGTTAAAAAGAAAATAGCTCCTATCAAACAATTAAATGTCCTATCGCAATAAGAACCAAAAGAAGTATTGTTACAAAGAAAATAGCTCCTATCAAACAATTAAATGTCCTATCGTAATAAGAACCAAAAGAAGTTGTTCTTTCACCCAAAAAAACAAAAGAAAACAGTTGTTCTTGACTCGGTCGTATACCTGTGACCACCACCTCCACCTGTATTGAGTTTGATTGAGCAATTTGTCCTGTCATGGACTCCGATTGGTCAGATACGTAACAATTCCCTTAGACTTTGGCTCATTTTTCCAAGTTCAGGCACCTTGACTTGAGGGCGACACACCTCAAAGTAATTCGTTAATTAACCAAGATAAAGACTGTAGCTGTTCAAGATGGAATGAATAGTTGAATACTTGCTATCATTGCAAAGGCCAAAGAGAAATCGAAGACTCAACTTTTATGAACTTACTTGGAAGTTACAAAATAAGATTTGTTTATTTGTTTGGAAATTTTAGAGCTTTTTGTTTGCTTGATTTAAACTGTGGTTTGGAATTTTCAATTCCTTGCATTAGAAGGTGTTAAACTCGTAGCAGGGAGGGCTTTTACTTTTTTAGTCATATTATCTTTGTAAGTTGTGCACCAACCTTAATCTTGTGATTACTATTATTATTACGATACAAATTATTTTTATAAATATTCACTCGAGGAAAAGAAAAGATATGAAACGAAAGTAGAAAGAGTTAGATAAGATATTTATATCATAAAACAAAATTTAAAGTTTACATTATATAAATTTCATTAAAAAAATTAAAAATAATAAATTTTAGGGAAAATAAATTGTAAAGCATTTGATTTTTTGAGTTTTTTTTACTTCAATGCTTAAATCTTTAAAATTTTTAATTAAGTATTCAATTTTATAATATTAGCAACTCAGGTTAAAATATTAATTATGTTAATATTTTGCTAATTTGAATAATAAAATCTTTTTTGCTTATGACATATAAGCTTCCATATAAAAAATTAGTTACCAATTAATCATAAATATTAGATTAAGTGTTTTTGTCCACGTAAGTTATTAATTGATAATTATTTTTCATATATACATCTCCATGTCATATAAACAAATTATTTGTCAAATTAGTAAAGTACTAATAAAACTAACGTTTTGAATTGAGTTGATAAAGTTACAAAAATTATAGACTTAATTAAAATTTTTAAAATTTTAAGTACTAAATTAAAAAAATATAGCACCTTAAAATATGTTATCCTAAATTCTATAATAAAATACTAGAGATACATTCAAAAGTAAATTTGGCATCCTCTATCGAACACGTTAAAGAGGGCTAGAGATTGTTATGGTTTCATACTTACGATTAAGTTACAGGGCGATTAACAATGATGTTAACCTATGATTCTAGTAGAAAAGAGTATTTTTGAGGTTGTCCTCCTTTATGATTTATGTTGAAAATAAAGGTGCGTTTGTTAAGAGAGAACTCATAGATTTCTATAATATTGATTATTGAAACAATTCTCTTTTTTCTCCTCATTCCGATTGTAAAATCCTTTTAAACAAAAAATCAATAACTACTTCCTATAAAACAGGAATCCACTACGTTCAAGACTTAAAAACTAACTAGTAAGATAACAACTAAGAATTTGAAAACATATAACTTAATCAACAAAAATCACTATAGTTGGAACTCAAGAATGTCGCATCATGTTACTCGCTGTCCATCTGTGCTCCACATCACTTGTACACATGTCTTTTGAAAAGCCTATCCATAATATCACCCCCTCCATTAATACCGCGCTTGTCCTCAAGTGCAAATGAAGGAAAACGAGTATAAAGGAAGGAAATATCCTTCTAGGAAGCTTCAGCAGGGGAGAGACCCATCCATTGAACCCAGGCTTGGGGCTGATTCTGAAATATATGATAGTCACGGACAGCCTGAGGATGAGGATGTATTTCTCCTTGAAAGAGAACCAATAGAGAAGGTGTAGTAGGTACTGAAGTCCCATGAAAAGGCTTGAGGTAAGACACTTGAAAGATTAGATGTAATTTTGAAGTGGAGGGAAGGTCCAACTTATAGACCTCCGAACTAACATAACCAAGAATGCGAAAACGTCCGTAAAAGCGAGGGAAGAATTTAGTGTACTTGTTGTTAACAAGGTTAAGTTAGCAATGAGGATGGAATTTAAGAAGCACAAAATTCCTAACCTTGTACTGAACCTCATAGTGCTTAGCATTATAAGCTATTTTCATGGATTGTTTTGCTTGAACTAGACTGTCACAAAGATTCTGAGTACTAAATCTCGTGACTTCAGCTCTTGGTATGACTTCCAGTTTAACTAAACCTGAACAATAAGGCTACATAGTTGGTGGAGATCATCGATACACTACCTCAAACAGAGTAGCCTTGAGAGAGGAATGGTAATTGGTGTTATAGCAATATTCAACCAAAGATAACCATTAATGCCAGCGACGAGGCCGATTGCTAGTAAAGCAGCATATATAAATACATCTTGATAGTGTGATTAACAACGTTCCTCTGTCCATCACTTTGCGAATGATAAGCAAAATTGAAAGCGAACTTTGACCCACTCGAGCGAAATAATTATGTCCAAAAGGAGCTGGTAAAGGTAGCATAACAATCAATTACAATTGTTTCGGGTAATTCATGAAGTTTGAAAATATTATTAAAAAACAAACAAGCCACACTCACAACATTATATGAATGAGACAGAGAAAGGAGATAGAGCATATTTAGAAAACCAATCAACAACTACCAACAAAACATTCTTCCCTTAAGAAGTGGGTAGCCCTTTATCAAAATCCACAAATATGTCGAACCAAACCTATAACGATGTAGGCAGAGGCTGTAAAGATCTAGATGGATGTAAGTGCTATCTTGTGGCACTAGCACACAAGAAATTGCTGTACAAAAGAGCAAACTGAACTCTTCATTCCCTTCAAATAGAAATCTTGAGCTATTCAATGGAGAGTTTTCTGAAGGTAACCTTCGTGAATGCTATCATGTACGGTAGATAGGATTGTGATGACCAGCGAAGAAGTGAGGAGTAAGTGGATCCTCTTTTAAACAAGATGAAGCCATCCTTATACGCCTACGACCTCACTGCTTCGTCCTGCTATATTTTATGAATAAGCTACTGTAGTTTTGGACTATGTTGAACTTCACTATGAATTGACTTAAACAAAAGTAACTGTGGTATAGAGATTACAACAATCATGGTCCGGTCCTCCATACGTCGGGATAAGGCATAGGCTACCTTATTATGTTTACTGGCTCAACATTCCACTGCAAAATCAAAACCCTTGAGCTTACTTAACCATTGTTATTGCAAGGTAGTAACAATTCACTGCTCCAATAGGAATTTGAGGCTATAATGATCAATACGGATGAGAAAGTGTCCTCCTCATAAATAAGCTCGCCAATGACGCACAACTTTAGCCAACCCGATTAACTTTTTTTCATAAGCAAGAAGCCTTTTGTAACAGAACAGAAGTGGTTACTAAAATAAGTTACCGGTTTCCTACTTGTTTTAAAATCGCACTCATACCCGAATCTGATGCACCACACTCTAAGATGAATAATTGTGTAAAATCTAGAAGTCCCAAGATCAAAGTGCAGGTCATCACCATCTTCAAGTGGCTAAAGGCCTTTAAAGCTCCCTCGATCCATTTCAAATAATTTTTCTGTAACATTGTCACCAAGGGGGCTACAATTGTGCCATGATTCTGCATGAATTTTCGGTATTATTTTATGAGTCCTCAAACTAGCGGAGCCCCTTCATCGTCCTTGGCTTGGGCCAATATACCATAAATGCAAATTTGCTTTGATCCATTGCCACCCCTTCTTCTAAGATGATGTGACCCAAGTAGGAGAATTCGAACTGAGCAATAAGGCACTTGGATCGCTTCAGAAAAAAGTTGGTGGTTCTTAAGCAGGTGAAAGACTATCTGAAGGTGGGATAGATGATCTGCCCATGATTGACTATACATAAAGATATCGTCAAAAAACACTAGAAAAAAGTAGCGTAGGTGAGATTGAAAGACCTCATTCATTAAGGCTTGAAAAGGGCACTGGTTATACTAAAGGGCATGACTAAGAACTCAAAGTGTTTGTAATGAGTGCTAAAAGTTTTTTCCTCTACAACAGAAGCACACATTCTGATTTGATGATATCCCGAACACAAATCCAATTTAGTGAAGTATCGCGACCTATGTATTTCTTCCAAAAACTTCTCAATCACTAGAATTGGAAACTTGTCCTTGATCGTTAGGGAGTTCAATGCCTTGTAATCCACACAGAATCTCTACGAATTATGCGCCTTAGATATAAGAAAAATAGGTGAGGAGTATGGTGATTGGCTGGGTCAGATAATGCCCCATTTTAACATCTCCTTACAGTGCTTCTTGATTTCATCTTTTTGTGCATGAGGGTACCGGAAAGGTTTGACTATTATGGGTCCCGTTCTTGGTTCTATGAAGATGCGATAGCCACGTCTATGAACTGGGGAAGCCCCATCGGTTAGCAGAATAGGCACTCAAATTCGGTTAGGAGCTCACTCAATGTCATGTTCGTATGGGACTCAACTTTTGTGACTTTAACAATGGCAGGTGGGCAAGAACTCTCTACACCTTACAATTCAACCACTCTTCCATTACATTTGAATACCATATATTTAGCTCCAAAGTCCCATAAAATTAGTCCTAATGATTGAAGCTAATTAATTCCTAGCACTTCATCAATACTAGTCAAATTGAGAATAAAAAGATCAATATAAATTAGTTGGTGATTCATTAAAATCAGCACTCTTGGACACTGATTTGGACTTCAAAATTTGTTACCGTTCACCACCATTACCTGGAGTTTCTCTGTTGGTTCCATTGTAAGGTCTAGTTTGCCGACCCACTAGGAATCGATGAAACTATGGTGTTGCCTGAATATATGAGGAGCATTAGTGGTTGCCCTCTAATTTTTCCTTGAATTTTCATGGTCTGTCCTTATGATATGACTTTGGTTATAGCATGGAGAGAGATTTTGGGTTCAATTTGTTCTTCAACATCTTGTCCTTCTTCTTCTTCTTGAAGCAATTCTATGACCCCGTCCAACCAAAAGAGTTGCTTACACTAATGCCCTTGTATAGGTTTCATCGCAATCAAAATAGAGCCCTCTTGATCTACGATCTTCCATCTCTACTCTAGTAAGGTGTTGAAAAAATTTCTAATAAGGAGAAGCCAATGAAGGGTTGGGTGATGGTCTGAAAGATCTTATAAAAGAAGTGGTTGGGATTCTTGGGCCTCCATGCCTCTCATACAAATGGGCTAATGCCATCGCATTAGTTAAATCCAATGTTTAAAAAATTTACTGAACATTAAATCGATAAAAGGAAAGGTTTAAAGGTTCAACCGGTATTAAACCATCATAAAACCAATATATAATAAATAAGAAGTATAGATTTTGAATTAATCAACTTTTTGATTCAGTTCAGTTTATTTTAATAAATAATAACTCTTATTGTCAAAAATGAATCTATTCATTAATTATTTAGTTGATTTTAATGGTTGTCTTTTCTAATACTAAAATCCTGAACTTAACATATCAAGATTAATTTTTTAAAGAAGTAAATAATTTTATTATAATTTAATATTCCTAAAGCTCTTAGCTTTATACATAAAATTCAAAATGCATACATAAATATATATATAGTCCTCATAATTTATTTATTTATTTTTTCTTAACCATTCTTTTTAACCCAATTAGGAGTTAACAACAGAATTTTCTAGTAAAATCAATGCTCAAATCCCTAGTCCCTATTTCCATTAGCAAATTCCATAACAACATACCAATTTTCATGAACAATTGTAGACAGTTGTTATCATCATCTCTTTGCTCCTTGATTTTCTTTCTTTTGACCTATTTTCGTCCTTTAGCTTCATCTTTCTACTCTTCCCTTTCAATCTCTTTGATTATCATATGGATGGACCTAGATTAAGATCTCACCCTTTGTCTTGAGTATGCTAATATTATGTTGTTCTCGCTTCCTTTTGAGTTGTACACACATAAAATGACACATATCTTTAGTTGTGCGTTGGATTTGTGCTTTGCTTCATTGTATGAATAAAATTCGATTTATTTGGATTTTGGGTTTTGAGTCAGTACATACACAGAGAAAGGTAAAAGAAGAATCAATGCCTTTAGTGATGCGTGACTGGGCGGTTCCCAAAGAGAGTGGCTGGTTTGTGTGTCTACTCTCGCTCTCCTTCTTCTTCTTAGGTTTATAGTTCACAGTTCACAGTACAAAAACTGTCTAGTTTTTATTGAAAACGATTAAAAATAAAAATCAAACTGGAAATCAATGTGGTTCATACTTAACCTAGTCAAACCGGCCAGTTTGGTCTAGTTTTTACATCGTTGGTTAAATCCCTATGCCTATGTAATTATACTTTTACTGCAATATACTCTTATAACCCAATAACAAATATTTCCTTCTCTTATTCTGAGGGGGGAAACTTTGTGCGAGCTGCTAACTATTTAAATTTGTGCTAATAATTTTCTACTGTTCCCAGCTGTTGTAAATGTCCCCTAATTTAGTTCCTTAAATTGCGGGGCCAAACCTGAGATGATATTGTTGTTTGAACTTTTCCCAAGGGATGCCAGGTCTATCTTTGTCTATTTTAAGTAACCAAACATATGCATTCCCATCGAGATGATAAAGATAATTTCTACTTTTTCCTCTGGAGCATGTCCATGCCGAAAGTAGTGATCATAACGACTTAGCCAAGCAAGCGGGTCATCTTTCCCATCATAAGTCAGGAACTCCAATCAAGAGTAGTGAGGAGGTTGCATTCTTCCCCCCATTCAGTTGGCACCTAGCATGGGTTCTTGTGGTCCTTACTTCACACTTGTAGTTGTTAGAGTTATTATTCCAAAACTTTTATTACCCTATAATGTTAATAACGCTTCTGCTTATTAACTCCTATAGCTCCTCTTTAATACCATGACGTACGTTTATAACTTTAATATACTTTAATATTTCTTTATGTCATGGTTAACGTATAAAGCTCTCTTTTATATATATATATAGCCCACGCCTTTGCTTTTCCCCCACTTTTTCTCAAACTATCATGCTTGTTTTCATTTTTTCTCCATACAATATTCCTTCCACAGACAGACTTCTTTACACACAAATTCTCTTACCTTTTCATTTTAAATTTTTTTTGGTTTTTGTTAATTCACAGAGACAGTTCCAACTCCACCCTTGGGAGTGCACCGAAGCTGGTGGAAGAGGTGTTAACCTAGAGGTCGGATTCCGTTGTCCTGCTGTATCATAAAGGGGAATTTTTCAAATTAGGACACTGATTTTTCATGACACCTTGCATTTAGATAAGTCATTCTAATTTAATTTTTTTTCGCTAACAATCTAAGTCGAAAATTGTATTGTTCTACTCGCTCTTTGTTAAGATTTTTCTATTCTTGCTACTATTTTCGGATTTGCTACTATTTGTTGGAAATTACTACATTCTTGCTGTTGTGTGTTAATTTCAGAGTAAGTTGGAATATTGATTATTTCATGTGAGACATCTCTGCTTTCGAATTTAATATGTCGTCTGTGAATGAGAACAATATAAGTTCTATATTTACTGTTCCCTATATAGATTCTACCCCTATCACCGTAGCCTAGAGAATTATAAATGACCTAACTAGATTAGAGTCTCTAGATGGGAGAAACTTTAAACGATGGTTTGAGAAAATTCATTTTTACTTTCAATAATACAAAATTGATTATGTACTATTTCAAGAAATTCCTAATGACAATACTGATCCTAAGACATCTAAGGATAACCATACCAATATGGGAGTGTTGCTTAACCATATGATAAACCCATTGTTTGACATCTACTGTAAGGAAATTTGGGATGCTTTAGAAGTGAAATATAGGATGAATGATATCGGTACTAAGAAATATGCAGTTTCTAGGTGGTAAAAGTTTACCGTTGTTGATGATAAGTCCATTACGGACTAATTATATGAGAATGAAAACCTTGTTGCTGAAATCCTTGTTAAAGGTATGAACATGTGTGAGTTGTTTCAAGTTAATGCCCTTATTAAGAAGCTACTTATCTCATAAAATGAGTATAAAAACTAGTTGAGGCATAAAAAGAAATACATTAAGTTTAAGGAGTTGATAGTATATATAAATATTGAGGATGCAACCTTACACAAGATAAGATCAAATCACTCACCCTTGTCCCTACTATTAAGGTTAATGTGATAGAACATAGAAATGCAAATAACTTTAAGAAGAATGGTGGATAAAACATGTCTTTCAACAACAATAAGTAGGTTCAATTTAAGCACAAAGGATTGATGGTGATTGTTGGTGATGTCACAAGCTAGGTCATCTTGCTACTTTTTGCCAAGCTAGAATCAATCATAAGAAGAAAAGCCAAGGACAAAACCACGATAGTTTAGAAAAGGAAACCAAAAGGGATATCAATGAGATAACCAGAATAATTTTGATAAGCCTCAAGCTAATATGGTCGATGTTGGTGGTGTTAATGAGGAGATCATCACTGTTGTTGTGTCCGAAGTTAACCTTGTTGAAAACTTGGTCAAGTGGATCATTAACACGAGGGCCACACGCCATTTCTGCACTAACTAGGACCTATTCAAGGAGTTGAATGATGCTGTTGATAGTGGGTTCATTTATATGGACAACTCCAGTAGAGTTCCTGTTCAAGCAGTTGGGAAGGTCACTTCTCAAACTTGCTTCTGGAAATGTGTTAGCATTAGAAAATGTTTTATTTGTTCCTGATGTTCGTAGAAACTTGATTTTTGGAGCATTACTTAACAAAGCTAGTGTCAAACTTACTTTTGACTCTAATAAGCTAGTTCTGACTAAGAATGAAAACTTTGTTAGTAAAGGATTTTGTAATAGGATTTATTTGTACTTGACATTGAAATGAATACATCTGCTTCTTCAGCTTATATTATTGAGTCTTTAGACTTATGACATTCTAGACTTGGCCTTGTGAATGTCAGGTCAATTAAGAGGACGCAAAGGTTAAACTTATTGCCTAATCATACCACTAATGAAATGGAAAATTGTCAAATTTGTGTTGAGGCTAAAAACTCTAAGAAACCTTTTAAGTCAGTGATCGACAGAGAGTCACAATTTTCAGAGTTGGTATCCATAGATTGGGTGATTTTAAGAATAGTATGAGTAAAGGAAGCATGAGATATTATATTACTTTTATGGATGGTTATTCTTGATTTACTAAGATTTACTTATTGAAAAATAAAAGTGATGCAGAGGAAGTGTTTATGAAATACAAAGCTGAGGTCGAGAATCAACTGGGAAGAAAAATTAAGAGATTAAAATTTGATCGAGGTGGTGAGTATAATAATAATTTCCTTGGAATCGCCAAGAGGAAAAACCGTACACTTAAGGATATGATGAATGCAATGTTGATTTCCTCAGGTTTACATAACTTATGTGGGGAGAAGTTATTTTTTCAACATGTTATACTTTAAAAAGTGTCCCTCATAAGAAACTAGATTAAACCCCTTATAACATTTGGAATGGTTATCTACCTAACTTACGTTTTTTTGAAAGTGCAGGGATGTCTTGCTAAAGTTGCTCTACCTAAATATGAGAGGAAGAAAATTAGGCCTAAGACCATTGATTCAATTTTTAAGGGGTATGCTTTTAATAGTGCTACCTATAGATTTATAGATAAGGAATAGGGATCTATCACTTATGAACCAATTATGAAGTTAAGAGATACAATATTCTTTAAGGATATATTTCTTATGAAAGTGAGTGTGCAGGTTCCTAGAGAGTCTATCTTTAATTCTTCTACTAATGATGACATAGAGGAAGAAGAAAAAATTGAACTAAGGAGAAGCAAAAGAGCAAGAGTATCCACCAATTCTAGTTTTGACTTTATTATTTCCTTTATGATGAAAAAACCTGAGTAGATAGATGACAGTTTTGTGGTGACTTATATTATTAAGGAAGATCCCAAAACTTATGAGGAAGCATTGAGATCTATGGATGCTACCTTTTGGAAGGAAGCTAAAGATTATGAGTTAAAGTTAGTCTTGTCCTATAAAACTTACGTTTTAGTTGATCTACCTTGAGGTTGTTAGCCTTTGGAATGTACGTGGATTTTCAAAAAAAAATTGAGACCCGAAAGAATCATTGAGAGGTTCAAGCAAGAGTTATGATTAAAGGCTTTAAACAAAAGGAAAGATTGGACTTTTTTTATACGTACTCTCTTACTACTAAAATCGCATTTATAAGGATGATGTTTACTATTGCCTCGGTATTTAAGCTTCATGTATACCAAATGGATGTTAAGATAACTTTGTTAAATTGTGATCTTGATGAGGAAATTTATATGATCTATCCCGAAGGGTTTAAAGTGCCTGGTCAAGAATAAAAAGTGTGCAAGTTGGTTAAGTCTTTGTATGGACTTAAACAAACTCCTAAACGGTGACATGAGAAATTGGAAAGTGAGATTTCCAAGCACAGTTTCATCTCTTATGATGCTGATTCTTGCATTTACGTGAAATCTTGCATCAATGGTTGTGTGATCATAACTCTTTATGTGGATGATATGCTTATTTTTGGTACTAGCTTATTTGTCATTAATACTACAAAGAGTCTGCTAAAGTCTTCCTTTGATATAAAAGATCTTGGACCTATAAACTTTATTTTAGGAATCAAAGTTGATAGGACTGACTTTGGTTTTAGGTTGAATCAAACTCATTATGTTGAGAAAATTTTGAAGAAGTTTGGTTACTATGATGTTGAACCAGTCAAGGCTCTCCATGATGCTAGTGTTGCTTTTAAAGAAAAATTTTGTTGATAGTGTGAATCTAGCTAAGTATGCTAAAATTCTTACTAGTACTTGATGAACCATTCTCATCTTGATATTACATACTATGTGAGTAAACTTAGCAGGTATACTCATAATCCTAATCAAAAGCATTGAAATGTATTGATTCGTTTGTTGAGATATTTGAAAGGTACTATGCATTATAGATTATCTTTTGGTGGCAATCCTCCTATATTAGAGGGGTACTTTGATGCTAATTGAGTTACGGAGAGTGATGATGTACACGCTACCAATGGTTATGTTTTTACCTTGGCAGGAGCTGTAGTGTCTTGGAAATCATCCAAACAAACATATATTGCAATATCAATAATGGAGGTTGAGTTTATGACTTTAGATCTATCAAGACAGGAAGCTAAGTGACTAAGGAATCCCTTAGCAGATATCCCACTTTGGGAAAAACCAATTTCTTTTGTATTCTTTCATTGTGATTTGCAGGCTATCATTTATATTGCCAAGAACAAAGCATATAATGGCAAAAGTAGACATATCAGATTAAGACATAAAATTGTTTGTACTTTAGTTAGACATGGTGTAATCTCTCTAGACTATATCAAGTCAAAGAAAAACTTAGTGAATCCATTTATAAAAACTTTGAGTAGGAAACTAGTTTCAGAGCATGCTAAAATGATGGGTTTAAACCCAATTGTGTAGTAACCTTATAGTGGATACCCTTATTGGGAAACCAAGTTTAATGTGTCAAACGAAGTTATATGGTGACTATTTACTTGTATTTTGTTTGTAGAATAATACTAACATATATTCATTTATTGAATTGCGTCCTTAGTATGAATTTACTGCATTTGATGAGGTTGGATTATTCAATCCTTAATGAGTTTTATAGCCCACGTTTGGGTGGTGTGAGCAGTATACATTTGATGGACTCACCTATGTGATTATGTGGAGCTAACCACTCTATTATGAGAGTATTTAAGCTATCTTTCTAGAGCAATCATGAGACCATGACATTTTGAGGCTGTTATTTCTCTAACAGTTTCCGTCTCTTAAATTTCTTGGACACCAGGTTAAAGGCCTAGTTTACCTGATTGTTTGCCTTTTTTTTTTCCTAAATTGTTACAATTTATTTATCAAGGTTTGGAGCAAGTGGGGGTTTGTTAGTGTTATTGTTCCAAAACTTTTGTTACCCTATAACGTTAATAACATTTCTGTTTATTATCTCCCATAGATCTTCTTGAATACCATAATGTATGTTCATAAGTTCCATATCCTTTAATGTTTCTTTATGTCAAGGTTAACATATAAAGCCCTCCTCTATAGATATATAGATAGCTCATGCATTTGCTTTTCCCCCACTTCTTCTCACACTATCATGCTTGCTTTTCATTTTTTCTCCATACAACACTCCTTCCCATAGACAGATTTCTTTACCCACAAATTCTTTTATGTTTTTATTTTGTGTTTGTTGTTTTTGTTAATTCACATAGGCAATCCCTACTCCACCCTTTGGAATGTATTGAAGTTGGTGGAGGAGACGTTAATCTTGAGATCAGATTTCGTTGTCTTGTTGCATAGTAGAGGAGAAATTTCTAACTTAGGACAATATTTTTTTACGATGCTTTGTATTCAAATAAGCCGATCTAATTTAATTATTTCTGTTATTTTCACTAACAATAGTGTCTCCTTGTTGTCCGTCCACCTTGATGGTTGCCAAATCTCGAAAAAGTTCTTCATTTTGAGTGGAAAGTTTCGCCTGATTCCTTTAAGAGTCCTCCTGGAGCCTTTGCCAATCCTCTTAGTACATCTTAACAAAAGCTTTGAATTGTTTTTGTAAATTGGAAGACAAATCACTTATAACTATTGGCTCTGATACTAATTTATTACGGTTATGTACCTACGATCGAGTTATAGGATGATTAACAAGGACATCAACCTACAATTTTTGTAAAAGAGAGTATTTTCGAAGTTGCCTTCCTTTATAAACCTATGTTGAATATAATGGTGAGCTTGTAAAGAGAGAACCCACATATCTCTGTAACGCTAATTATTACAATAATTCTTTTTTTCTCCTTAGTTCCAGGTACAATCTTTTTAAACAAAAAATCAGTAACTACTTCCGATAAAACAGAAATTCACTGTGTGCAAGTACTTAGAAGCGAAATAATAAAATAACAACTAAGAATTTGAAAACCATACAAATTAATCAACAAAATATCACATCACGTTACTCTCTGTCCATCTGTGCTCCAAGTCCTGGAGTTTGCACGTGTTTTTTGAAAAGTCTGTCCATCACTTAGATACATCCAAAAGTTCGATAAAATACTCTACCAAGTACCGACACTTTACATGGAAACGAAAAGCGAGTATAAAATATTAGAACGATATGAACAGTTTTAAGCTTTATTTTGACTGCTATATTAAATATATCCTATCCGAAACCTGTACATCCTCGAAGCTGCGGTCCAGTTTGACTACCTACGAATTTCAACATTTTAACAAATTAAAATTTCACCCTCCCTAGCTATTTAATTACCTGTTGTTTCTCCAATAATTGCTTATAAACGAGTGAACCATATTCCCATAAGAATCCAAAATATATTAACAGGAAAACAGTTGAAACTGTAGTTTGGGCATACACCTGTTTAACGTTAAGGTCATGTTTTTCAAGGTCCGCACCTTAGTCTCCCAATCGAAGTCACCCTGTCCCATAGTGCTGGGAAACAAACGATTCCAAAGTCCAAACTTTCATTTTCTACAATGCGATACACGAAACCCCGAAAAAACTTGCTGATCACGTGCTACGGATATAACAAATGTGATTTCTTCTTTTTGTTTTGCACAGTACTTTTTGGTTTTATCGCTTTCCTTTATCACCATCAATGCTTAGAGAATTCAAAGAATTCTGGGGAACATATTTATGGCTGATGCAGCCAAATGTACAAGTTTAGGTGATGGAAAACGTGTTGCACATAATATTGTCACGGATCATACGTAATGTCACGTCTTGTAGACATTTGTCGGTGTTTATGATTACGGCCTTTTGTACTTTTCCATCTTCTATTTCATGCATTTTTCTTCCCTAATGGATTCACCTTCAAAAATCATTCATTAGCGTGTCCGGCCTTCGAAGGTTTGAAGTTTGCCTGTCATTCTCATTAGCATGTGAGGCCTTCGAAGGTTTGAGGTTTGCCTGTCATTCTCATGCTGGCGGTTCGTACAGAAATAATTGAAATCTGTCCCAAAGCAAATGTTTTAACGGCCAGATCACCCGGCCGGACGGGTTACAGAGCCCGTCTTGACTCTTTGAGTAGATGAAAGAAATGAGAATGATTTGTCATTACATCAATATCAAATTTTCTGTAATACTTAATCTGTTTCTATTATATTTTATACATTTATATAAAACTTACATAAACATAATGATAACAGAATATAATAAAAATATGATAATAAGGAAAATAAAAATCTTATCTCATCCATTATAACTAGCAATACGAGACGTGTGCGGAAACTAGTCATTTTTAGTCCACTCAAATCAGAGCCCAAGACTATATGTTCAACAAGTCTTGTCGATAGATCAATTCCTCGAGTGAACGCTTTTAAGAGCCTCTTAATTAAAAAAAAAACTTTTATTTAACATTTTAAAATAATTAATTAATCAAAAATAGAAGTACATTAAAATTTATAAACGCTAATTAAATCGATTCAATTGCTTAATTTTATTTTATTAAAATTTACAAATTATTATGCGTGTGTATGTATATATATATATATAATAAGAATTTTATTTTAACATTATAAAAAAGGGTAACAACCTTACCATTATATCTTGTAGATTTATTTTAGGCTTAAATAGGAAACAAAATAAAGAATATTTGATTAAAAATAACAACAGGTTGAATAAGGTGGTTTTGAATTATTTTAACATGATTAATTAAAATACTTTTGTTTTAGTCTTTAAAATTTTAATTTATAAATTTATATTATTAAAAGTATAATAGAACGCATAATTTTAATTAGTTATCGTAAAATGATACTTTTTGAGAGATGAAAATCGAGTCTTTCAAAATTTTAAATCAGTTTAAAAAATAAAATTAATATTTTAAATTAAATCGGATTAAGTCAATCTTGCTAACTCAATATCTAATACAACAAGCCGTACAATAGGGTGTTGGAAAACTTTTGAATTGGATTCATTAACGAATTGAATTCAATTACATTTGTGAGATTGAATTAAATTCAATTTATACTGTTTGAAATAAATATATAAATATTAGAATTGAATTCAATTATATTGTTTAGAACACAATAAAAATAAATTTAACTACTTCATATGATTTTTTTATCCTTAACTAAAAATATTATGTAATTAATATGTGTGTGTGTTTTGTAGTAATTTGTATATTGATGATGTGTATATTTATAATTTTTTTTAATGTTTTGAAAAAAATTAACTCTTCAATTCATACACCAAATCGGACCATTTAAAATGTGAATTAAATTCATTAAAAAATAAAATTCAATTACATGGTTGAATTCAAATCACTTCTTTTTAATATTCTAAATACATAAATTAAATTAAATTTTATAAATTTTATAAAATTTAATTATATAAAAGAAGATTCCAGACTCCGGAATTAAATCTTTCGCGTTCGCCTCCGGTGCATCCTGAAGCTTATAAAATTTAATTATATAAAAGAAGAGACCAGACGTTCGCCCCCGGTTTCCGGATGCACCGGAGGCGAACGCGAAAGATTTGATTCCGGAGTCTGGAATCTTCTTTTTGGTTTCGTGTCGAAATTCTATATATTGATTGGCAGCCATTCTATAAGGGTAGCGCCTCAGTCACCGCTCACCACAGAAAGCCCCCGTCAACATGTACGGCTATATAGACTAATTTATATATTTCTCGACGAAATGAAAGATAAAATAATAATATCAGAAGGTAGTTATAATAAATACTCATACTTTATTCTTTAGGTTTCCTTTATCTCTATATTATTTTAGTTTCATGAATGTCCCAAATGAAGTATAATGAAATTATTTATATACATAAACGAAACTCAATTTCATAATTGAAATTAAATTTTAATTACAAGGCAAAACTTAAAAATAAATTGAACAAGAGGATAAACTAAAAAAACGATTTGTTCAAAGTTGAGTGGATGGAGGGCTTGAATTAGAATAAATAAATGAATATCCATAAAGACCGAGACCCGGAGACAGGTAAAAATGAATCCGTCCCCACCAAACCATTCCAAGCGGCTGCGGGGTCTAGTCTAGTACGTCGCCTTTATCACACGTGAATTATCAACGGTATGAATGCGTGTACCAATGTGACTATACGCCACAGATAGATGTAACTGTTCCAAGAGCATGATCCCATCGGAAGGAACTAATAAAGACATCACATGACGTTACATACCCTTTTGTATGTCCTCCTGAATTAACGATTCTTATCTGCTTCTCTACGTAAGATCCCGAATAAGTTGCTATAAAATGGCATACTAGTCCCTCGCCTACTCTCATCTCAAGCTTTCACCTTTTGTCCAACGAGAGGCATTAGAAAGAGCTAGCCACCAAGCTTGCATTAGTTCTTCAGCACCCTCATATATCTCGTAATTCAATTGTTTGCTTAGAGAAATTCCAAAAAAATGGTTGCTTCAGCTATTAGATCGAGCTTTCTTCCTGCAATCCACCTTCAAGATGGCCATTCTTTCGGTTTACATAAATCCAATGCTATGGCTGGCAACAATATCTCTGCTAGTGACCGAAAGGTGATTTTCTTAATGAGATCATGCTATGGCAAGCACCTGATGTTTATTGTTGCGAATGAAAAATGGCAGACATGTTCATTTTAACAAAGATATCAAGTTTTCAGCTCGAAGATTAATTCTCTTTTCATCTCTTTCGTGTTTTTAGCTCAATGGTGTAAAAGCTGTCCTGGGCAATAGTTTAGGTGATGAGAAAAACAACTTGTCAGTGCAAACACAACAGAGAAGATCCCTCAACTTTTCTGGTAACAAGCCTCCTACTCCAATTCTTGACACCATCAACTACCCCATTCACATGAAGAATCTCTCCATTCAGGTAACATTGATGTGAATTTTTAACTTCAGGTTTTGGTAATTACCGAAAGCTGATTGCTTCAGAAAGGGACCCATTTTAATGATTTGTTCAATTGTTGTTGGAATACTTCAGGAGCTTGAAAATTTGGTTGATGAACTTCGGGAGGAGATAGTTTATAGTGTGTCAAAGACAGGAGGACACTTGAGTTCAAGCTTAGGAGTAGCGGAGCTAACGGTGGCGCTTCACCATGTATTCAGCACACCTGAGGATAAAATCATTTGGGATGTTGGCCACCAGGTGGACATTTTTAGCTTATTCCCGCTCTAATTTAAGTATTTTCTCTAAATTTCATTGTTTTTTTCGACTAGACAATCTTTCCTAACTTGAAATTGTTCTTGCAGACCTATCCACACAAAATTTTGACCGGTAGAAGATCAAGAATGCATACAATTCGACAAACCTTTGGACTTGCTGGATTTCCCAAGAGGGAAGAAAGTGAACATGATGCGTTCGGAGCTGGCCACAGTTCTACTAGCATATCAGCTGGCTTAGGTATAATTAACAAACCATCCCTAGTTATTCTTCCTTTTCTTGATCGACGTTGATCATATGCTTCGTTGGTTCCAGTCAAATTTTAGATTTTAATCACTCAAACATGTATCTCTCTTCCCTTACATTTCAGGTATGGCTGTTGGCAGAGATTTGTTAGGAAAAAATAACCATGTCATTGCAGTGATCGGTGATGGTGCCATGACGGCAGGACAGGCATACGAGGCCATGAACAACGCGGGCTATCTTGACTCGAATCTCATTATCATCTTAAATGACAATAAACAAGTCTCTTTACCCACTGCTACCGTTGACGGTCCTGCGCCGCCAGTTGGGGCTCTCAGCCAAGCCTTGACAAAGTTACATTCAAGCCGAAAGTTTCGCCAACTCCGGGAAGCTGCAAAGGTTAGTCAAACCACAGGAATTCCTTATTATGGTCCTAACCAATACTTTTGCAATTCTTTAACACAACATGGAATGTCAACAGGGCATCTCAAAGCAAATCGGAGGGAAAACACATGATATTGCTTCTAAAGTTGATTCCTACATGAGAGGAATGAGTGGCGGTTCTGGTGCCTCCTTGTTTGAAGAACTTGGACTATACTATATTGGCCCAGTTGACGGCCATAATGTGGAAGACCTTGTAGAAATATTGAAGAAGCTCAAGGCTTTACCAGCATCAGGACCGGTTCTCCTTCATATTATCACTGAGAAAGGCAAAGGGTATGCTCCAGCTGAAGGAGCAGCTGATAAGATGCACGGTATTTACCAAATCCATCAAAAAGTTACAGTAGTTTTTAAATTGTCAGAGATGGAAAGTTTAGTCTTACTTTTTCTGTTTTCGTTAGGTGTTGTCAAGTTTGATCCCACATCAGGAAAGCAATTGAAGGGCAGATCAAGCACCAAGGCATACACCACATACTTTGCTGAGTCTTTGATTGCTGAAGCTGAGACTGATGACAAAATTGTAGCTATACATGCTGCAATGGGAGGAGGCACAGGACTTAATTTGTTCCAAAAGCGATTCCCGGATAAGTGTTTTGATGTTGGGATTGCTGAACAACATGCAGTTACATTTGCAGCTGGCTTAGCCACCGAAGGTCTCAAGCCTTTTTGTGCCATCTATTCTTCATTTTTGCAAAGGGGTTACGATCAGGTTAGCTTAAAATGTTCTTAGATAACTTATCCTGTTCTTCATAGAAAATTGAAAGCAATAACTTATCGGGGATGTCAATTAAATTTTGCCTTGTTTTGCTTGTCCCACAGGTAGTTCATGACGTAGACCTTCAAAAGCTTCCAGTGAGATTCGCAATGGACAGAGCTGGCCTTGTTGGTGCGGATGGTCCAACCCATTGTGGTGCCTTCGACACCACCTTCATGGCTTGCCTACCAAATATGGTAGTCATGGCTCCTTCAGATGAGTCTGAGCTCATGCACATGGTGGCAACTGCTGCAGCCATTGACGATCGACCTAGTTGCTTCAGATACCCCAGAGGAAATGGCATTGGCTCCACTCTTCCACCAAAAAACAAAGGAACACCTCTTGAGGTAATTATAAATCTCAAAGTTCCCCATAAGTTCCACCTGTGCGTGCTTACTTTAGCAAGTTGTTTAATCTTCCCTGCTTCATCAATTGGATTACAGGTTGGTAAGGGAAGAGTGCTGAGAGAGGGAAGCAGGGTTGCTATTCTTGGTTATGGAACAATAGTCCAAAACTGTATGCAGGCAGCAAAGATACTTCTAATGCTGGGAATCTCCGCAACTGTTGCTGATGCAAGATTCTGCAAACCTCTTGATGGGAAGCTGCTCAGACAACTAGCTCAAGAACATGAGATCCTCATTACTGTGGAAGAAGGATCAGTTGGAGGATTTAGTTCTCATGTTTCTCATTACCTGAGCTTGAATGGACTGCTTGATGGCAAACTCAAGGTAGTAAATCCCCTCAAATTATACTTCTTCATAGGACAAATATCGTATGGTACGCAGACATGTTTACGAAACTTCAGTTCAGTTGATTTATCTTTTACTTCTTGCAGTGGAGGCCTATGATTCTTCCTGACAGATACATCGACCATGGAGCTCAGAAAGACCAAATTGAAGAAGCAGGACTTAGCGCAAAGCAAATTGCAGCAACTGTATTGTCCCTGGTCGGTGGCTACAAGAATAGTCATCAACTTATTGACCTATAGAGGGATTCTTTAGCTTCTACTCATTACTCTTGCCTTTAATCTTATGGAGTAATGTAAAAATCTCTCAAGTGAAGTGTGGACGATGACAAATGTCCTTGTTGTATACTTGTACAGTTGAACTACAAGAGGAGTACAATAAGAGTAGTGTAAACTTACGCCCAATGTAACGTGGTCTTTGTATTGCTCTTTGCAGATTTATGTAATACCTTTATTTCTCTACACGGACATGTCATTAGACAAAGTTGTTAAACTCCTCTTTAAATTGTCTTCACGATTTCTTGAGTATGCACAGCATGACAAGGTCCAGGATTTTGGCACAAGTGCTCCAAGTTCTGTTCCTTTGATAGGCTAAAAGAGTTCTCTCGAGATGGGCTTCATGTTGGACCGTTCAGGTTTCGGAAATAAGCCATAATTTTTTTTCTGTCTAAGGACCAGCCAATCATTTAGTGCAGATTTTAATGGAATAGGTTTCTTGTAAACTGCCGACAGTCCTAAGCCATTATTCTAAGTTCCTAATCAGCCTTATATAAGTTCCTAATTCTAATTTATCTTCCTTTTACTATATATATTTTTATTTTCTTTTTATCAGATATATCTTGATATAAATTCTAACTCACCTATAGAAGAGTTAAAGATGTAAATACAATTCTTTTTATTCCTGCTTGTATATATTGGAAATTTGTAAGTGACATAATCACATAATTCTAAATTGGAAAGAAACACGAAAATGAAGTATTTTATATGCAGAGAGGATTCATAATTTATTCACTTAAAGTTTTCGACTGAGATATGAAATTTTAATTGCATATAAGTTCACTTTAGATTTGGTTCAATTTTTCCTAAAGTCCTCTCAAAACTCATTATTTGTACAGGAGGAATAATTTCACATTGAATAGATCCACTTGTCAAGTTTTAGGGTAAGATATAATGTTCTAAACTTCTAATTATATATGGACTCACTTTGGACTTGATCTATTTTTTCCTAGAACTAAGATAATAATAATAATAATTTTCAAACAAAAGAAAATAATAATAAGGTTGATGTTAATATTCTAAAATATATGAATAAATAAAAAGAGATAATTCTACAAAATGGAAAGAATTTTCCGAGAAGTCCTTTAACATGTAGAATACCATTAAATTTATGTAAGTCATTTGATTAATTACGCATATATTTAAATGATTTTGTAGTTATCTATTTGTTAATTAATTTGCTATCAAAGTTTATGTTAGATACCATGCACTACTTAATTATAAAGTAAACGACTAATCTTGGCTTGTACGAGGAACCCCAAGCCCTCCCAGTTGTCTTCCCTCTGTTCGGCTATGGAGGCTGACTTCAATCTCTCTCGGCTGAGAAGGATCAGGAGCTGGTAATTGCACACTCTTCTCTGTTAATGTCGGTTTCCTATGAGCTTTGTCTGGTTGGTATCTTTTTGACTTACAACCGAATTAATTTTCTCTCTATGCGGGAAGTGTTTGCGGATCTCTGGCATCCTCTGGGGGGTATTGCGATTTCTGATTTGGGAGCCAAATGATACCTGTTCCGATTCTTCCATTCTGTTGATCTTGAACATGTAATATCAGGGGCTCCATAGTTGTTTAATAAACACCTCCTAGTTGTTAGCCCGATCAAACCAGGGGAAGATCCACTTCTTATTTCGTTGCTATACGTGGATGTCTAGGTTGAGGTCTGCAACTTGAAGCCAGGGTTTATGACTGCTACAGTGGCATCCTCGCTGGGCAATTTTGTTGGTTCTTTCTTAGAGTATGACACTAGTCATTCTAATACTGGAGGGGCAGATTCTTTTATGAAAATCAGGGTGCGTATGGACATTAGACAACCATTGAAGAGGAAGAAGAAATTAATTGATTTTGATGGCAACCCTTTCTATGTCACGTTTAGATATCAAAGGATTCAACTTTATTGTTACTTCTGTGGCAAGTTAGGCCATACTGATTCCTTCTGTGATCTCCTTCTCCATCACAAGAAGGAAGACCTGAAACCTCTATGGAGTGAAAATCTTCGAGCTGCCCCTCACCGCAATAATCACCCATCCAGCTCTTGGCTGAGACTCGGATTTGATGGAACAAGCTTGCAATCAGGACCAACCACTGCGGGAACAAGTATGAACACTCCGTTGCCCTCCGAGATTTTTCTCAATTCTTTCTTAGGGGCACACACATATGGGGATAGGATGGTATTACAGGCGAGTAGTATGGATATGGACCAAACTAGTGCGGTTCAGTTACTCTCAAATGGGCCTAGTGAAGATGATCCCATAGACAAACATGATGAGGGGGAAAATATCTCTATTACCGTTTCTAATTCCAAGGATTTAGTAATAGATACCACTTCTAGACCAATGATCGAACCCGCTCAACAGGTCAACCGACCATCATGAGAATCATCAGTTGGAACTGCAGAGGGGCAGGGAATCCCTCTTCAGTTTGGGCTCTTCAGGAGCTTGTCCGAAGTTATAGCCCAGCAATTTTGTTTTTGATGGAAACTAAAGTTCATGGTGTGCGTATGGAAGCGTTACATAGTCAGCTCAAATTTGCAAATTGCTTCTCCATAAACAGAATAGGGATCGGTGGGGGTCTATCTGTTTTATGGTCGAATGATATTCAACTTCAGGTCTCAGGTTATTATCCCAACTTTATTGATTGTGTGATTAGAATTGATAATGCACAGTGATGCCCGACTGACTTTTATGACTTTCCGGAGAGTACTAGGAGTCGGGCTTTTTGGAACTTGTTACAGGCTTTGGCAGCAAGGTGTCAGCTTCCTTGGTTATGTTGTGGTGATTTTGACGACATTGCTGCTTTGTTTGAAAAATTGGGTGGTCCCCCTCAGCCTTCTCATTTAATTTTTGGTTTCCGAGAGGCATTGTGTGATGCTCATCTTTCAGATATTATGCAGGTGGGCTCGTCCTTCACATATACCTATAGGGAAGGTTCTACAGCTTATGTTAAGGAGAAGCTTGATAGAGCATGTTCTAATGCCGAGTGGAGCTCTTTGTTTCGGGATGCTATTTGTTTGTTCCTTGTTACACCAGTTTCAAATCACTCTCCCTTATTGATTGAAACAGCTAGAATAGGTTCGAATGGGGTTAATCGGCAGTTTCAATTTGATAATTCCTAGCTATCTGAGCCTGATCTTCGAGAGACAGTTGACAGGGCTTGGTCCGAAGGGGATGCTTTAAATTTCCCCGAGCGCACGCCTTCGATTGTGGATGAAAGACAATTATAGGGTAAGCAGAGGAATCGATTAAGGTGGGTTAAAAAAACGATTAAAAGAAGGTTAGGAGTGGAACAACATAACCTAGACATGGGCAAGGTTCGATGTTTAAAATTACAATGGAATGCAATCTTAGAGGTGGAGGAAGTGAGATTAAAGCAGCAAGCTAAAGCGTTTTGGTTTCGACATGGTGACAAAAACACCAAGTATTTTCATAACAGTATTAAAGCCCGTCGAAAGAGGAATCGGATCACTAGACTAACCGATGAAACTGGGGAAGTTACAACGAATGAAACTGCTATTTGTGGGTTGATTCACACTTATTTCACAACTCTTTTTCATGTCACTGAGTCTGCCAGTAAAGTTGTGCTTCAGCTAGTTAGACCTTTGATAGAAGAATCGGCTAACAATGCCCTTACGGCTCCATGTTTGGATGAGGAGTTCCGCACTGCCCTCTTTCAAATGGACCCAAATAGAGTGCCGAGGCCCGATGGCTTGAACCCTGCTTTCTTCCAAAAATTTTGGAGCATTCAAGGTGGTGACATATGTAATGCTTGTCGTGATTAACTTCAACAAGGTACCCTTCCATGATCTTTAGCTAATACTCTTATTGTCTTAATCCCAAAATGTGATAATCCTATGCATGTTACCAATTTAGACCAAACGCGTTATGCAATATGTTTTATAAGATATTGTCTAAAGCATTAGTCACTCGATTGAAGCTTATTTTGCCCAAGATTATCTCTTTGAACCAATCTGCTTTTGTTTATGAAAGATTAATTATGGATAATTTTATTGTGGCCTTTGAGACTTTACATGGTTTAAAACAACGATCAAAGGAAAAGTCTAGTTCTTGTGCACTAAAGATTGATATAGCAAAAGCCTATGACAGGGTCAGTTGGGAATATTTATTTGTTATGTTGATAGCTCTGGGTTTTCTGATCTTTGGGTTCAATGGATGAGGATGTGCGCCACTAACATTAGCTATCTGATTTCGATTAATGGCAAATAGGTGGGCCCTATTGTTCCGAGTTGGGGGCTAAGGCAAGAGGATCCTATTTCTCCCTATTTGTTTCTGATTATAGCAAAGGGACTTTGGTCGACAAACTCTACAAGTGCACAGAGTCGTTCCTAGTACTCACACATTAAGTATTCCAAGGTCGAATCCCACAAGGACTAAAATACTCAC
>JAOSBN010000008.1:741028-763015 GCA_027563595.1 Erythroxylum suave | reverse complement strand
GAACTTTCATTCAACATCAATCAATCCATAAAACATCAACCAATCCACAAAATAGGCTACATTCCTAACCCTAAATGGGGTCTAATTCTAGAACATCACAATAGAATCAAAATAGAGGGGAACAAGCAACATTAAATACAGTAGAGAGAGAAAGTTAAAAGAACACAAAAAAAGCTTCCTTCTCTCCCCTTTCTTCCTCTTCTTTCCTCTCTTTTCGTGCCTCCACTGTTCTGCCTTACTTTTAGTGTCAGATCCCCTTGTTTAGGTCTTTAAAATGATTATATATGGTGTCTTAGGGTCAAATATACCTAGTTTTTGCTAAACAGGGGAATTAAAATCGTATCTGCGCCGTCAATGTCCGTTAGGAGGACATTATGTCCGTTTAGCAGACAGCTACGGGTCTCTGTAGCACTTTGGATAGTCAATGTCCGTTAGGCGGATATGATGTTTGTTTAGCAGATAGCTACGGGTCTGTTAACCATCTTTCTCCGCTGATGTCCGTTTGAAGGGACTTTATGTCCGTTAGGTGGACATACACTGAACATCTTCAAAAATGTGCCCTTTTGACTCTTCAGAAAATCAAATCTCTCTTTGGGGTCTTCATGAAGGTTGTAGAGCTTGGAGTCTTCTTCGAAATCATACTTGAATGAATCTAATCCGATATCTCCAATGAAAGTTATGTGATTTGCCCCAAAATCTCTCCAATTGTACCTATTAAGCAATAAAGTTGAAATGTGAGAATTAACCAATTAAATTGCATAATTCACATGAAGATAAGTCAAATTAGCTCCAATTCATCCCAAAATCATATATAAATAATTTGACTTATCAGACTTTCACTTTTGTTGTAAGATGGTGAAAGGCATGGGGTGATTCATGGCTGCTGGGCAAAGTTCGGTTGTCCCAAGATCTCACATATATTCTTCACCGATGACTCGCTGCTTTTCTTTAATGGCTCAGTCTTCAAAGCTACCCAAATTAAAAGCATTTTGGGCGTTTATGAAGAAGCTTCTGGTCAGTCCATCAATTATGGTAAGTTTGGCATTCTTTTTAGCCCATGTGTTGCACCTGATATTAAGCAGGTCATTTCAAATATACTTGGAGTGCACTTACCTTTGGGTTATAATAACTATTTGGGCTTACCTTCTCTAATTGGACGCAGCAAGCGGCAGATTTTCTCATTTCTTAAAGACAGGATCTGGCATCGTATCAACAATTGAAACAACTGTTTCTTGTCACGGGCAGGTAGGGAGATCTTAATCAAGGCTGTCATCCAGGCTATCCCTACTTATTGCATGAATGTCTTTCATATCCCTACTACTACTTGTTACGAGCTCCGAGTTCTGATGAATAAATTTTAGTGGGGTGGATGTCGGGAGGGTAGTAGGGGTATCAATTGGTTGTCATGGGATCGTATGTGTTGTGAGAAGTCGGTGGGCGGTAAGGGTTTTAGAGACCTCCGATGTTTTAACACTGCTCTTTTGGGGAAACAAGGGTGGAGATTTCTTGTTGACACTTACACTCTCTCGTATCAGGTTCTCAAAGATAAATATTTCCCTCATGGGGATTTCTTAACAGCTCCGTTGGGTACCAACTATAGCTTAGTTTAGAAATGTGTATTGTTTGCTCAAAAAGTGTTGTTAAGGGGGGTAAGGTGGAGAATCGGGGATGGCCAAAGTATTTTTGTTAATATGGATCCCTGGATTCCAAAGGATGGTGGCTTCCATCCAGATGATGGTCCTATAGCTATTCATGATGCTATGAGGGTATGTGACTTATTCATCAATGGGGAGAGGCGATGGGACTTTGAGAAGTTGCTTTCATATTTCAACATTGATGACATGAATGCTATCCTAGGTATCCCCCTTAGCATTAGCCCCAAACCGGATAAAATCATCTGGACTTTTGACAACAAAGGGATTTACTTGGTTAAAACAATTTATTATGAGGCGCTTGTGGATTTGGGAGGCAGTGGGCAACGACTGCATGGAATTGTATGGAAGAAAATCTGGTCTCTTGATGTACCTCCAAAAGTTCGCAACTTCCTATGGTGGTGTTGTCGTGCAGTGTTACCAACTAAAGATAATTTGCAACAACGAGGAGTGGATGTTGACTTGAAATGCTTGTTTTGCCATGACAATGAATCCATGAAGCATGTGTTCCTTGAATGTCCTATGGCTATGAAGTTATGGAGGTTAGTGGGTTTGTTTCTAGCATCCTCTTTGTCATCTTTTTAGGACCTTTTTGCCTATGTTATTGAGACAATAGGACGAGATCGTGCCGCTAGATTCATTATTTAGGCATGGAAGCTATGGTCAGCAAGGAATGAAAAACTATGGCATGATAAACAAGTTACGTCACAACACATTCATACCCAAGCTAATTTTTACAATTCAGACTTCAAGGAGCTGCTATCCGCTGGACCTCCCCTGAATGTGACTCCCAGTCTACTGTTGTGTTTTCGGACAGCAGCAGTAACGATGTCGTCCTCTAGTTGGTTGGCTTTCACTGATGGCTCGATATTTGCAGATGCCGGCTTCCTAGGTTTTGGCATTTTGTTTGGATATGGAGAAGGCTATTTTTCATTGGCACTTTCTGGCTATGAGGAAGGTAATCAAGGTCTCGTGATGGTAAAGGCGCTTTCGGTGGTGCTTGCTGTTTGCTCGCAATTTTTACTGATAGTCAGCTCCTTATCCATGCTTTGAACTCCAATTCTTTGGATTTTCCCTATTTTGGTCTTATAATTTTAGACTATAAGGATATTTTATACACTAGGGACAATATCTCTATCTCTTGGATTAGGCGCTCGGGGAATAGTGGGGCCCACTCTCTTGTTAGGGCGTCTGTTCTCCATAGTCACTTTCAGGTGTGGGTTAATATGCTTGACTGTATATTGGATCATTATTCTTCAAGACAATAGCTATTCTCTCATTTCAAAAAAAAAAACGCTTACCAGACATATTTAATCATCCGAACAAGCAATCCTAGAAAACTAGTTATCCTCCTTGAATGGAGTTTAATTGTAATATCTTAGTTCGATTATTGTACTGTGTAATGTGATGTTTATAAATTTTATGAAATATGCTCTATTTATGGTGTATTAGAGAAATATAAGCATTTAAATGTATTATTGATGTTATAACGGAGATTACTAATAGACCAGAAACAGTTTTGGACTTGACCAAAAATTTCTCAGAAAATTTTTGAAAACTTCGAAAAGCCATAGAATGAATCCGAATGAGCTTTAAAAGGCCCAAAATGTGCTTTGGAGATTTAGAGACACTTTTGAATGAAATTTGGACGATTTTGGTAACATTCAGTGATTTTTGAATTCAACCTGAAAATTCTTTCGGGCAATTGAAAAATTAGCTAACAGTTTCGAAATATGATGAAAAGCTCCAAATTTAGGATTGGAGGCTCTAGGAACTGAAACGAGTCAGAACAAAGGTTGTTTCAATAAGAATCAGATCAGTCGAAATAATTGGCCTAAATTGCCCTTTTTAGAAAATAGTGAGTATTGATGATTTTAAACCCACTAGAAATTTTTAAAAGCATCCAATCAATATGAATTGACCCTAATTAGAGTATTTCATGTTCAATTTGAATATAAGACAGTTGTGGAATGTTTCTTGAATTTAATTTGATTAGTTAGTCAATTAAATGTATTAAATGGCTGGAGATAAGTTTGCAAAACTGTCAGTGTACATTAGTTATTTTATATGAATAAAATCTTTGCATAAGAATTGATGACATGTGAGTGTTTTTAAAATTGATTTTATGCAAATGGTTTTTATTTATGGAGACTAGCACGTTGTAAATTTACTTTAAATTGAGTTTATGCAAATAATTTTCATTTAATCGTGAAATGAATTTTTTTTGCTGAGATTTATGCAAATGATATTAAACAAGTGAATATTGTTAGCATAAGTGTATGCTTTGGCAATATATGATTTTTAATTTGAAAGTTAAATTTTATATGATTGGGAGTTACATTGAAATAATTCAATTACGAATCCACTCATACTTGATTTAGAAAATAAGATGAGTCATAAATGTAAGAGTTGCTTTTGACTATGGTACACTGCTAGGCTTTATATATGTTATTATACCGGTATATTTATAGCGATTAACCTATTACAGGTAAACGATGTAGAACCAGCTTCATGACTTATTGTGGGTAAGCGATGCAAAACCAGCTCTGTAATTACTAATCTATAACGGTTAACCTATTACGGGAAAACGACGCAGAACTAGCTTCATAAATAGAGATTAACTAGTCACAGGTAAGCGATGCAAAACTAGCTCCATAATTTTTGGTCTAGTGTACTGTATGGTAAAGAAACTAGCGATGAACTACGTTAAGTAAGAAAAGTCATGTAATAATAATGCCGCTACTATTTATTTTTAAAAGTGATTTGAGAGGTATTATATAGTACCAATTCTAGTGGATGATTTATTTTCAGTATGAAAGTTTTTAGAAAACTTATTGCCACCATTGTTTATGATTAAGTAAAATGAAAAATAAAAACTTTTATACTACAAGTTTAATTTCAAAAAGCATTTTGAAATAATATTTCAGAAAAATTGAAATTGTATTTTACGAAATGTTATGTTATTACCATATTTAATGATGCAAGATTTAATGATGCACGAATAAATTGTTATGAAAAATGTTTGGCCATAAGCTTTATGATTTTATGGAATATGCAATTATACTGTCATAAAAAGTTCAATTTTCTTATAAACTGATTATACTCGCTGAGTTTATTTAGCTCATCCTTATTTTTATGTTTTTAAACAAACCACCCTATGTATGTGTAACTTTGTTGCAATAAATGGGACTCTGTCTCAAAATTAATTGTATCATTGCATTGTTGTGCTTATGCCATTTTGATATGCATATTTGTGTAAAGAATAGACGTTTATAAAAACTTTTTAATGAATATTGCTTGAATATGTTTTAGCTTTTTAAAGTCTATTGTAGTGATTGTGTGAGAATTATTTGTTTAGGGTTGCTTGTGAGTGTTGAAGTCCATAATTTGTAGTTGAGAAATTTATGTGAATATGGAATTGTTTTAAAATGTGTTATGTAGATTTTTTTGAAAATTTTGGGAATTTGCGATGCCAAAATTTTTAATAACATGATTTAAAAAAATTTCACTATTTTCCACACTTTTAACTTTTAAAATGTGAAAACTTTTTAACAGTTGAATGACTTGACTTTATATGAACTCTTCGGTCGAATTAGATATCGATTGGAGGGTTACCGCGGTGGGAGGGCTCCACTCAAGTTCCAGAAGTAGAATTCCGGGATGGATCCTTCCACTAATTATTTGTCTATAATATCAACCTGGATCATCTTAACTGTAAAAGAAGTAGAATCTTTTTGTGCTTAAAAAATGTTTAATAAACTTTCTAACTTTCAAATAAAAAAAGATAGAACGCACATGATATAAATATTATATATAAATTAATTAAATGTATATCATATAATAATTCAAGTTAACTGTTAAATTTGAATTAAATAAAATAAATATAACTTAAGTTAATAATTAAAAATAACTGTGATAAATTAATAATTTGAATTAAATTTTATTAGTTCAATTTGAGTTTAAAAATCAAGTTGAATCATTATATAAGTAGCATTTAATTGATTCATATATAATATTTATGTCAAACATTTTTTTCATCTTTTAATCTAAATTTAGAAGAGGAAAATTTTCAAAAAAATTAAAAATTTTAGAAAGCATTTATGAAACTCTTAAAAATTATACTTAATTTTTTCTTTTTACCTTTAAAATTTTTTAAGGCCTCATAATATAATGGTACAAGAATAAACAGTGTAGAATGAACATCTTCACAGTTATAAGGAAAGATTTCCATAGAGGAAAATGCCACTCCCAAAATTGATTGATTCTACTACTGTTAATTGAGTTTTCTTATGGTTTTTATTCTCACATAGTCACGTGAACCAAATGAAGTAATGGTTACTCAAATTTGACAAATCTGGATATGTAATCAGTATTTAGTCGACTTTCTTTGCAGGTAGGAGTGAGTGTCCCGTTGACAAGGTTGTCATTATTGGTAAGCTAAGAAAACATGTGATGAAGGCCACTTTCCGTATGTTGAGGTTGATAAACCTGTAAAAGTCACAAAGTCGACTGTCTTTTAATTGCCGAAAGTTTAAATTTCTACCGACCACGACAACACTTCAATCAGCTGTTTGTTTCACCAGTCGATTGCCCTAACCTAGAAGATAATTATGCTCTTGTTTATCTTCTATTCTTGTGTCATGTTTGAGTTTTTTTTTATATATTATAACTTTATTTTTGATTCAGATATCATATAAGTTATCGTAACATAATATTGTTTAAACTTCCGATCTCTTTGCTAAAAGAAAGAAAATAGATAAGAGACATTTGACTACCTGGTTTTAGTTGGATCGTGTTGACTGGCACATTCCTTCTATTAAACACTTCCTTAAGCAATGACTTTTTTGTTTGGTTTTCTAAGTTTTGGTTTGAAAAAAAGGTAAATAGGGATTAAGCAGTAAGAGGACGTCCAAAACCCTATATTTAAGATTTTAATTTCGAGTTATTTAAATTTGTATTAGAGATATGAATTTATTTTATATTCAATTTTTAATTAATTATTTGAGCTGAAGTTGTAAATTAACGTATGAATCTACCAAACGGACTGCACAAATCATATAATCCACAATTTGAGTTATTTAAAGGTTAAAAATATCAAATTGATCTATTCAATCATAAAAATTTTAAGTTGATCATTTTGATTTATATTAATTAATCGGTTGATTTTTATAAATTTAAAAGTTTTTATAAATTATAATAAATTAGTTAATTTTTATTTGACAATTTTTAATTAAAATATTACTTTTTATATGATCAAGGATATTTTATTTTTAATCTTATTTTAAAATTTATTTAATTTTTATCATATATTAGTTTTTATAATAACCTAATATTGGTTAAATATATAAGCCTTAAACTTTTTATATTATAAGTTTATTTTTGTCCGAATTTTAAAATATTGAAAGTACCGAATAAAAAGAAAAGCACACACAAATACCTAATGAGTGTCAAGAAGACGAAAGTACCCTTTTCCACTAACGTCACGCCAATGTCAGTACCTGGTCGTTTTCGACTTTTTCACATGTGAGCCCTACTTGTTCAAATAAAAATCGAAAGCGATAGAACCAATTATAAGAGGTCAAGAGGTCTTATTGAATTAACCTTAGCTAGTGGGTGACAAAAGTTGACAACAGTGCTTAGTTCGGAGCATTCACATCGGATCTAGGTCGTTTAGTTATGTATTTGCTTTATAAATTATTTGACTTCAACAACATAACCACATAACTCTTGGTATCTCTTAATTTGAAACGATAACAATTTCAATTTACGTAGAAATTTCATATCTTAAATTCAAAACATTGATAACTATTCCTGGAATTTCTTCATAACGTGTATCTAACTTCTTAAATGCAACTGATTGGAATTTCAATTCGACTTCTTTGCGTTTGACAGAGATGTGGTTTCCTAGTTTTGTATTGATACTTCAATCAGAATTTGTATAAGAAAATTTAAGAAGAGGAGGAAATTGAACATTCCTAATAAAGAACTAAAACAATAAGATGAGAAGATTCAAGAAATGCATTACAAAGAAGTAGAGTTATAAAGCCCTGTTTGGTAGAGAGTTGATCAGCTCTTTTTTAGCTGGTCAACTTATTTCAACTGATTGACCATAAGAATAAGCCAATGAGTTTGTTTGGTAAATAGTTGGTTGGGTTGGCTGATTCAACACAACCAGCTCCAAGGGAACTTTTTTAATTAGCTGATAGCTTTTTTAATGTTTATGACAATTTTAGCCCTCGTTTAATCTTCCTCTTAGACCCCTCCTTTCTTATTCTTTCCGGAATCATCTCTAACTTTCTTTGCTCTTTCCTTACGTCTCTTTTGCTAGTTTTTTTTTTAATTCTTCAAATTTTCTTAAGATGTTAATCATGCATTACAACTTGATTATTTCATATTTATAAATTAATTTTCTTAAATTATTATATATAAATAAATGGAAATTAAACAAAAAAATTTTATAACATAATATTTAAAATAAAATTGTTTTAAAATTTTATATAATTTTTGAATAATATTCACAAGCTAATTATGTTACTCATTTTAAATTAAGAGATCAAATAATTTTAAATTAAGTAATTAATAAAAATATTACGATTATAAAAGTACTTATATTTATCTTTTGTTGAAATAGTTTAATTCAAGTTAGTAAACTAATTAAATAGTGAAATCAATTGGAGTGAAACTAATTATTAGTATTATTATTATTATTATTATATATTCAATATTTTTTATTAAAGTTATAAACTTAATTTTTGTAGAATTAAATATTTAAAATCTAAATTCCTATAAGAATATTAAATAAAACACTAACATATATAATATTCATATTTTTATAATTTTTTAAAAGTCATGTCTTTATAAGTCATTTTACACATGAACAATTAATACTAAACAGCTAATTTTACCAAATATCTCTAACCAAACAACTAATGCAATCTGCTGATCAAATCAATTGATAGAATCAATTACCAGCTAACAGCTAATGCAATCAGCTAATTGTCAATCACAACTTTTAATCTTTGCCCACTGGTATGTCTGCGATGGCAGGCAAATTGTCATTTATGGCTCTTAAAGGCATTGTCATTCTAAAGCTGAATATCTTGGGATCATTGTAATCTGTACGTACCGTTTTCCAATAAGCAATGCTTACGCACCACATGACGCTGGCTTCCATTAAATCCCAAGGGCCAATTATCTTTTACCTGAATTTCAGTTCCCTTTCGGCCTTTTGCCCTCAATTTTGGGTTTGATCTAGAGCCTCAAGATTTAGTCGAAACGTTGTCATGGGAAGTCTTGGCACACGCATGAGACAAATAGGTCACTGTCGAGCAATTTATTCAATTGAAAATGATAAATTTGTTCCTTCCCTTCGTAAGAATATAATGCGCAATATATTCGTGTTTATGAAATAAACACATAGCATACAGTTATTAAGTAAATCTACTGATTCTTAACAAGATAAGTTTTGCTTTGCGACTGATTTCGTTCACGCTCAAAAAAGTCTTATGATCATCAAAACAATAATTTGCTGCCATATTTGACAATATTGGTCAATTGCTTCCCATCATATTTTTAGAACACTAAATTCAAAAAGCCATCGTTCTATTTCTGGCCGGAGAGTGGAGACCACATGGAATGACATTTCTCATTCTCACCTTAGAAAGGACGTCTTCGTTATTAATTCCCACACCATAAAATTAGTCTGATGTGGAGTATTGCATGGTCCTCTCTTTTCCCGAATTTATAATAAATTGAGATCATAAAATCATTTTCAGAAAATATGAGATCCTGACATACGCTGCCTAAACCTTGCTTACTTGGCATATAGGATACGACCGAAGTTATGGTTATCTGAGCCGGTTCGGTCCGGTTCACCTGAAACTCTCCAGCTTGCCTCTTCTTACCACCTCGTCCGGTCCTAAAGTCTGATGAACTTGTCCATCGTACACGCTGTCGCATCATTATCTATCCCCTTGCCTGTGGGTCCCATGTCGGCATGACAAAGTGACAAATACTTGTCACAAAGCAGCGCCAATAAATGCTAAAAATTAGATAAAATGGCTGTCCCGAATCGCCTAAAAAATCTATTCCGTGGCCTCAAATCGTCCACGTATTCCCACCCTCATTCGTCATCACCCCCGAGTTTTCCTTCATCTCATTGGTTACATAAGCAAACAAAATCAATAACCATGCTACAAAGCATCCATCTTTGCACCCGCTAGCCCCCACCAGTCCCTAAATCACCAACTCTCTCCATCTCTGTGCGACTTAAAGGTTTTGCTTGGAGTTTTATATCAAAGAAATTCTTCTGAGTGCTTCGGTTATGCAAAATGGGAATTGAAGTGGAGAGCTTGAAGAACTTGACAGGTCGGGGATGGAGCAGCATGATCGCGAAACGCTGTGATTCCTGCAAGATTACGCCCGCGGCTGCGTTTTGTAGGGCGGACTCCGCTTTTCTCTGTATGAACTGCGACTCCAAGATTCACGGAGTTAACCATCTCATGTCTAGACACGAACGTGTGTGGATGTGCGAGGTGTGCGAGCAAGCACCAGCTGCGGTCACTTGCAGGGCTGACGCTGCGGCCCTTTGTGTCACTTGCGACGCCGATATCCACTCTGCTAATCCTCTCGCTCGACGCCATGAACGTGTTCCGATCGAGCCGTTCTTTGATTCATCAGGCTCGATTGTCCGATCCTCGCCGTTTAATTTTCTGGTGCCTAGCGAAGCCAATGGAGGGTCAGGATATGACCAGAACGACGGTGTTGCGGAAGGCGTTGTTTCGTGGCTGTTACCGAGCCCACCGGATCTCAATTCCAAAAGGGCTGCGGAAAATATTACTTCTGATCATTTCTTCACTGATATGGATCCATTTCTTGATTTTGAGTATCAGAATTTGATGGAAGATGGGAAAATCTTCCAGAAGAATATTCATAGTCATGGTCATGGGGCAAATGATAGTGTCGTACCGGTTCAGACCAAACAAGCAGCTCATATCAATCCTGGGATCAACACCGAGAATTGTTTCGATATCGATTTCTGTCGATCAAAGCTAACATCTTTCAACTACCCAACTCAGTCTATTAGCCAAAGCGTAAGTGTTAATCCCTTCATATTCACCCTGCTTTTGTAAAAACAGAGGTATGGAACTGAAATTGGAAGCGTACGTTCTTTTGCAGGTGTCATCTTCGTCGCATGATGTTGGTGTGGTTCCAGATGGGAGTTCCATGTCTGATACATCATTCCCTTTTAACCGAAACACCGATTCAAGTATAAATCTCTCCTCAAACACTGGTTCTAATCAAGCAACTCAGCTTTGTGGACTTGACCGTGAAGCCAGGGTTTTGAGGTACAGAGAGAGAAGAAAGAATCGGAAGTTTGAGAAAACTATTCGCTACGCTTCACGTAAAGCTTATGCTGAGACCCGACCCAGAATCAAGGGTCGATTCGCTAAAAGGACTGAAATCGAATCCGACATCGATCAACTCTACCACTCTTCCTCCGTCACTTACATGTCAGAATCACAGTATGGCGTCGTCCCTTCGTTTTGACGAGTGGGTTTGGGAAAGCGAGTTACTTTTGTGGAATATAATTATCATCATCTTGGAAAAATTTGGAGAACTAGAATAATCTTAAGTTGGTGTTAGCTAGACTGTTTAGTGTTGGTTTGCTTGTGGATTTACAGAAGCAAGGTACTCAACTTCTGCAGATGAAATTTATCATTCGGCTAAGAAATCGCCCATTTAGTTTTTCTTGTTTGGGCCTCTGTAACAGTTTCCATGTCGTAATTAAAATCCTTCTCCCTTGTTCTAAGTTCAAGCACCTTCACCCTTTTGATTCTGCTCAAAATTTAATCATAAAAAATTGAGTTTTGCTTTAAGTGTTAATTATAAAAAATGCAGCAATCATAGGCCGACGACTTGCGGAATTAATGTATTTTAATTAGGCACGAGGACATATCTAATAAAACTAAAAATAAAAGTTGTGCACTTGTTCTGGAACTTTCTCCGCTCCTAATCAGCTCAGGTTTGGAAGAACAACTAAGTCAAGCTTCCCTAAAAAATATGCAAATCGCAAGGAACCACAGGTTCTTGACCATAAAAAACTATATCCTCTTGAGTTGGCGTCCTAAAGAAAGGAAGTTGGGCGGCCACCTTCCATGAAGTCAGAACTGACCCTTGTCTAAAATAATTATATCTTTGTGCACGTTTGGAAGTTTTTAAACTTCTATCTTTGTACTTGCCCATATTTATCAAAATCCCTGAATTCAATACTCCAGCTATATCCTTTCGAAACGCGAAAACACATTCTGGCCTCTTTGTACGTGGGCAAAGGGTGACATCGAAAAGCCTCCATTTGGTAACAATATATGACTGTCCAGAAATGGAGTAGGTTCAGCTTCAACCTGGATTGCTGACACTCGGTTTTCAAAAATCGGAGAATGGTGTGTGCTTGGGCTCTAAACTGCATCATTTAGGATAATACAGCTCCAGCTAGTTGTACTAGGCTTGGCTTGTCTTGTAGCATAATCTGGTTGAATTAAAATCACAATGTTTCTATGAGATCTGACTAGTAAACTTGTTTCTTTAATTTCGCGTAACGCTTTTAAGAGGCTTTATGCAAGTAGGACCGGAGTCATCAGATTTTGGTCCGGTGGATTTCGGCTGTGTATGTAAATATTTACTGAATCAGAAGTTGTTGACAGTTTCAGGGATTGCAGTTTTTAGATTATAAGACCAAAATTTTGATGTTAAGGTGCATTCATGTGGAATTTCTACCTCATAATGGTACTGTACGTTCTTCTTTGTTAGTGGTTGAACCGAGAAGCAAGTTGATTTAGAAAAATAAATACATATTACTGCAGGTCAGTATGTTGTTACTGTGGTTCTGTACATATACCGTAAGCAATTTTGGCACTACCACCTAACGCATGCACTTTGTTTTCAGAAGATTTTGTGTTTGGTTGGTGCCCTTTCGGATGACCATAAGGTACAGTCAGTGATCCAACATCAGAGGGAAGGATCTAAAACAAGTGGATGCTATTCTTTTGGGGACCATTTTGTACAGTTTCTGGACATGGGTATGTCTCTTGAAAGGAACTAGCAATCACTGTATATCACAAATCGCAGAGCAGGGACTGTGTATTATAGATTCCTATCACCCACCTACTAGTTCAAGAACAAGCTCAAACAATTATTTCGAGAGTGATATTTATCCGCTTTCTTTAAGTTTGCTTACATACAATCAAGGTTACAAGAGTTGGATCATATTGTTCCAGGAATAATTAACTACAAATCTATAGAATTAAGAAGAAGAAAGCGTTGAGTGGAGATTGAGCGTGTGAGAGATGGTGGTAAGGATTAGCTGAGGAGATTACATGTTTGTGCGTTCGTCCCCGTCGGTTTGTGCATGTGCATGTGCAGAGGTAATACCAATCAAAGGAGAGTGGGGTCTCTTACGGTGTAGGAAGGGCATTTTGTGGAGGGGCCAAACAACCTTGTGCACGTCACGTGCGCCACCGGCCCACGACGTGTCGCACCGCCACTACTGTCCTAGGAGTGGTCCATCCACTGCCGTCTCTATCCACTTCTGACGCCTCCCCCACCCAGCCATTTCGCAACCCATCATTGACTCCAACAGTACTTGTTTATAGTGGCTTTGTTGGGTTAAATTGTGGATTATATTAATTACATTTCAAGAACAAATTTAAATAATATCACCAAGATTAATAGTGAAATATAATTGTAATCTTACTTTCTTTTGTTTGTTTTCTTCATTTTGTGACTCTAATTTGGTCATATAAACATCTTTTTTTCACTTTAATATGAGATTTGACATTTACTTTTTATGTAAAATATCTTAAATTTCCATTTGTTACCTTTCTAAGGGTCCTTTTCTTTCCCATATGAAGTCGTTTCATTCATATAACTCTTTGTCATCTTCTGACGTTGTAGGTCCATCAACTTTTGATTGTTTTTATTTGGTCTAACATATTTTGTACAGATACAGTTTAAAACTATTCGTAACAGTTGAATTCAAATCAGTAATTGATTATCTTTTCTATAAATTTGTAAACTCTTTCATCTCTTCCTTTCTTTGTTATTTAAAATCGATTTCGCTGTCGCTAACATTACTTTCCTCTCTCGTCGTCTGCTTTAATACAATCTGTTACAAATCAAATTCACAATGACCTAATAGCTAAATTAACTTATAATCAAGAGAAGATAGATTAGAAAAGTAGTTAATTAAAAAATTGATATAATAATATTTTATAAATTTATAAAATATTTTTACCTTTCCTTTCTTTCTAATATAAAAATTGACATTCTCATTTCTAAAAAAAGTTAATTAGTAGTTGATCTAATTGAAACTGAACTGTACATACGGTGGTTATGGAGATCACAATGCAAGTGTATCTTCCAAGTTGTCAGGGTCCCAGCAAAATATTTGAGCACAGATATAACATGTGCTTTTTCTACTTTTGTTTCCATCTCTATGGATCTATTTTTCGAGATTCTTCACCCTATTTTAATCAAACCTTCACAACATTGTGCATAGGATTTAGTAAAAAAAAAGACAACTCAATTTCCAAATCGCATTAAAAAGAGTGTTAGAGCTTGTTATGAGATTGAGAGAGGGAGAGACGAGAGAGAGAGAGAGAGAGAGAGAGAGAGAGAGAGAGAGAGAGAGAGAGAGAGAGAGAGAGAGAGAGAGAGAGAGAGTTCTAGAAAGTAAAGGAATAAAAATATTGTATATTGAGATAAACCTTGGTGATAATATACATAGACAAAAATTATAAAGACAAAGCCCAATAGGCTCAACTAGCAATTTTGGTTTACAATATAACAATTTCCACCTTGAACCAAATTACATCTAAAGGAAACAAAAAATATACTAGCAATATGCTAGAAACAAACTTGAGCAAAGCTTGAAATTTGCAATCGGAAGAGGCTTTGTAAGCATATCGACCGGATTCGACTCGGTACCAATCTTCTTCACAACAACCTTGCCTTCTGAGATCACAACTCAAACAAAATGATACCGAATGTTAATGTTCTTTGTTTTCTTATGATACATGTTGTCCTTGGTCAAATGGATGACGTTTTGATTATCACAAAACACCATTATGGCACCCTTGAAAGAAGACATCTCACCAACAAACGCCTTGAGCCAAATAGCTTCCTTAATAGCGTCGGTAATCGCCATATACTCGGCTTCGGTACTTGAATGTGCAACGGTAGCTTGAAGTGTAAACTTCCAACTAATTGCACAATTTCCAAAGGTGAAAACATAACCTGTCAAAAAATGTCTCTTGTCTAAATCACCCGCAAAATCTGCATCTACAAAACCTATTAGTGCCTTGTTACCATTACCAAACTCCAATCGAGCATCAATGGTACTTCTCAAATAGTGAAAACTCCATTTCATTGCTTCCCAATGCCCTTTGCCGGAGCAAGAAAGATACCTACTTACCACACTAATGGCTTGAGCTATGTTGGGTCGAGTACACACCATCAGGTACATGAGACTTCCAACCGCACTCGAATATGGAACCTTTTCCATATATTTCTTCTCTTCATCGGATTTTGGGCTTAAAGTGCGTGAACGCTTCAAATGTGTTGTCAGAGGAGTTGAAATAACCTTGACCTCCTCATTTTTCAACAAAACTCTTTTGTGAAAGAAACAAATTTCTGTTGGACGTATCCTTTGTGACCTCAGTCCTTAGAATCCTTTTGGCAACCTCCAAATCTTTCATCTCAAATGTCGAACTTAGTTGCTCTTTTAACCTCCTATCTTCTTTCAAGTTTGAGGTCGCAATCAACATATCATCCACACAGAGCAGCAAGTAATTGTAATCACCACCATCCAACTTCTTGAAGTAAGCACAACTATCAAAATTGGAATGATGGAAATTAATACTCACCATGAATAAGTCGAATTTCTTATACCATTGTTGTGGTGATTGCTTAAGGCCATAAAGGGACTTCTTCAAAAGACACACACTATTCTTCTTTCCTAGAACCACAAAACCCTCCAGTTGACTCATGCAAATTTGCTCCTCCAAATCACCATGCAAAAAGGTGGTTTCACATCCATTTGCTCTATCTCCAAATCCTTCATTGCTATCAACGAGAGCAAAACTCGAATGGAGGTATGCTTGACCACGGGAGAAAACACATCATTGAAGTCCACAACTTGAACTTGACTATATCCTTTAGCCAAAAGCCTTGTCTTGTATTGAAAAACTGCAAGATTTGAGCCATCAACCTTCCTCTTGAAGACCCATTTGCAACTCACAATCCTTTTACCACTAAGAGGCTTCACAAGAGACCAAGTGTCATTCTGTTGCAACGATTATAACTCTTCATTCATTGCGACAACCCAGTTGGCTGCACCCTTAGAAGAAATAGCTTCCTTCTAGGAAGATGGCTCACCATACTCCACATCTTCGGCAACTGCCAAACAATAAGCAAAGTCGGAGTATCCATACCTTGTTGGTGGTCGAATTTCTCTTCTTACGCAGTTCCTTGCTAATGCAAATGGATGTGCCTCTTCTTGGCTTTCAGCTAAATTGGCATCATCACGTGATATCACATCATAACCTTTACAGATCGACACTTCAAACTTCACCTTCTTCGCAACCATCTCATTTTTCTTGATAGTCGGCTTGAGTGCAACATCTTTTGCCTTCAACATTGCCGACCCATTGAAAATGACATCTCTCGAAATGAGGAACTTAGATTATTTGGGACATCACAATCTATATCCCTTCACATTTTCGGGATACCCAAGAAAAACACACTTCTTTGATCTAGGTTCCAACTTCCTTTTGTTCACATGTGCATAAGCGGGACAACCAAACACATTCAAATTCGAATAATCGGCCGGCTTACCTGAGCACACTTCTTAAAGTGTTTTTAGTTTAATCGAAGTGTTAGGAGATCGATTCACCAAATAACATGTTGTGTCAATGGCTTATGCCCAAAACCCCTTACCTAAACCTGCATTTGAAAGCATACTTCTAGACCTCTCAAGTAGTTTCCTATTCATTCTTTCAATAACACCATATTGTTATGGAGTGTTGAGCCTCGTCTTATGTTGGACAATCCCTTCAGCTTTACAAAAATCCTCAAACTCACAGTTGTAAAACTCTAAACCATTATCGGTTCTCAACCTCTTAACTTTCTTTCCCGTTTGGTTCTCTAAAAGTGACTCTCATTCTTTGAAGGTACGAAACACTTCGCTTTTCTCTTTCAAGAAATAAACCCAAATCTTCCTTGAAAAGTCATCAATAAAAGAAAGCATGTAATGAGAACCATTACCTTTGGATGGCTCACAAGAAGGTCCCCAAAGAGCCGAATGGATGTAGTCCAATGTTCCCTTGGTCGAATGAATGGTCGTGGAGAAGCTCAACCTTTTATGCTTGCCAAATACACAATTCTCACAAACTCCAAGTTGCCAGTGCATTGGCCACACAACAAGCCTCTCTTACTGAAGATGGTCATTCCTTGCTTGCTCATACACCTCAATCTCATATTCCACAACTTTGTAGCATCCTTACCCGAGATAGATCCCGAATGCGTAATAATAATTGAGCCCGTGACTGTGGAACCTTGTAGGAAATAAAGAGTTCCAATCCTCTTTGCCTTCATGATTGTGAGAGCCCCTTTAGAAACTCGAAGAACTCCACTCTCACTTTATAACTTGCAACCGTTTTCCTCAAGACAACTCAAAGAGATCAAATTCTTCTTTAAATCGGGGTATATGTCTCACAACTGTTAACCTTTAGATCTTTCCATCATAGAACTTAGTTATCCCCAAACCAATTATGGCAACCTTACGCATATAATTGTTCCCCATGAGCACCATACCATCCATAGCCTTGTAAGTCTCAAACCAATCTCTGTTTGGAGTCATGTGTTGAGAAGCGCCCGTATCCATCACCTAACAATGCTTTGCATCAACATTGATGTCTACCGCATAAAGAGTATCGAGCGTGTCACATTCAGCCACATTGGCCTCCTTCGAAGAAGTACCTTTCGTATCTGCCTCTTGTTTATTTTTCAGCTTGAAACAATCGGCCTTAATGTGTCCCTACTTCTTATAAAAATTGCACGTCAAATTCTTGTGTCTCGATTTCGAACGGTTGCATCATTCGGATTTCAATTCTTTGGCTTACCCCAATCCACAACTACACCAACACCTTGACTCCCTTTCTCAACATTGGTCATCTCATTATCAATATGCAACTTGGCTTGTAAATTTCTCTTAACATCCTCTAGTGAAATTTTATCTCTACTATAAATCAACATGTCTCTAAATGCCTTATAAGATGCTGGTAATGAGCACAATAATAAAAGGGCTCGATCCTCATCCTCTACCTTAGCGCCAATTTTATCTAGATCATTCAAAATAGATGCAAATTTCAAAATGTGCGCAGAAATTGATGTATTTTCAACCATGCGGAGGGTGTAAAGGTGCAACTTCACCCACAATCAATTCGTGAGAGATTTCTTCATTTAGATGTCCTCCAATTTCTCCCATAAACCCTTAGCGGTTTTCTTCGACAAAAACTATTGTAACACCGAATTGCTCAAACACAAATGTAGAATGGAGAGTGCCTTATCATCCATATCTCTCCACTTCTTATCCGTTACCACATCAAACAATTTTTCTCGTCCAAAAATAGCTTCCTTAATGCCTTGACTCAACAAAATTGCCACCATACGCACTTGCCAAAGTGCAAAACTAGACCTCTCATCATATTTCTCAATATCAAGCTTACCCAACATATCCATCAAACTTCTCACAATACCCAATTAACAAATCTCTAAAAGTTTAGGGTCAAACAGAAAATACTAGAAAATATAAGGGCTAATGTGTATTTTCTGAAACTTCAGGACCAAAACCAAATTTCTGAAATAGGGACTGAACCGATCGACGGTTGAGAGGACGATTATTGAGAGAAGAAGATGAAGGACAATGTTGGAGGCTGCAAAACACAATAGAGGACCGAATGGGGGACGGGGGACGAGGGACGGCGGATGACAAATCAAATCACAATAGTGGCAGTTGAAGACGACGACACTAACAACGGTCGGAGGAACTGAGATGCGATAGAAATGCGACGGCAAAGAGGTAGATCAAAGTGACCGGATTGACTGGGATAAATTGCTCTGATACCAATTTTTTAGAGCTTCCTATGAGATTGAGATAAAAATGTCATAAAAATGTTGTAAAGGGGTAAAAATGTTGTATATTGAGATAGACCTTGTTGATAACATACACAGACAAAAATATAAAGACAAAGCCCAATGGACTCAACTAGCAATTTTGGTTCACGATATAACAAAGAGGGACTGCTTTATAATCATAATAAGAAAGTTTAGTACAACTGGAAGTAGTCAGTTATGCCAAATCATATCGTTCCTATGATTATACAAAAAATCATCACATCTTGTCTTATTTGTTAGTTCTTTTTAATAGTGTTGTACTTAGATGCTATAGTTCTATTGGACGTTACAACTTTTACTACATCAATAAGTCCTTTTTTATGTACTCTGTTTTCTAGGTATAAACTGATGATGTACTAATAATTGTGTGTTGGCTTCCTGTTGTTTGTTAATGTGATCCTTTTGACAAATAACTTCGAGATGTATTAATAATATGAAGTTCTCATTATTCATCCTTCCAACTGTTCTTTATCTTTAACTAGTGATAAGATTAAGGTCAATTAGATGGAGTTGAGTTTTTTTCTAAATAAACTTCATAGCATTAGCTACTTCTCTTCTCTCACAATGAAATGAATTAAGTACTTCGACATGATGTGGATCCAACTATGTTTTAGATATATTCATTAGATTATTTTTATTAAATTTGAGTTCGAGAAGTATTGATTAGCTAAATGAATTAAAAGGAACGAAGATTGGGTAGATTCAAAGTAGAAACCAATGATTGAAAGATGTTTATGCAGCACACGCCTATATTAGTAGAGGACACAGTCGTGTGAATGAAACGTATAAGTTTCTGTAACTTTGTGCAAATTAAATGATGATGCTTCAAGGATAGACATGCCCTTGTGGAGTTTGAGGAGTGTTATTTGTCTTGATGAATAAAAAAGAACTAAGATCGGGTAGATTAAAAGTAGAAACTGATGACTAAAAGATGTTTCTGGAGCACTTGCCCATGTCCGTGGAGGACACAACCATGTGAATGATCGTGTAAGCTTATGTAATTGGGTAAATTGAATGACGACGCTTCAAGGATAAACACGCCCTTGTGAAGTTAAGCACACTGTGTCCACTGATTGTTTAAGTTATTATAACCATATATCTCCGAGATATTGAGATTTGAGTCTTAATTATATCAATCATTGTCACTGTACATGATCATGTATGGTTTAAAAATCTTATCTTCTCATATTTAAAAGGCTTGATAAGAGACAGAAGTTGTATGAGACATAAACACATGATGAAAAAAGAGTTTTATAGTCCAGATATCTTTAGCATCGTTCAACTACATTTTTACCTTTACATTGTAGGGTTTTAACTTTAAAATCATGTACTTAATTTATCTTCCGGTCGTTTAAATAGTTTATTATAGGTAAGTGATATTATCAATCTTGTGGGTATTACCAATTGAAATTCAATACAACATAGGTTCATTTACTATGCTTTACAAGTTCATACATATTTGTGAATTCACTTATAATAGTATTATTTGAATCATATAAAACAGAAATTTGTAAGGAGGCGAAAGGAAAGAAAGAAAAGGTAAGGAGATAAATTAATAGATATACTAAAAACATCAAATGATGTAATTAGTCCCTTTGGACCACCTATAATTGTAAATATACAATGTACATAATATACATATAACTTATATTTTGTTAAAGATGTTATGTACAGTTAGCACAGAGGAAGTTAGTTAGTTAGCAGTTAGTTAAACAGTAAGGTGAACAGTTATGTTTTATTAATATCATTTGTACATATAAAGAGGTAGCAGGATCAACGCGGAAGTATCCGATAGATTTATTACTTCATATTAGCTTCTACTTGATAAGTGTTTAATATCTGTTCATGGTATCAAAGCAAGCAATCGATCGTTAGTTATTGATAAACACATACTCTGCTGCAACTAATCGCTGTCAACCATGGGAGAAAATAATCACCACTAGGAATGTAGAAATTAATCACTGAAGATCCTTTCTACCTTCAATCATCAAATCATCCTAGTATGCTTCTCGTTTCTTCCCTTCTTATTGGAACTAACTACATGTCCTGATCAATATCTATAAGAATCGATTTAGGAGCTAAGGTGAAACTAGGATTTATCAATGGAATATGCATCATGCCGACTAAAACATCATCTGAGTATGAGCATTGGCTTCAGGTGAATTAAATGGTAACTAGTCGACAAAATCTGCAAGCGCACAGAATCATTTCTAGTACTTTCACATTAAGTATTCCAAGGTCGTATCTCGCAAGAACTAAAATACTCGCTACTCAATTAATCCTAATTATTTAAACCAAAATGACAAGAAACTTAAAAGTTGATTTGATTTGAGCGAATAATAAATTGTGAAGACTGTAATTAAATAAACAAGATAAACATGATGATTGAGACTTAGGGCTTTGCGATTCACCAATTTAAAATTTTGATCGATAAATTATCGAATTGATTGAATGATAAGTTATAATAACAATTGCACAAATTCACTTATATTCTTTCTCAAGACATACAAGAATACCCAACTAGTTGATTACTATCTCTCAATGTGAAACATAACTAGTCAAATTCATTAAGAACAAACAACCCTAAGTTATCATACTAGTTTATGATATCTCTATCTCTAAATCTAATGTGTTCTTAATGCACAAATCATACTTCACCTCTTAGTCCATCATATGATTCTTAAGATTGCATCTATGGTGATCAAGCATAGAAACAACAATAAAGCTCAAGAAAGATAAATATAACTTAAGAACTTTCATTCAATACCAATCAATCCATAAAACATCAATCAATCCCCAAAATAGGCAACATCCCTAACCTTAAATGGGGTTTAGTTCTAGAACATGATAAAATAGGCTACATCCCTAACTTAAGAACTTTTGATATAAATTAGTAATTAATTGAATTTTCTGATTAATCATACCATTACATACATCTCAATGACTTTATTATATCATAACTGATTAATTATATGTTGTTATAATTTAAAGTTGTCACATAATACATAAATTAAAATGAAAAAAAAGTAAAATGATTTTATTAATTATATGAAACATGAATATATCATATATGATATGCTTATAAGTTATAACACTCTAAGGA
>JAOSBN010000008.1:663656-730256 GCA_027563595.1 Erythroxylum suave | reverse complement strand
TTGGCCTAGATCATGTTGTCTTCACGCTCCTCCCGTTAGTCTGTTGAACACGCGCCGTTTGGATCGTTAAATAAGGGCCGCGTGTTGTGCACGTCCGTTGTACAGGGGCTTAACATTGCATGTAGTACAACGAGGGGCCTTATGTGAAAAACACACATAGTACAGGGGCTTTAAAATGTATTTGGCCCTTGAGAGAGCAATACATGAAAATTTAATATTATTTGAGAGCAAGAAGAGGAAAGCTGAGAAGGTAGTGGACGATGAGTTCAAAGTAGCATTTTATGAGAGTGTGAAATCTTGTAGGGAGGAGCAGAGAAGACGTGGGGAGGGCACGAGTTGAACCAAAACAGGACCATCCAATCCTTGTTATGGCTATGGTAACATTGACATTGCCTTGGACAGTGATGATAGTGACTTTGGCTTTTAGTTACTAATAAAATGGATCATGTCTCTGGAAATCTGGATTTCCTTATGTACGTTATGTAGAAGTTTTCTGTTGTTATTTCTTTCAAATAAAACCATAGTTCTTCAGGAATATATTGTCAAACACTACACTTGTTTAGGCACTTTCCTGTTATCTGCAAACCTTTTATGGGGGTCCCGCATTCTTGGCACCTCCATGGCACTAAAAACTCCATAGCCACTTTCCGCAGGAACTTCATCTTCACATTGCTGATCAACTGCTAGAATTTCTTGCTTATATTTAGCACTGCCAATTTTAGTATGAACCTTAGGCCGAGGAGGAGGAGTTCCTTTCAGCATACTGGCCACTTCTTTCATGTTTGGACGTTTCTCGGGCTCGTTTTGAACGCATGAAGCTGCAATATTGATGGCTTGTTTCAACTGTCTGTCATCAAAGTTCCCTCGAAGCTTTGGATCAGCAATGTCCTTGAACTTGCCTTGGATTATCAGTGGCTCAACCCATTCTGTTATAGACCTCTTAACTCCAGCTGGAAGCTTCTGTATTGGCTTCCTACCTGATATAATCTCCAGTAAGAGAATTCCAAAGCTATAGACATCACAACTCTCTGAAACTTTTCCCCACATTGCATACTCTGGCGCTAAGTACCCTAATGTTCCCTTAACTCTGGTGGTCATGTGGCTCACTCCTTCTGGCATTAGCTTTGCAAACCCGAAATCTGCAACAAGAGGCTCAAAATCTGAATCCAAAAGAACGTTGCTGGCCTTAATGTCTCTGTGAATGATGTGTGGAGTCACCTCATGGTGCAAGTACCTGGTAATCAAAATTTGCTCACTATTGAATTGTGGAAAACAGGAGTTATCTAATTTGGATGTAGACATCAAACTAAAATCTGCATATTCTTGACAAGAAGTTGAACTTACAGTAGGCCTTCTGCTGAACCAATTGCGATCTTCATCCGCTTTTTCCAGTCTAATTGAACTTCTGAAGCAAATTGGCCATGGAGATGAGACAACAAGCTGAGATTAGGCATGTAATCATATACAATGAGATGTTGATCAGTGCTTGCGCAGTAGCCCCGAAGTCCTAGCAGATTCTTGTGCCTGACCCTGCCAAGAACTTCGACTTCTACAGCAAATTCCATTTCAGCTTTTGAATTTATTGCTTTCAATTTCTTAACAGCGATCTGCATTTCCATTGGGTTAACCAAATTTTCAATTCAGGACTCGGACTGTCATGTCATGACTGTGATATCAGAAACAAAGAGGAAGTATAGGATCGTTAAAATAAAGGAAAAAGATAATCAATTAACCTGAAGACCTTCTGCAGTTCTACCCCAGTAGACACTTCCAAAACCTCCTTCTCCAAGCTTGTTGTCCTCACTGAAACCATTAGTTGCTGTGTGCAACTCCTTGTAGGTGAATATCCTCCATGAACGCGGGGTACCTCCAGCAGTTATGTTTGTCCTGCCAAATGTTAAACCAATCCTTACCAATCAGAAACACAATGCATTTCAAAGAAAACACACACAAAATTCGGATTTCAGCTAAAACTAATCTGATCCTAAAGTTGTATCAACACTGTCAGCTCCTTCTTACCCTTCTTCGGTAGCCTTTTTCCCACAGCAACTCCCGACTGATCCCATAGCTCGTACTACGGAAGTGCTCAGCTTCAGTTCAGCTTTTACAACGCTTGCTTCTTCCTGTAAACATAACAAAACTAAATAAAATAATTCTACGATATCATTTAGCCGACCTTGGCCGGCCCTGTATTAATATAGGATCGGTTCAATGGGACATTACCAAGTTAACCTGTGAGATGAAATAAATTAGAATCTTCATTCCTATAAGAACAAATTAATGCAAGTTTTAACATTAAGGGAGATATAAGAACAAATCTTCAGGCCGGCCTGTATTGTTCCTTATTGTTGTCTATTATGCAAATAGTCATTTTATCTCTCTTATGGAGGTTTTTTAGGTCATATTGTAATATGGTGATAGGCTTAAGGTTTTGAACTCGCTGCAACATCGATTTAGTTTTAACTATAATAATATTCTTTTTAATTTTTCAAAAAAAATTAATGCAAGTTTTACTTGTCACAAGAAACATAAGAAAACTATAGAGCAAATTATTTAGATTCTCAAATATTAATTAATATTTTTATTTCATAATGTTTTTGTCATAAGTATCGAGTGTCTAAATAAGAATACTTACAGAAACACCAAGCACGAAATTGTTTAAAATGTCTATTACTTATGGAATAATTAATTTGATGGCAATAATGTTTATAATTATTAAATAAAAATTATATTTAATAAAATTGTATATTTATTATTTATAATAGTGACGATGGTTAATAATCACTAAAAATTTGAATTAGATTCTTTTTACTTCGATTGAATTAAGCTAAAGAACCAGTTAGGTCATCTCTTTTATGTTCCATCTTTCGTCCTATTTTGACATCAGATGAAACTTGAAATATAGCATATCTGCATTTGGTCCTTTGATACCAATCGTAGTTGGCAAGTAATTATCGGTTAGTTCTAAGTTCCCTGTAGTTAATAATTAAAATCAGGAAATGCACGAAAGAAAGAACTATTCGTTGATCCAGGACTGTTGGCTTTCAGGTTTATTCCATTAATCTTCTCTCATTTGATTCTTCTCCAGCTAGGTTTGATGTATCTTGATGAGATGCTTCATTTTACATTTTATATTTTGGATTTTTTTTGGGCTAAATATATCGGCTTCAATCGGATCCTCCTCAAGTCTTTGTTTCTTGTACACGTTTAGTTATGTACCTGGACTTGGATTGTCATTCAGTGTTGTCTGATCCTTGGACTTGAATGACATGCAAATTAAGGCGGTATACAGTATACTTTAGTCCTGGAAAAGAAAAAACACAAACAAATACAACTAATTAAAAGAGTGTCATCGATGTACGCAAATTTCTTTTTGCATTTAGCATAGAATAATTTTTCTGTGACCCGAACATGCAATTTTTAATAATAAATTAATCAATGATTTTTAATAATAAGCTCAAAAATCTTGGAAATTAGAAATATCATAAACCAATTAGAAGAAGATATTTTTCTTGTTAAAAGTTGAGCTTATTAAGAATTTATATATTCTTTGTCAAATACATGGATCTAATTATGTGATTAATTTTCAATGATTATTAATAGTTATCATTATTAAATAAAAACTTTATAAAAATATTGAATTTTAAATAATAGAGATAAATATTAATAAGGTCACAATTTTTTTAATTAATATTAAGAGGCTGAAGAAGAATTCTCATCTCTTCTATTACGGGCAAGCTTGAGTACCATGCATGGGCCAAGATCAGTAGACTTTCTTTCGCTTTATCACTTGGTTCAAGTGTTTTGAGCTGAAGGACATAGTCCAATATGATCGAGCTTATGACATAACAACAGGTCATGTTACCTTAACCCTTGGCCCTAAACACTACCCAAATGACATAACAACATAGTCCGACCTGAACCCTTGGCCCTAAACACTGTCCAAATGACATGCACCAAAACAGGGAATCCAATCGAATTGAATCAAGTACTGTAATGACACTTCACTGTTCTAAATTCCCAACTCCAATTCTTGTATCACCTGAACTTAACTATTGTCTTCCTGATTTCTCTGTCTCGATCGTCATTGATCCTCAAAACCAGCATCTTGAAAGCCGAGTGAGTGAATACGCGTACGTGTGTATACTTAGTAGATAGTTGATTGTGTTTCATGTAGGCAAACTTCAGTTTGGGGACTCTCAGAGTGTTTCAAAGAATTAATGCTGACCATAAACATGGTCCGATCGATTTATGGCCAGAAATCAATCCCATGAATTGTGGTTTTCGAACCTTTTTTATACGCAGTACTAAGGGGTATGTCCTTTTCTTCTTTGCAACTCTCAGCAACATTCTCTGACAATAATTAATCATGGTCTGGAATGTCTTGAGTTGACATGCCTGGCAAGTGACTTCATTTTCAATTATTGGCACTTCATCATCTTCGTATCCACAAGTTTTCTCAATCAAGCAAACAGTATCTGTAGAATCATAAGAAAAAACAACTACTGGCAGGGTCTCCCATTAGCGCAAGTAGCTCGCCAGTGATCACTTTTATAATCCTTCTCCTTTGATCGTTTTCTAGTAGGCCAGCCAAGAGCAGAGATGAACACTCTTCTTTAGTTGGAAATCTCAATCTAAGCCACGATCTAGCTCTTAGAGAAGAAGGAGGGGTCAAGACACTGACGCAGACCGTAATGGATGTTGCTCGAATGCACTTCCGTCCAACTAAAGTCATGATTGTCAGATCATAAAAATCTTCTTAACAATAGCAATATATTTTGCAAATGGGCAAATGGTACCTCATCACAACTCTCTTTCAAGATATTGCGGGGTGTGCGTATAGTTAGTCCTAGCAAGACATGAATGAATGTTTATATAGAATTCTTGAAGTCGAGAAAATTTCAAGAGGAATATTTTTCTATTTATCAGGAGTAATATCTCGCAACTCTTCAATCGAAAATTAAGAATAATCCAAAATTTTCCCACCAGATCATTTATTTGACTCTGTTCAATTAGCAAAGCATGCAACAAATTTTTTTTTTTTTTTGCCATATTAATAGCGTGTGAATCTGAAGTCATAGTAAGTAATGAGAAGAGGTAAGTTATGCAGTAAAAGACAAAATCTCTGAGAAGCAAAGGGAAATCAACAACAATGTACTTGGCCACAAATATTGGTCTTATTACTCCCTGAAAAAGGAATAAGAGACAATACAAAATGATTCGACAAAGGAAAAACAAGAAGTAATAATCCAACAGAAATAGTACAGCATCTTCCAAAGAATGCCACATGAAGCTTGCGAAAGCAAGACTAGAGGCATGCATACGCAACACTTGGCGGCAATGCCGAACATTAATCATCTTCTTTTCTTTTCCTGGGAAAAAAAAAAGAGGGAAAGACTATGGGCTCTTTGTTCCAGAAATGGTACACGGTTCTTTTTTTTAAAAATTAAAAGATATATATTTATTCCATGGATCGTACAAGGGTTTTGTTTAAGGTGCAAAAATTGAGAGAGCATTTTACTTGGCTTTATTAGTTCTGTGGGTTTCTTCTCCGTAATCTCAGTTTGTATTTTGCTTAATCAGGTATGGAGTAACTTATGAACTAATGGTAAAGAAAGGAAAGGAAAATTTTGGCAGGTTTAATGTGAACTCGATGTTCCACCTGCCGCAACAAATTGAAACTACTTTCGTAACAGCAACGCTTCACCAACTTTCCTGATACACGAGCAAGAGTGACTTACATCACAAAAAAGTTGTACAAGTGACGATGATTGTCATTGTTAACTAGAAATAGAAAAAAGGGTCACAAGTAGAGGGTAGGAAACAGAAATCTAAGTACAGAAAGTTTCATCAGAATCTTTAATGCCAACACAGAAGAGTTTTTGTTAGCAAGGCCGAAGCTTCACTGAACTCAAAGCTCCTGCAAATGATATGTCCACATCCAGTGAAAAGTAGGTCGTTTTGTAGTTGAATTACACAGATACATATTTACTATTAGTGTTTACAGTAGTATAGTGTTGCAGTAATTAATTTTGGCGGTGGACCTCGGTCAATGAATTGACTATTAGTAAAGGAAGACTAACACCACCAAAGTACCAACTCAGAGCTGTTGAAGATGTGCAAGAGTCATGCGAAGCAAGACTTTTATAAGACAAAAGAGAGAAGAGGATGAAAGTTTCTAGACTCTCATTAAAGACTGTATAACTTGCAATTTCATCTCGCCGCATCAGGAACAGCAAGAAGCCTAAAAACCTTGCCTGCTCCCAATGGTCTCACACGTGCATGGCACGCGTGCCCTTCTTTACCACCCTGCATTATGTTTTTCAATTTCATTCTCTGAAGATTGAAATCTGCAGTCTCGCCAGAGAGAAGAGCCTCAAAACGTTGAAGATGTCCCTGGAATTTGCATGTATTTGATGAAGGCTTCACTTCTGTCAAATTACTTTGGTTTCAAAGTTGAAAGTTTAATGAATTGAGATTCGTAGGTTTATGACAGATCAACTGATAAGTACAAGAAGAAGCTGAAGAGGAATAGATTGTTCTTCCGTACGTTAAACCTGAACAAAATTTTAATTTCCGAATTGGAAACCTAACCAGGGAAAAAAAAGTTTAACAGAAGGTCACACCATAGATCATATACAGACAACACCTCTCCAGAGAGCCAACCCAGTGCTCGCGCTCTGGACCTTTGAAGATCTAAGATCTGTCTAAAAGAGATAACCTAAACAAAAGAAAAGACGAAGAAAGAATCATTGAGTTTGTTCTGAAGACTCACGGGTCTCCATGCTCTGACTCTGTTGTTCTACCACTACTAACTGATGATGATGATCACCACTCCCCTGCTTCACCATTTGAACTCCACCACCATTCTCCAATTTCACAGACTTTTCACTACAAGAGCAGCTCTTATCACTACTACTGCTAGTGTCACCGAAAGAAGATGACCTACTAGACATTGGTGTTGCCAAGAAAGTTGGCTTATTTTCACCAGCCATAATCACCAGCAACTTCTCTGCAAACGACGACACGCCTTGCTTCTCGCCGTCCCCGGTCTTGTTCCCTCCTTCTCCGGCCTCCAAGTCCCTTTCTCCATCACCGTTGCCATTGTCAAGGTAACCAGAGAGCTTCCAGTAAGAGCATGCGAGAATCAAAAGAGCAAAGGCAATCAAACCGAGCATGGCAGCTAAGCCACCGAACAAATATGGAACCGGTGAGTGCCACGGCGAGTGTTGTCCGATTGACGGATTGGGGGTGGCTGCGGTAGCGTTGAAGGGTTCTCTTGCAGCCATTTTCCGGAGAAACAGAAAAACAGAAATGATGCGAATATGGGTAATGGAGATGAGGAAGAGAGGCCGGTTTTGAGAGGTGACAGATGAATATAAGAGGTATTTATAGAAGGAGAAAAGCAGCTGTAGCCTATAAGCGATGGCAGTGAGATTTGGCATGGCGAAGGTTAGAGGGTCTGTCTAGATTTTGGTGATTTATGTCGTCATTTTGCATGAGAAGTGGGTCCCATTTTCTCTGGCTTTCTTTCGGTTTATCCACAGGACGCGCACTTGGGCTCAGGAATCAGGATTCAGGAGTGTATATATTATATATATATTTATATAATTAATACTCATACACCATATAGGTATAGCATGCACTTCGAAGTTGATTAATAAATCAAACTCAGAAAACCGTTGGGTGGGTCTTTTAGGATACTGGGGTCCAAGTATCAATTCTTTAATTCTTTAATCATAGATAATATTGAATTATGATTTATTTCTCTGAGAAAAAAATTATGATTTATTCCAAAATCAAAACTCGAGCCATTCTTTTATTCAACATAGAGCACACTAGCCACTTTGTTATTAAGTGACAAACATTAGGCTTTATTTAGTGAAATATCAGTAATGTCTATTACTCATCACTGATGTGATCAAAATTGCGTCTGGTGATTAATATCGTGTTGCTTTTGCTTTAGAGTCGAATTTACAGAGAGAACAATTTAGATGATGGAGGAGGACCGTACTACAAGTTGGGCGGCTTTCTTAGCTTGTGTTAGTGACGAGGAGATTACTACTTTTATCTACTATCCCTTTAGCTTGTTAACCACTTCACTAGAGCCACTAAAACGGCATTAAGAGACGTGACACTTAATTTGACAACTAGTAATTATGCAAGATTACTGCGGCATAAACATAATGCTTTCCCGAATCAAAATTGTGTCACTTCTTAACAACCTGCCTATAAATGTAGGTGTCTGCTTCAGGGATTAGATTTATAAGGCCATAGCTAATTCATTGGATGTGTTGTTTAAGGGTCTTTTCAGTGAGCAAAGATGATTTTAAGGGTTAACGAGAGAGCAAAAAGGATGGTTAGATAATTACATGATAACAAGTTCTGCATCAAATAGGATTTCAATTTCTTCACCTCATGGTTGATAATTTTGGAATTTAATGATAAAGTTTAAATACAAATGAATATTTACAATACAGTACAATAATAACATTAAGTAGAGACTTTGTTGACATATATATATATATATAAAAAAGAGAGATTTAGTAATACATAATCTTATTTCTAATTAGTAGGGGAATTATTTAAAAACTACCAAGTTTTCAAATCATTATTGATCTTCTCTTTCTAATTCTTCCGATTATTCTTTAAGTCTCCGATCTTTCTTCTTACAATTTCTAACTACGATCTCTTCACATTTTCTTACCAAGCGTAAATCATCTAAATTTGTCTGTCTTATTTTTTCGATAATACTAGTACTTTTAGTGTTTTTCTTATTTTTTCCAAACATTCAACTCCATTGCCTTGTCTTTTTAATTCAGATACATTCTTCTATCTTTTTCGATTATAAATATGATCACTAATTCTGGAACTGGCTTGGATAATATTGTTCAGTTTATGAGGATGTTATATTTTTTCCAAAAACGAATTAGAGTTAAGCAAGAAACTATGTTCTTCGTAGTATTGGCGATGATTATTATGAATATCCTCCCGAACACGAAATCATCACTCTAGCTAATAACGCTTAACTGAAGCTAATAAGACACTAAAACATCATGGGAACCGGTACCAGGCTTTTTAGTGCCTTCAGGCAGCTTTGGCTTTTGAGCGTCCGTTTTAATCCTTTGTTCTGTCGAAATAGGTAAAAAGGAAATAAAAAAGAAAATTTTAGTTGGCAGAGCGTGGCAAAAGCCAAAGGTGGCTGACACGGACGCTACTTTGGAACGCTCATTATTCACAAAACTCCATTACGACGAACAGTCTCCAGTGCGTGAGGTTTTTGTACTGTTACTCAAAAGCTGTTGTGGTGCTTTTGCTTTCAAGCTTTCTTTTCCTTTTTCAAGGAAAATTTGGCATTTACAATTCAAAGTAAGGTTTTAAATTACAAATTCTGGATTATATTATAATTATAGACTATTAAAATATTTATAAAACTTGATTACAATTAATACAAGCGCAATTATAATAACATACTAGAATTAGGGTTCAAACAATTTGTAAAGTTGCCATTCACTGCCCGAGGATGATAGACGGAAAGCAAGTTTCCTTCGTCGGTCATTGTATGTTTTTTTTCTTTTTTAAACTAAATATTTTTAAATTAGAACCTGTATTTTTGTGAACAGGAAATGGTTTGGTCTGCATTATTCATTATCCTTTTTGGAGTGACGAGCACTCTACAAACAAATAAGCCTAAAAATATATATATATAAAGGAAGAAATTTGACAAATCTATGCTACGTTTTGTAATCGAATACAGCTACGTTATAGTGCTGTCCCGATCGATTTGCTTCTTGTTATCTGTTAAAGCAAACATAAAAATATGAAACTGTTGGGAATTATCATGTACTGTGTGCATGTGGTCAGTCTTAAAAAGTTAAAACTTCTACCACTATCCGCCAGCTCACCTTTTAACACTTTTGACTCGGATCCTATATGATTCTGAAACTAGATATGATTTGTTAGATTCACGGTTACATGCGATAAGGTCGTCTTTAGGGGTGGTTGAGTGTCGATGAAATAGAGAGGAGCACGGCTGCACGGGATTAAAAGGTTTTGTCGTACAGAGATAGGATAATAACTATGAATTTTATCGTTAAAATTTTTTTAAAGAAACTAAAAATGCAGTAGTCAGCTGATTTCAAGTTTTTTTTTTAATACAAGGGAAAAGATCAAAACAAAATTACAACATTAATTCGTCACTTTCTGATATATCGCTCTCTGTCGATCACGTTAAAACAAATCCAAAATATTAAGCAGTAATTCGGTCGGAAAATTCAGTCCTAACTATGCTCATAAAGTTAATTTCACCAAATTAACTGTACATTAATTCTCCTCGCGAAATGTAAGCTATAGTTGAACATCCAATCACCCTCCAAGAATGCCTGCCTGTAATTAGCTATACGCATAATTCTGTGTGTCACCAAGTTGCATTTCGGGTGGCAGATAGTTTTATCGAGCTAGTCAAAAAATTTTCAGAACCGTACTTGTAGTGGCCGCAATTTCTGTCGTTCACGTCACTCGTACAAAACTCGTAGATCCTCGAGAGTTTTGAGAATGGAACCAAAAGAGGAATTAAGACCCCTCCACTAGTTCATGCCTTGCCTGCCACGCTTTGCCTCCCCGGTAATAACAGTTTTATGTATGTAATCGAACTTGGCAAGTACTCATTAAGCTTACGCAAGCCCTACTATCTGTAGGTCTAAAGTTGAGAAACAGAAAGGGACCCAAGGCTGCCTCACCTTTAACCCTTCATTGCGTGCGCAAATGTAAAGTAACTCGAAATGTTTTATTGATGCTGCAAGTTAAGGTTTGAATATAGTAGAAAAGATATTTTATTTAATACTTATTGGACCGTAAATAAAATTTCTATACCATGATAAGGGTTTAATCACATCTTTATATCCTGATCAAACGTAAAAAATGCTTTAATTTTCCTTTATCATTACTTGTTTTCTTGTAAAAAAAAGGTTTAATTTTACAGAATTTGGGAGTCCTGCCCAGAAAATGAGTTGGTATGGGTCCCTTCTTGTCATATTTCCACAACCCAACGTACACGCCAAGGACAATTGACTATCGTCACCATACGATGCCTCTCTAGCTCCACATCATTGCAGTTAGTGTTGCCAATGTTTCCACTAAGAGTATGTTTTATCTTCTTACTGTTTGGATTTGATAGTTTATTGGATTAAAAAAAAATTGAGCCAATGGAATATATACTGACAAGCAAATCCTAACCAAATCCCACTTATCTTAATATTTTATTGGTTTAGTTTACCATACGTTTCTCTCTTCCTTTTAATTGGTTAACACTAATTAATTCCTTAATGACCTTTCATTACAATTTTTTGATGTTTTATTTTTGCCATTTTCCTTTTCAAGTCACAACTTTGGCATCCAAGGTGACTTCAGATTACGTAATTTCATTGCTTATATTTATTTATAATATATACTGTAATCATATTTCAGATATGTACGGACCAAAATGTTGGTAGTTTAGCACTATATATTCTCATCAGTTTGGCAATCGAATATCAGGTAGAGTTATTGATTCTATCGACCAGAAATCTCAGTTAAAAATGCAATCAGGGGAGTTTACACGTGATGGGTAGCTTAAAACTTGATTAAATAAGTTCCAACTTCCAAGTGAAGATTCTATTGTAAATGGAAGACAATGTTAGAGGTACCATGTTTGTACCAACTTCAGTTAACTTTAGAACTTGTTCGATGCACTTTCTAGTTCATTTGGTGTCATATACGGATAAGTTTATCAAATATTCGGTGGAATCTACGTAATCGCAGGTGGAATGATTGATCATAGTAGACACTAAACCTCGCATCATCTTTTTAATGCATTGATGCATGGAACTTAATTAAACTAATACTTTGTTGAAGTGGGAATCCCACTACACCTTCATATTTTACTAAGGTTGTTTCAGCAAATAATGTATGAAGTGGGGTGACCATGATCATGATTGATTCATGGCTGCTCTCCCCATTGTCCAAACAACTTTTTAGCTTCTCTTGTGCTAATCACTACTCATTTCATTTTTTAAAAAAAATATATTAACAATGGACAACAATGCTTAACCCTAGTAACATTGACAACTTAATCCTAATAAAAAAAAAGAAGATGATGGATAAGACACTTGACTGGAGAGAACTAACATGTATATGATTGGCCAGCATTTACTAACTTCACTTATAATAAGCGAAGGGGTACACCTAATAATATAAGTCTACGTGAAAAAGGAAGATGATTCACCGATAGATCACATAATTGAGTGGCATAATGTTGGAATGTGAGAAAAAAGATTATAACATTGAGCAATTGTTCCCTACTTGATGATATCTCATTGTTGCTTTTAATTATTTGTTGTATTGATTGAATGGGGTATGCTTTTAACTCGTTTTTATGTATCAATGATCTTATGGAAAAGCATTTAAAGACGCCACGATTCATGGAGAATAGTAAGATTAACATAATATATTGGACTTCGCTAGGGAATTAAAAGGTTACCTCATCCAGCAAGTATTGCATGCGTGTCGACTTTTTATTAATTGAGCAGATAAAAGTTTCTTTATTTTTTTGTTTTTGTTCACACGTTATAATTGAGTCACTTGGATTAACAGTTCAATCCCATTTTGGTATCTGATTAATTATTTCACGTAACTTTATAAAAATTAATAAATTTAAATTGTTTTATATGTACAAAATGACAAAGGTCCCATTGTTTGATTTGAATATATAATTTTAACTAAATTAAAACTAGAGTTAAAAACTTAGCTCAATAAAAATAATATTTAAACTAACTAAACTCATAATTTTGAAACTAATTGAATAATTATCCTAATGTTTTATTTTTTAAAATTTCATTTGTGCATACTAACTAATACTTTATTTAGATAAGAGCTAAGGTATCTAATTTGGATGATTTTAGGCACTAATTAAGTAAACCTATATTGGTTATTTTTCTCTCGGAGAAAAATTCATATTGGAAACCAAAGCATTTTCTTTGTTGCTGAAGTTCACATAAACCAATTTCTTCTAATTTAAAAAATACGTATCGGGAAAAAAACTATTAATGGATACATGTGTCTGCAGAGAATTATGAAATTAACCTTTTAAAAAGTAAGTACAGATTCATCTTGTTTAAATTAATAATTAGAATTTACAACTAAAACTCGACACATGCTCACACAACACTCTTTACCTGTGTTCCTCGATCAGCAAATGATTAATTAGAAAATTAACAGGAACGCTGATGATATTGATAGTTAGCATAGTAATTAATGGTGATTAATCATTGTTGAAACTACAGACCTGAAAGGAACATTTGGCCGAATCCCCTGCACCGCAACTTAAAAGTAGACAGTTGAATTTTTATAATCAAACTACTTGGACCTGAAGAAAACAGATGAAACACAAGCAGCTTAGAGAAACAGAAGCAAATATGATTGGTGTGGAGATTTTATTGGTTGGCCTTTTTTGAGAACGATGGATGTACAAGTCTGTGCAGGTGATATTAGTTGTTTCAGCCTTTCGCATTAAGAGCACCCAACATATGTCTAGAGCTTAGGTGGGCATGCATAGTCATTGCAAGCTTGAATAATATTGGAAGCATTTATGAGTTGTTGTTGTTATCTGTTTCAGCTTTTCTTTACATAAATTTAATGGTGCATAGGAGAGAGTAAGTGGATCAATAAGCTACCTTAACATCACACAGGTGGATGGTGGACCATATAGTAGTTAATTAAATAATGAGCATTCAGTTAATAAAGGTGGATTGGTATAAAAAAGTTGTAATCAAATGATTTTTCAAAGAAGAATCTGCAAGTAATTATTCATATGTGGATTATTAAGGGCACTAGTTTCATCATCTCCCTTCAAAATTACGTCTACACCCCTCTTAAAATATATGCGACAGACAAATTTTTTTTCTATAAAATTGATCTACTGAATTGAATAGTATATAAGTTAAAATGACCAAATAGAACTTAGAAGCAATGATTTAAAACTTTAACCATTCTAATTGCTTAATTGTAAAAGTTTTGAATTGATTAATTTTCTAGTTCGATTTCTATTTTTTAATTTGATTTACCTTAATAAACTTTTTTATTAAAAATTGATTGATTTATTAATTAATAAGTCAGTTTTTATAAATGAATCAATTTTAATAAATCGATTAACTTTTATTTAATAGTAATTAAACTTCTACTTTTTTAATAAATAAAGATAATCTTCTTCTTCAAATTCTATTTCAAATTTTTTAATTTTATTTAATTTTTATTATATATTAATTTTATAGTGATCCAATACTAATCACACATTTAAACCTTAAATTTCATATGTTATCGGTTTAACATTACTTAGAACTATTTAATAAAACTTTAGATTAATGATTAATGTAAATCTCTCGTTTCGATTACTATCTTGTAGGTGCAAAGGTTGTATCAGTACATTCTTCTACGTCATCTGGTTACATGAAGTACTGACTTGTGACTTGCTTTCGTCCACGACGATTGCTTTGCTAGCACCGAAGATACGTGATTTGACGAGATTAGAATATAGGAATATGGACTTATCCCAATAAGAGGCACAAATCCATGTCCGAAAGAAAAGTCTACACCAAGAATGATGTTTGTAATGACTTTAAAGGATTTTTCATGCGAAATTGCACTAGTCGTCGATGCACTATATTTTTTTACCTGGGAAAGCTAAATTATGAGGAAAAAAGAAAGGCATAGGTTTTGGTTCTTTACCTGAAACATCTGACCCCATGAAGTCACAAAATATATGATGTGGTCCAAAAACTGACTATAAAGTCGCATGTGCTTTGCCAGGAAAAAGCAACAAAAATTCAAAATCAATCTTGGCAGAGTCTATCTGGTAGAGACCCCAATTCACAACAAAGAGGCCAATTCCCACCAAAGAACGCTGAGAGAACAAGATCCTCTTAACTAAAGAAACAACCAATCGTATGTAAACGCAATCTAGTTTTACCAGTGCATACATTGATGATGAAATGCAATCGTATGTATCTTCTGAAGTTTAGTGACCTGTACATTTTCCGGAAGAAACTACTGACTAAGATACAGAATAGTAGAGATTCATATTATTCATTTCACATTAAGGAAAAAAGGATCTATATCTTGATAAGAGTTCTGCATAAATCAAAAAAGGGCATTAGAATACCGGTGGCGCCCAACATAGTCTTCAAAATTCAAGAAAAAGCATCATTGGAAGCATATTTTTTCGCCTTTTATGTCTAGATAATGGCATATAGACATTGACATGAAAGGATGTTCTTGTTCCAGATATGAACGGAATAAGCTTATTCCTTTTGCGCGTTGCAGAGGTCCAACTCTTCTGTTCTTTCTTCATTCAGACGTCAAGTTTCGATTTCCAATTTTCAAATCCAAAATACTTCCTTTAAACTGTGTAATATAGATGCGGAGAATGGTTACATGTCCATGAAGGTCTGTAAAATACATTATCTGACACACATTTTCATTCTATAAAACAGTTTTCATGTGATCTATTTTCCTTTTCTTGTCTGCATTTCTCCATTAATTGTCTAACGCGTAAAATAGTTTTTGATATCCGAAACAGTTTTTAGATGTAAACAATAATTTAAAAGCAGCAATGATGAGTCTAAATTTTAAAGAGATTCAACTTGGAGATATGAGGACAAAGGAAAAGAAAAGCCACATGAATGATTGAAGCTGAGAAGAAAAGGGCATGATCCGCCATTGAGTGTAGGATATGCAACCCAAGGGTTACGTTAAGCTGGATGGCACTGCAAAGCCCTTTTGGCTTTTACTTTACTTCACACCATTTCTTCAAGTCCTGTGTGCTTTTAACAAATAGTTTACAAAAACTCAGACCACAGACAGTTGTTTCTTAGCTACTTTACTTCATTTCTTTAATTCTGTTTTGGGTCATTCTTTAACATGCCCCGAAGGGTACGGAATCATGTACTCCCTACACAACAAGAACAATGAATACAAGCGTAGGTGATAGGCCTGTCTTCAGCTTTTTTAGTAATTCGGATACGATATATGTGGAAGCTGAGTCATGAATCAGTACGCAGAAAGAAACAAAATGGAGTTAGACCCATTGCTTCCCAGTTGGTAGACAATTCATATCAGGGGGGACGTGTGCACCGGGACCAGTTCTCCACCAACATGCCCCATAAACATCACCTGCCTCCATAAACTTTCACATTCGTCACTTTCCTATCGCCCTGCACTGTTTATAAACTGATACTACTCCATAGAATATTAGCGCACTTTGGCTGATATTGCAGTTACTATTCCACAATCCTACCCCTGAGAATGTTAGTTCCAAAGAAGTGAATATTACATGTCTTTTGTATAAGCCAATGTGTATCACTTTAATCCTCTGGACTCTCAAAGAGAGTTAAGTAGGCTCTCAAATAGGAAAGAAGCAGAAAGAGTTAAAAAAAATTTAGGAACACAAATGAGTTTTGTGTTACAGTATCTGGAATTTCGTGCTTGCCATAGTTTCTCGTGATTTGCTCTGAACAATAGATTCTTGATCTGCCATACCTCTCAAGTATAGTTACTAAATTGGAATTAATGAAAAGACAGAAGCCTGGAACACTTACATCCAAATGAATAGCTTGTAGGAGGTTGTTTGGGGACTAAAATTGACATGCCAAAAAAGTTTACCGATGGCTTTCTTACATCAAATGCCAATAGGTAGAGTAGCCTGACAGAAAATATGATATTATACAATCAATCCAACCTATGCCTTGCGCTCAACCACAAGGGAAGATCAACTATAATAATTCAATCTATGTCCAAACGGTAGTTAATGTCATTATTCTACTCTCCACTTATCATCAGTGATTGGTGAGGCACTCTCTTAATTTCCACAAATGAAGAGTAGTCCTTGTCCATGGGCTGCTTCCAGGGTTCGCCATCCATCTGCATATATGCATCTTTCCAGTCTCCACCCCTAAACTCCAATCGGATTGCTGCAGCCTGAAGGAAATAAATGAAAACACTGGGTGAACTCGTCAAGTTTTATTCGGTTACTACGTAAAAGTCTTTGTATATTGGAGAAATTGTTACCACAAGTAAAAATTTGATCTGGAACAATTGCAGTACCTGGGCTATGTGCTTGGCAGATATCAGTTCGACCATAACGAAAGATGTGTGCCATCCTTGCTTCAAGCCAAAAATCTCCAGGAGACCATCATCGGCATGGGCCTCAACAAAGCCTCGCTGAGAAATAGGAGGAGAGGAACTTAGAGAATTAACATCATGCTTTAACACTATCACGTTGACAAAGTTTGACAAGTTTCAGCTGTCTGTGAGCACCGAACCTACATCTCACAGGTCACACTGAATACAGGAATAAGAAAAAGGTCAACAGCCACGACAACATCAATGCGTAGAGATTTGATACCTTTTCCATATAATCGGGCGTTGGGTTACCCCAAGGATTTCTTCCACTTCCATAATTGTGAAGATTTAAAGCAACAATTGCCCTCACACTAAAGGGAGTCCAAAAAGAAAAGAAAAAAGAAGAGCAATATGAATTTCATAAACAATGGTAAAAAATCATTACTCAGAACTTTATGCATCTCAGAGAAAATTTCACAGGTCAAAGAGTACCTTTTGGGAACAGGAATCCGCTCCCATTCTGAGCAATTAACCTTTTTGACATATAACCTCAGTATATTTTTGAGGCCCCTAAAACAAAGAAAATTTGGTATTAGAAAATGAACATGGAAAAGAACTCTGAACACCACATGTGAAAACTGTAGGATGCAAGGATTAGCTTCCAACAAACCAATGACACCAAAGACAGGTCTAACTTTTCATGAAAATGATAGAGGCAATTCCACTTCATCATCATAGATCCTATTCTTTTCCCTCTTACCAGTTGAACGACATTGAAATGCACGAGGAAACGTAAGACAGATAAAGAGGATAAACCAGAGATATCAGAGTATGATGACAGTTATTGGAGAGTTGGTGTCAAATTTAGCAAAAGCCTAACAACATTTTGGTGACAGGAAAGCAGTTTCTTTATTGCTAAACAATTGATAACACCCTCCCAACCCTCTAAATCCAAAAGAATCACAAAGAAGATGACTTGCCTCAAACCCGGATCATTTATGCAAGGTGTGAGAAACCAACCTTGACTGCAGCTGTAACTAGAGTATATCAGCTGTAACAAAAGATAAATAAATTATAACATCATACCACAATCAAACAGTCAATTAAGGGTTCAAAAGCGTCGAATGTGTCAAGAAGCATTTCATCCAGCAATTATGTTGACGATAGTATAAATATGAGAAATCACATAAAAGTAGCAATTTTGGCTTGATTGAAGGATAAAAATGCATGAACATCAATTTCAAGTGGCAGGTTTTTTTTTTTAACAACATTTGTTTTACCACAATGACTAATGTATCTAATAAGTACAGTAGAGCATCCAATAGTACAACCTAATCCATTCCTTGCGCATGATTCAATTTGCATGTCACCGGTGCATCCTTTTGGTCCTTAAATTCATTTCGTACGTTTCACATGATCAATAGAAATTTATATCTCAACTTAAATAGGAAACATGAGCTTCATACATCATAATAAGCAGATTTAGTAAAATTAACACAACTAGTTATGTCTAGACTGTAATTTAGTAAAATGGTGCTGAACTGCCAGCCCAATAAATCAGAAGTCAACAAGCTGATAAAAATCCATGAAAGTCAGGATAAGATAAGAAAAATTAGAGAAAGACTGCAGTCTAACGACACAGAAAGAGCAAGTTCACCATTGAAGGCAGTATGAAATTTCAAAATTACCTTATTTGATATAGGACCTTGTGCAAGGTAAGGCTTTTCATTGCGTAAATGATGGAAGCCATATGCAACTTGGGCATCCATTCCTGCATGTAATCAAAAGCATTCAACCCTTCCATGGAAAAATGTAAAGACTCGTTATTAACGAAGCAGAATTGGTACCGAATGAAATTTCATTTAATACAGCTGGTTATGTAAATTTTAAGTATGACCTACTCTTCAAAAGTTTCTTGAAGTGTGTGTAAGGATTTTGGAAATAGATTTATGTATCATGATAGCCCACCTTCATTTACTAACGGCTTAAAAGAATGAATGGACAACAACACCCAAGACAAGTAATAATCCAATGAGTTAGAGAAATAAAGTTGAGATCAATGTTCTAAATTAATAAGATGATTACTCTGAGTTTAACTTCCTCAACAAAAAGAATTGACGAGATCAAGAGAGAAAAGCAGTACAGAATAATGCAACATATTCTCTGGCACAGAGATTTTTGTTGTAGTTGATGATACAATAGTCTAATTGATAAGAAATTGGAATTCAAGGAAACAGTAGAAATCCCAAAGCACCAAGTCAGTGAAATATTAGCAAGATTTAGCTACCATTTTTAGAGTTCATAACGGCATACCTACACTAAAGTAATTATAGAACACTCCTTCATAGCATGTCATTTTTTCAGGCAACTCCCCCTCAACATCCAAAACCTGCAGTCAAACTAAAATGTTTAGCTCCAACATCTAAAGGAAGATTGAAATATCAGCTAATTGATAAAATTTGTGAAAGCTGATATGGACTACATCATAAACCTGTTCCAGTGAACAAGATTCAATTTGTTTCAGGGAGTACGGAGGATCAACAACTTCTCCATGAGGCATTGACACAAGAATTTTCCAACTGCATCATTAAGGAGTAGTTTTCAATATACAATAATACTTTTTGATATGCCGTTCAACTAAATAGAATAGCCAAAGTTAAAATACACCTGTACCAAGTATTTGTCATCCTGGTCAAAATGTAAAGATCTTTTTGTACAACAAACAGAAGAGGAAACAAATTACTAAAAAGTTATACAAAGGAATCATTTAAAGAAAGCAGTAACACTAATTGAGAAATCATCAATGTCAAACTGAACAAAGAAATACAAGAATACATCAAAAGTCGACGAAAGTAATCAATCTTAAGAACTAAGGTGTACCGAGACTTGACCACCAGCCAAAGGACAAAAATTGCTCCCTGATTGGCTGGTTCAAGAAAAGGAAAACAGAATGGAACTGAGGCCCAAGGACAACATCAAAAAGAAAATGTTTAACATATCTAGGACCCACAAAATACATACTGACATACATTTTGCTTTAGCTAATCATATTCATATTATATTTCACTAGTTTAACACCAATTCTCAAAAAGGTAGAACTCTTACCTATCTAAACGGCAGACTCGACCAGATATTGCCCTCATAAGAGACCGTTTGATAGCAGATTTCCATACAAAGGGGAATGAACCACCCTGAAGAAAGAAAACAAACCTGACTGAATTAGACAAGTCAGAAGTCAGAAGTAGAACATTTAATCTGAATACGAAGTTTACCCAGCCAAAACTCCTTGACAGATCGTTTCCAGTCCCAAGTGGAATGATTCCTACGGGAGGAACAGGCTCACGACCCTGAGTGTGAAGTTCTTGGAGAGTTCCTAGCACCCAACCAACAGTACCATCACCTCCTGCAACCTGCTCCAATCATTCATCATATATGAGTATTCTTTATTCCCCACAAGGCTCAAACATGCAACATTTGACAAAAAGCATCTCATTATAATCATAATCTATCGGATCAAGAAAAGCAAAGTTATAGAAATACCATGATTCTCATCTTTTCACGAACTTCTTTGGCACATTCATCCCCGCGGCTAGCCAGCTTTTCAAAACAGCCCAATCCATATTGGACAAATTCAAGAGGCTTCACCTCTGATAGGTCAAACACCTGTGCCAGAAATCATCTCGAATTCTAAAGACCATTTTTTTTCCCCACAGAACCAAACCAGACAATATAAAACACAGACAACTTCCTAAACACACGATCACCGTGACTTGACGATCGCATGTCTTCAATCCAAAGAACGTAAGGTATCCCCTAAACAACGTGAAACCCAACGAGTTATAATCCCAATACCCTCATAAAATTCATAATAAATTTCTCCACTTGGTAGGTTTGGCACCTATAAGAATTATCCTAAAGAATTAAAACCTACTACTTAACATCAAATTGACATTAAAAACGAGTCTTTAACGAAAACAAAACCAACCCACTATATTACAAACAGAACCGTGTAAAAAGCCATTAGAAAAAAAATATACATATAGGAAACAAATGAAACACGTATATAAACAAAAGCAATATTTCACAAAATTTAAAAACCTGTTCCTCTCCCATTAATTGCTTAAGCCGCTCCTTGAGTTCAGGACCATGGCGACCACCACTTTTAGAATTAATAAAAACCACCATGGGGCCTTCGGGGGGTTCTTCGCCGCCTGTAAGCTCTCCACTTTTAAAATACTTATCGGCTCCCGCATCGACGTCCTTTGACTTGATTGAATGGATCATAGCGAGACGGAGGTACTCGGGCATCATTATTCTGCTCTTAAGGTACTCCCTGTTAATCCGGACCGCCGACAAACCACACCCGCGAAACGACTCTATCATTGACAATCTCGGCGTCACCATCCTAGCCGTCGATTCCCCACTTGGTGTCGGCGGAGAGTCCATTTGTTTCTCTGCTCTTCTTTGTGTTCACCTCCCCCTTAATCCCCAATCAAAATACAAACAATGAGAAGAAAAAGAAAGAAACCTCCGAACAACAAAAGTCGGAGATCGCAGGCAAATGAAGGCTAGGAGGAGGAGGAGATATCGGAGTTCAAAGCTGTGATCTTTTCCGATGATACGTTATGGGGTCGAGCCCTTTATCATCTTTGTAATGTCAAAAAATACAAAATTATGTGCAATTACAAAATAAATTCTACGCGTGAAAATGTGGCGTGTGATGTGAGTCAAAAGCGAGGGGCGTGCAAGGAGGGAGAGAGTGAGAGATACGACAATGTGGTCTCGTGTGGGGAATGTTCTTGCCCTCGCGGGTCTTCTAAAATTACGAAACTGGACTTCTTTTAAACAGAATCTTAAGCCTAGATACGCGAATACAAATCAGATTTAGAGATTGCTCTGTACAGAAGATATTTTGGTAACAAACAACGTCGTTTTAGACATTAACGGTCGAATTAAGACTATAAACAAAAAAACGAATTTTTTTGGTTCTTGAGAAGTAACAAAAGATGAAAGGGCGCAAGCCTTTTATGCCTTACAATATCATAAACAAAATAATACACCACTTATTCTCTGTTTTTCTGGTTTTAGTTTAAATTTCCCTTTTAAGTCTCTATTTTTCTTTTGAATAAAAATAAGAATATGTTTAGTTGTTAATGATAACGTAATTATATTTTTATATATTGGATAAAGCTTAGAGACAAATTATTTTTAATTAAATAAATTTATTTTAATATCTTATATAATATTTATTAATAACATTATTTTTAATTCAATAAATTTATTTTAATCTATTATATAATATTTATTAATAGACTTATTTTATTTTGTTGAAATAAATAATTTAAAATTAATGTTTATTTTAAATATATTATAAATGCAAATTTTATTTTTATTTGAAATTTATATATTTTGAAGATATTTTAAATTTAATTATATTATTAATAATTTTAATTTTTAATTTAATTACAAAATTAAAATTATCAAGTAAATTAAATTATTCATAATTTTTATAAGTTATTAATTTTAATGAAATAATATATAATATTAAATTAAATTATTCATAAGTCTTATTAAAATTTAATATATTAAATAATTAAATAACATATATTTAATTCATAATAAATCAAGTTATAAAAAAGAAACAGAAAACAAATATTACTTTTCATTATTTTCATAAATTTTGAAAACCGAAATAAATCAAAATCAAAAACTTAAACAAACATTTTCTGTTCACTAAATTTAAAAATAAAAATTGAAATAAATAGACCTTAAGAATTATATTTTAAATGTTTTCTCTCGACTTTCTCAAGACGGGGAGCTTTGTGCACTAGAGCAGCCCTTTTGTGTTTTTAAATAAATGATATTAAGTGAAAAAGGCTTTTGTTTAGGATTTTGATGTGGTTGAGTTTAGTATTATGGTTAGAATATAAGACGAATGAGCTTGTGAGAAAATATGGGTAAAAAATTTTCATTTAAGATATTTTATTGAATAATAATTACATTTTTTAAATAAAATAAAAATACATATTTAAACGTGTGATTCTAATTTTAACATCTTTAATGAAGGGATATGTCAAAATCGAAATATGTTAAGAGATGGCATCATTTGAGGGTAGTCTAACTATATATGTATATATTATCCAGGCGTCTCATGAGAAGAGACGTTAGCATTTGTTTACGTAATTATTTAATATATATATACCCATCTTATTCCCCATTATCCGAGCTTTTGATGTGACAAATTCCATCACTTTGGCAAATTTAAAATTGTGCAACTGTCGCTTAATAAAGGCAAAACGGGTAGTCGATAACAGAGTGCGAGTATGAAGACTGATGTTGGTGTTTAACTGTTTTTTTCCAAAAAAGAACGATGTTGGTGTATATATAAATGATGCCAGGTCAAGGTTTGGCATCTCATTACTCACTCCAGACTGTAGATAGCAATCCGATAGATATAAGTCATCGACGACATGTCCAGCTTTCTTGTTTGGTCCGCTAGGCAGAACTTTCAAATTTAGAGCACTTTTCGGTGATTTTTACGATGTTTCATTAGCTGGATTACATGTATAAAAGAGGCTTGTGAAAATATTAAGATAAATATGGGTGAGTGAGATTAATTTAGTGCAAATTTTAGTAAAATTTTAAACCTTGTAAAAATTGACTCGACTTAGCTTAAAGATTTGATGGACTAAGAATTTGGCTCATATTCGAATGAATGGACTATGACTAGCAAAGTAGTTATGAGAAGCATTAGATCAGGCTAGTGTATTATGTGGGCTCCATGTAAAAAGATAGCAGAGATCTTTGAAAAATAAGTATGTTAATTTCCTATTTAAATGTAAACTATATTTTTATGTTACCTTATAAATCCTATTTTATATAATCTAATATAGATAGACGTAATCTTAGCATGATCTTAAGTTGTTCAATTTAAGTAAGATTTTGATTGTAATTTGGTTTTTAAGCCAAAATGCCTATATATAACTCATTCGAGCTTTGCTGTCCTCGTTCAGTTAGAGAAAGTATCCCTTGTATTCTGTCGAGGGAAAGTAATATAAATATTAATGTTACCATATCTCTCTTGTTGCTTTTAATTTTTTATTATCTTCGTAATATTGTTTCTTCAGAGATGCGAGGTAAACACTTCGATAATTGTTAAAAGCTTAAGGCGTACTTAAACGAACCTAATTATAATTTCGGTAAAAGCTCGGGTCCAAAGATAACCTTTATGTAAACTGCCTTAGACTTGCCAGCTGCACGAGGTAGAAAGTATCAACCATGTCACTATCGAGCAAAGAGTAGAAGCAGACACTTCAAAGAATTTTGAATATTACTGTTTTAATATGAACGTATACTTTTGATGAAATGAAAAATAAGAGACTGAATTGTTGATATAAAACTAAAATTCCGTTGACTACTAAGTCGCTATTTATGAATGCAGGCTGGTGGCAGATAGGATGACCTTCTCAACTGTTATATTTAAGGCCTACCAAAATTTTCTGCCTATTGTTCAGTCGCAAGGCAACTAGGCAAGGGCATTTATAAGACAAAAAGAAAGAAATATTATTTTAAAACTTTTAAGAAATAAAAAGGCATTTTGATAGTTAAATATCCAACAACAATAATAATAATAATTAATGATTAAAAAATTCAATCAGTTCAACGAGTTTAGTAGTAAAAATTTTGAATCGTCTAATTTTTCAATTTAATTTTTAACTTTTAGGTTTATTTTATTTTAACAACTCTTATTTTTAAAATCGACCAATTTATTAATTAATTGGTTAATTTTTATAAATTAATAAATTAACATGGATCAAAATTAATTAACCAATTTCATTTAATAATTTTTTAATCAAACTTCAAATTCTTCAATATATAATGATAATCTCTTTCAATCATATTACAAATTTTTTAATTTTATTTAATCTTTATCTAATTTTATAATAGACTAATTTCGATTTAATTTCTAGCCTGATTTTTAAAACATTAATTACGATAACATTTCAATAAGAATGTTACGGGATAGTCTAGAAGTGCGTAATACTAAATTTATTCTCTGTGCTTAAGTATATTGTGCAATGTCAAAACTTTGAAGTCATACTTTGCTTTGAAAAGTTGAAATTCCTTTCTGGCCTCCGGTTTGGAATGACCTAAATATTGCGGGCAGGCATGATCATGAAACACGTGACGTGAATCCCGTTTAGATCATGTTTGCAATTTGGTAGTTTTTCTCCACAAACAGGGGCAACATTGGAAATCAAAGAGTCTGCCGTTGTCGCCTGTAATGACCGTTACTTTCGTTAGTAGGTCCCATCGGTGAACAAGTTGGAAACGTTGGGAAGCTTCCAAGTCTTGAATAAGAATCGTCGTCCGGTCGTATTATTAATGATTTATCGTTAATAAATATTATCACTTAATATGAATCAGTGGATTGTCATAATCAATAAATCAAAACGAGACAACGCAGATACGGTGAACAATGACTTTTCATCTAATCTAATCATTCGCCTCTCGTAAAATGGATTTAAAATAAAATTTTTAAAATTATATTTATATTCATTAAAAATAAATTATTGAATAAAAATTAATTAATTAGTTTTAATTTATAAAATGATACATTTTTAATAACATATATTATTAAACTAAATTAAACCAGAATGACCCGTTCAAAGCCCAACTGAAAGCCCATCTCTCCACATCAAGTAATTGCAACGTTTGTGGACCCCTGGAGGAGTGTTAGAAGAAACCACGGCTTTCTCTACAAGTACTTCACCACTGGAATCAATTCTGTAAGATACATCAATGCCTTCCAATACTAGATGATAAATTACGTTGTCGGAGGGATGTAAACCGGTTTCAGTTTCTGCTTCTTCTTCTTCTGAGTGATGGTTATCTGAATCTGGGGCACCATGTGATTCTGATGTCTTGGTCTCACCATTTCTCTCAGGAAAGGTGGCATCATGTGGTTGTGTTCTTTGAGACACTGATCGAATATCCCATGAAAGTACTTCCTTGATCAAGCACTGGAATTCTTGGGGAGATGCATATAGTGATTTCTTTTCCTAGGCAAGAATACGAGCACAGTCAACAACTGTTAAGGAACACAAATATCCTCTAAAAGTGTGATAATCTTTCAGAACTTGAAAAAGTCAATGGGCAAGAAGCAAAAATATGTAATTTCTGGATGGAAAAAAACTAAGACGAAACAGCCATTCAGAAGCTAAATCAAGCATATATATAAGAGCACTTACTACTGATTTCCAACAGTTGGTGATTGCTGTTGGGAAGGCATCCGAAAAACTAACTGAAGTTACTGCTAGCATATTGTCCATCTGTGCGAACATTATGATTAAGTAAGCATTTTAGGTACTATATCTGTTCAGTCATTCTTTTGACTTCATCACTGAGAGATTATTGATGATGGCAGATTCATATGCAGTAGATTAAGTTCAAAAGTGCAAGCGGGACTCAAATCAGTACATAAAAAGGTATTTACCATCACCCACTTAGGCACTGCAGCTCCTGGAATGCTGTCACAGTATGGAAGATAAGGTTTGACATCCAGTATCGGCTGTTGCACTCAGTTAAAACAAGGCTTAATGAGCAAGAAGAAACAAGGAATTATTTGCAGTGCAGATAGAGATGGCAGTAAATGGGGGAACGTACAGTTCCATCAACAAGATCCACACCAGAAAGTAGAACGATATTCCCATGAATTGCCTCCACCTAAAAGAAACAGATGATTTACCACTTAGCAGTACACAAAAGGTCGTTTTTCTTTCACGGCACCTTAATTTCTTTTTTGTAAACAAAAAGAGCTTACTGGAACTAAATTCTTAATTTCTGAAATGGACATGCCTATTTACTACATGGGAAACCATATTTGCATATGCATACGTGCATATTGTAATTTGTTAACAGTAGAAAGTGAACAGATCTTAGGTCATGTTTATCACCAAAGGATTTATCGTTACCATTCCATATATACCTGACTGCAATCACAAAGATCTTCTGTATTTGCACAAGTTGCTGATAAAATACAGTAAATCATGATAATATCACCCTACCTTTGCAACAGTCAACCCGATAGGGCATGGGCGATGAGGAGACCGTGTTGCAAAGACTCCTATCCTCCTGCCTTTCAATCTTGGCACTCTGACCTATGCATCCAGCCATGGTTTTCAAGAATTTTGCATAAGTTTGGAACTTGCAATCACTGTCTAACTACACAATATTTACTGGAGCAGAACACACCTTTGCCTTGAACTTTGATCTAGTCGGTTGCCTCCATAACTTTTCCAAATCTGTGTTCAAGTGAAAGACATAGATAATCCAACAATGAGTATACTCTGCAAGACCTTCAAGGGATGCAGTGGGAACCCGAGTTGGATTGAAGACTAAACATGCCCTTGCTAGAGGTACCAACAAAGGTTGCCTTGGAGTCCCATTTCTGTACAGATAATTAAGTAGATTATTCACATACAGAGTATTAAACAACCAATTAGTCAGTGTAAAGGATCATCAACAATTGCATTCATCCAAAATGATGTGCTAATTGAAGAAACATTTCAAGTTCTGTAATGAAAGATGCAAGTTCTTTGGACAAACAAGGGTGCTGTAGTAGTTATATATGAAAGAACTGTAGTTTAATAAATCTACAGTTTAGTAGCTGTATTAAGGAAGTCAACAATCAGAAACCTATTGTCTTCTTATACCCAGGACATAACCATCAAACTGCATGATCATCATTTATGGATACTTATATCTAAACAACACTGATGCTCATCGATATCCACTGAAATAGTGTTATCTCATAAAAGGTGCTCTTTTGAACTCCACAGCATGAATTGATTCAACTTAGAAGAACCATGGGATTAGCTATATTATTAAAAGTCAATTAATTCTTTTGCACCAAAATGTGGCATTTCAATTTACCTTGTATTGAAGCAGGACTGAACAACGCCAATTGGCGTCATGGGATAAGAAATCTGCTCCAAACTCTCGGATTTGGACTGCCCTAATTCCTTCCTTAAGGCCTAAAAAATGCAGTGGTAAAGATAAAATATGACACTACAGACATAATGTAACAATATGAACAATGAACGCTGATTCCTAGGCCAAGAGACAGGGAAGAGCACAGGATAGAATGTTAAATACTAGGCAAACTATACCTGCTGTGCTCGAATTCGACCTTGTCGTTCAGCAGAACATTTTTGCAAAGAGGAACGGAGTGAACTCTGAAGCTCCTCGACCCTTGAATCCAATTCTTTCGATTTTTTCCTGCAAAAATAAACTGTAAGAGCAAGGGTTGAGTTCAACACAAATAAAACCTTAATATATCCAACAATAGATAAAAAAACAGAGAGTACGAGATATGGCAGTGGAGGCAGAAAAAGCTGCAAGTGCTAAGGTTACGATGGGACTCAGCCATTTTGAGAATCCATGAAAACCCATTTCTTCTTTTTGGTATGGATTAAGAGTGGCGAATTAGACTTGATTATAAACCCTATTTTTTTAAACCCCGGCCTTCTGGACGCTAAGGGTTTTGAAGCTTTCGGTTGCTAAAAGGCCTATGGGTTACTAATAGTTTGTTATACACAAACTAAATTCTCCTTTCGGACATGGAACTTCAACTTTCTTCAAACTCCCACAAGACTTTTAGTGACCACGGAAATGTCAACTCACAGAACTCCTTGACAAGAGAAATTCACATCGATTGGACTGTTTCTAGTTAAATTCATCATTAGCAAAAGCCTTCCCTTCGTTTCATTTCTTATTGGCTTTGAAAGCACATTATTATAGAAATTGTTGATAAGAAATTGTTACCGCTCCAAAAGATTCGGTTTTTTCAGTTATGTATACCCTAATTGATAGAAGACTCAATCGTTTCTGGTCCACAGAACACCAAAGAGAAGCCAAAGCAATAAAATTTAAGCGTTTTCGAGAAAAATGAAAGTAAACGCTCATGGGATGCAACCAAGGGCCTAGAGCTAGAGCCCAGTTGAACTGCAACTTCGACTCTATTTCTGTCATTCACTAAATATGAATAATGCAGCTTATACTAACTTTTGTACTTTAAAAACTTTAACTATGCAACTTACCTTTAATTAATCCATTTTTTCTCTCTCACTCTCGCTCTCTCTGTGGGTTACTTGTTTCTATGGCGTTGGTCTGTTAGGTACTGCTGCTTCTCTGTTATGCGATGTTAATATATGTTATTTTAATCATCATTGACCGCTTCTAAACTATACAGTCGGGCGCGCAAAGTACTTGGATAAGATTCAGATCAATTAAAAACAAATTTTCCCACAAGGGTTTAACACGTTTGTACTCTTTTGTTATTCTTGTTTCTGTTGTTAGTGGAAATAGTTTATGTTTCTGTCCATTGGACTGTTCTGGGTTGATTCAACAATCATTGTATGTTACTACTCAATGGATGACTGGCAACCATTGAGGAGCGTTGTCTTGATCTTCTTAGGATTGTTGTTGGGGATCTTCTCTCTGTTGTCAGTGTCCCATTTCTCTCATTTTCATAGCGGTCTTGCTGGATTTGGATGCAGCTACAAGTTTAATCGTTTTTTCTTGAACCAGAACACCACACTGCAGGCCCAACCTCAGTGGCTTCCTCCTCATGATCTTAATCTCACCAGGTTCTATGTACCTCACAAGCTGTTTTAGATTTTTTCTGTTCCTCCTCTTTTGCCTACTAATTGAGTTTGATTTGACCTGTCCATCTTCAAAGTAAATAGACTTCCTTAAACGGCTCTTTTCACATGATATCTTTATGTATATACTTTGCTACAACATGATAGTCTAAAGGATGTGTTGGGAACTCTGCAGGAAAGTTGCTGGACTGCGTAAAAATAGTTCGACCATTTTAAGTGAGAATCCAAGCATGAGAAGTCATCATTCCATTCGGGGGACATTGAAGGAAGAATTCACATTTCCTCCAAATTCTGCTCCGTTTAATAGCTGTCATGCGTCTACCATTGTTGAGGTGTGCAATCCGGTCAACCATATGAATTGTTCTGTAGTTTGTGACCAATTTCTTTGTCTACAGAAATTTACCGTACGGTGAGTTCATGCAGTTGGAGAAAAATCACTTTCTGGTTGCATACTTTGGGGGCTCGTTTGAGGGAGCTCCTGATGTGAAAATTTGGCTGCAGAGGTACAAGGTAACTCGACTTCCATTGCCCTGAAATTGAATAATGAGGTTGGATGATATGGCTGCTCTTGTGCAGCGTTACCTACTACCAGAGCGTGAAGGTTCAAGGTTCTAGTTTGTATTTACTTCGAAACTTTAGAAGACTTTACTTCATAAGTGGTATTTCTTTCGGCAGGATGGTTATTGGCAATCACCCATCATTGCTGATGAACAACCAGATGTTCCCATGTGGAACCCTGTACTATTCAAGCTACCATCAGAAGAGTTGCTATTGTTCTATAAAGTTGGCGAAGAAGTTCAAAAGTAATTTCAAGTCTTGGATTTTTTCTGTCAACCTCTTCATTTAAGTAACTTCAAGCTTGAATATTTTTCTGTCAACCTCTTCATCTAAGTAACTTCGAGTCTTGAATAATTTTCTGTCAACCTCTTCCCTTCTTTTAATCTCTTCAGGATCAGATAGGTCATCAAATGTTCTCATGTTTCCCTTTTATATGTTACGCGATACATTACAAGTTTGCAAGTCCCATACTTTATTGAATTCTTTGTTTGAAGTTCTCTATTCATTTCTTATATATAAGATTGAAAAATCTTGAAGGTATGGCAGTTCTTGATCCGCTAGATTATTGTGACTTATGATCTCTTGACAATCATTGATGCCTTCTATAATGCTCCATTTTGTTATTTTCCTACGCTACCACATCTTCTGGTTTCTGATATAGGCAAGAAAACAGTAGGTTGGTGGTTTTCTCATCTTTAACAGAATTTGACGTAATCTTTACTCAATAAGTAGCTCTTTCTTTGATGGTATCCCATCTCACTAATCCCTAAGGTGAAATGCTGGCACATAGAATTGCTACGACTCTGATCTAGCTAAATCTGGCACATCTCAAATACTGCCAGTATGAAGATATTAAAAGTATTTTGTGCCAAACTCTAATCTAAACCAGTGCGTTTAGAGATTGTTTGAGCTGAAATATGTTCTAAATCTATCATTTTAATAATTTATTTGTATGGCATTTGGTATAACTCTACGTGCACCTCAATCTTGGAGCATTGTTATTACAATTTATCGCATCTCTTGCGATGCACATTTCACTTGTCAATCTTTATGTGAACATTTTAGATATGACTTTATATAGTTGCATATGTACATTCACGTACTTTGATATCGTTCATTTGTTTAACGTGGATATTAGAACTTTGTAATCCCTTAACTTCCAACTGTTGCATATTACATTTCAGATGGAGTGGATGCATGAAGCGATCTTATGATCATGGTGTTACCTGGACAGATAGAGAACTACTTCCTCCTGGTATATTAGGACCGTCTAAGAACAAGGTTGCCTGAAAATGTTATTTTGTACATTAAATTACTTCAAGTATGGAGCTCTCTATGATTTTCCTGAAATGTGTAAAATTCCTCTACAGCCTATCTTGCTTGATAATGGTCTCCTACTTTGTGGATCATCTGTTGAGAGCTGGAATTCCTGGGGTTCATGGATGGAGGTTACAAGTCAATTAAATGAGTAGTTAAAACTATACCTTTTGAAGAAAATGGATGTCTAGCTTATTTCTGAATTATGAAGCAGGTTACAGCAGACGCAGGCAGGTCATGGAGAAAGCATGGCCCAATCTATATTAGAAATAGATCTCTCAGTGTGATTCAACCGGTCCCCTTTATGACTGCAAAAGGAACATTGCGTGTTTTAATGAGACCGTTTACTGACATTGGTAGAGTTTGCATCTCTGAATCCTTTGATGGCGGTGTTGACTGGGAGTATGCAAAAACCACCGAACTCCCTAACCCAAATTCAGGTTAAACTCAACCTAGTGGTTAAACTGTGCTTGCTGAATCAAATGGTGTTACAACTAATGCTCCTTTGACATTAAGTTTCCTTACTGGATACTGAATGTAAAGTCAATCACCTGAATTTTACATTGATTTTTATTTTCTTTTTTGTTCTTGTATGTCTCCTGTCTCCTCTTGCTTATGCATTCGCTACTGTTGACAATATGCATTCATGAATAGGCATCGATGGGGTAAAACTAAAGGACGGCCGTCTCTTACTTGCTTATAATACAATCTCAAGAGGTGTGCTTAAAGTTTGTGTGTCCAGTGATGATGGTGACTCATGGCATGATGTACTTACTCTGGAAGATACACCAGGGATGGAATTCTCATATCCAGCAGTAATCGAGGCCAGTGATGGATCTGTGCACATCACATACACATATAACAGAACACAGATTAAGGTACCGACTCTTTCTGTCAGAAACCCACTTTTGGATCGGAACCTCTAGTATTAGTTTGTTGTTGAAATCAGTGGGAAGATCTTCCACAGACGATTTATCCTATTCCTGACATTTGTTGTTGCAGCATGCTGTCCTTGAACCAGGTGTTCTATGATCAGAAAATTTAAAAGGTACTATCTCCTCCATCAGAATTCCATGTACACCAACGCATTAGGCAACCTGTAACTAAAGCTAGTTTAACCACAGATTGTTATTTTCTGCAGGAGTAGCAGTTGCAGGAGCTGCAGGATGGTAATGGGGGTGGAGGGTTGATGCTGAGATGATGAGGGAGTCCTCTGTTGTTGAGGATCCAAGTTATTCCCAATTGAACTCATCGGCACCCTCATGTCTTGTTCCCTGGGGGAGCCTTTCGAACGAAATGGTACTCAAAAAGAATAGTACTCAGTCCGCAAGTGAATCAAGAACATGTACTTTTGAATTTTGATGTTTTTCTTGCAACAATCTGTGTTTTGAATTTTGATGTTTTTCTTGCAACAATCTGTGTCTCTTGTGACATTGAAGGATTCAATTGAAGTGATGAGAAACGTGTAACTGAAGCTGTATCTCCAACGTGTTTCCTCTTTCTTCTTTTTGATAATCACTCAAACGGGTTTCCTTAAATGGGGCCACACGATTTGAAGAGAATATTTGTCTATTACACCCTAATTGATGAAAGCACTCGGAAATATTCGATCAGAACTCCTTACAATGGCAATACATAAACAATCATGGCGTTAACAATTTAGAAGTTTCGTTCTTGACTGTACATATACATTACCTGAGAGGGACGAACGGGGCAGTATCTTTGTCCACTTCACCATTTATCCATTAAATATCTGACCACTGCGAAAACCTGAAATTGTCATTGTGAGTGATTCCAGAGAACTTCCTATCTTTGGTAAATTGTTATTTTGACTTCTGTTCACTCAGATGTGGACCTGCCCGAGTGAAATGATTCCTGTCAAAGATTGTCTGCTAAAAGCAGCCGACTAGAATTCCTTCCACTTAATGACAGATCTGTTATTCATTCCCACCTAGACTACGAAACCTTTCTGATGTAATTGTCAGAGACGTTCAACAAGTTAATCAGGAAAATATCACTGTCATTTTATTTCCGGTTTTTCATCTTTTCCACTGTGGTATCAGGTATTCAGACAATAGTAGTCAATGCTTTTCGCAGTTTTCCAATTTTTATTTTTGTTCTCATGTTCTATTGAACTGTCTCCATGTCTTCTGCCATAGCTTGCCTGGTTTATTCTACCTTTCTTTGGATGCCAAGCAAGTCCCACATTCCACCTACTCCCAAGGACATATAGATATAGCTCTGAACCCATGAAAGTAAAGCTTGCATAATTCAGTAACAAACATCTATTTTAAATCTAATTAGCAACAAACCAGAGTGCAATCGTATTCGGAAAAAATTCAAGCGAGAAGCAACATTTGCCTCGCCACTTGTGTGTGACTTTTCTTTTGACTATGTTGCCTGTGACTTGCTGTTTCCATGAGTGGCAAACTGTGAAATGGACAGAAATAGATCCTTAGACCATGAGAAAAACAATTTGCATGAAAACCAATTGTCATTCATTTTCAGAAATAACCAAGCAGCAGTCCTCAGTCCTGACATCGTCAGTGGCCGTGAATGGAAGAGGCATAACGGTATAGAAAAATTAAAATGCAGTTGGGTGAGTCTAACAGGCCATGAAAACAAACTGTAACCATCGCATAAGCTCGTAAAAGTCGCCTCTTTTGACCCTAAGACTTGAACCAAATAGGCCTGGAATTTTCTGGCCCAGCTAAGTAGGGTAATAGGCGTACCAATTTCATGCCATGCATTGATACGAGACATTCCAACTTAACACATAGTAAACCTGTGAAATGATTCTGCAGCAAAACTATACCAAACCCTGGAAGTTAAGAAAGTCAATATTTCACCTATCTGTTCAACTCAAGATTCGGCGTCGATGTCGGGAGTTGCATGTTATTGGACAAACAAGCAAACAATGCAACTTTTTGTAATAAATGGTGGCCTGTGTCTCTACCTCCTCCCTACTGTGTGTTTTTCTTTTTTTCTCTTCAATCTTTGGAACTTCTCACTCATTTAATGAGGCAAAAGTGGAAAATTAAAATTCCAATGAGCAGTTAAGCCATTCCATACTATTCCACCTTCAAATAACAAGGCAAAGAAAGAGATAAAGTCAAGAGCATGGCAGGCTTGTGTCGTGGGCAGAAAATGCTTAGGCATGATGATGGTGAAAGAAATGTTTCAGTGAGGTACTATTGTACTACGTGCATTATTATCTTTTCGTTTACTCTGTCCACATGTGCACTTGTGCAACTCATCCTTTTTAATATTTCCGTATAAAGTTGTTCAAAGATGTTTTGTCATTGGCATATGTGCGATGCTTCACTTGTTTCTCTGTATCACAATGAACAACTTCTGGTTGGACAGCTTTTTGAACCGTTGTTCATAGCCATAGACCATTTCTCACCTTTTGGACTTGGGTTTTTCCTCACTTTCTCATGCAAAAGAAATCCAAGTTCTTGAAATTTTTCTTCATTATTTTGTCTAATTTCTGTGTTACTGTGAACTGCAAGAATTGGGTCCTCTTTTATGTCAGGCTTTTGGTGCTGTAGGCATCACATTTGGTGTCCATAGTTAAATATTATGATCATATGTGGTATCTTTCTTTATTTCTATCCCATCTTTTGGTTACATCATCTGTGCCTCTGTGCCCTTTAACTTTACCTGAACAAATGTCATCTTGTGTTTGTCTTTATACTTCATGCTTTCAGAGAATCTAAAGCCTTTCAAAATTCATTAAAAATTGATTTGCAATGCATACAATAATACAAAGTCATTGTGTTAGTGCACATCAATTAGGGTTTTGAAGACAATTTCCCACCACTTTGCATCCTAGGAGTAGGGTAGATATAAAAAGAGAACCGATAACTTTTAGTGAGTGAAAGTTCCCGCCCTTTGACGCATTTGATTCAAAGCCAAGGAAAGTTGTGGCTAATTTTGCTCTTAGAATGGTTAGGACATAATTAAGTGTGGTTAGCAAATTAAGCAAACTAGCTAATCCTAGAGATGTGTGTGTCACGTAAGACCATCATTGCAACAAAAACAAGTAAGAAACTTTCAACTCTTTCGAGCTCGTGGTAATGATTAATCACTACTGTTTTGAGACAACATGATATTGGAATCAAATTGGGAATATCTCTAAGTTACATGTTTGATCAATTGAAAATAGAAATTAACATCTCACAATATATATTTATTTTATAATATAATAATAGAGAACTCTTAGTTCTACAAAAACATATTAAATTAAAAAATTTAATACACACAATAATTCATAAATTATCATATAAATTATTAATAATTCAATATTAACTAACATGTTCAATTTAATTACTTTTTTAAAATTTTAAATTAAAATGTTAGAAAATTTTCTAATATTTGATAATTCTCATAAATTCATGACTTAGAATACAAAATTGTTAAGAAATTACATCGGATCACTTGAACTTCCTTGACTAAGTGTATCAATAATCACCAATATGTTGTAGTCCAAATATTTTAGACAATCATGACTCTCCATATGGATAAGATCAATCCATCTTGAATTATTACCATTATAATTATTTGCTTTGAGGTTAGATAATAATCTCAAGATGGATGATTAAGATGGATCTTAAGGAAGATTAGGATTCCCATGGGAAGAAAGCTGACATACTGACCAAGGGCAAATGAATCACCGTGAACTCTGAACCAAACCATTATTCTTCGTGACATACAAACAAAAGCAAGCAAACTCTTTAACTTTTAGCTCTTCTTTATTCAGAAACTTCACACCAAAGGCATCATCGTCTCCCACCAAATATATTTACAAGGGTATTGCACTTTTTGGCCTTCACATGCACCCATTGCATAGATTTTAAATCTTGCCACTTAAGATCGTATGGGAAAATAATGATAAGTTGAAATTCGGTTTGAAGCTACATTCAATGAGCTCTTAACAACTTGTGCTTGCTCTCAGGAAACAAATTTATAAAGGTTTAGATCTTCCATACTTCTAATGAATGGATTATTAAAAACTGTGCTGACTTAAATATATTGACATAAAACGATTGAAAAACCGTGTTGATTGAATAACCCGGCCAAGTTGTAGCGACTCTACAAGTTGGTGATGCGCGTTAAAGATTAAGAAGTCAGGATGTGCCATACAAAACTAAGATTCAGGGAATAGATATAAGAGAATCGGACGGTAAGGAAGTATTTGGCCCCACAACATTTATTGAGATGATAAGAACTAATGCAAAAAGTGATTCTCTTGTCTTGCCTGAGGTCCCGTGCCATTGAATCAGCCACCTAATAGTTTGTTTTCGTTGAAAGTTAAAAAGAGTACGAGTATGAGTAAATGATAATACATGATGCATAAGAGCATTTATGGTTGTGGTTGAGAGTGGGTTCTCCTGAACATGGGATTTAATAAAAAATTTTAAAATATATTTTGATGTTTTCATTTCCATATACAAGAACTAGATAAGCTTGCTTTCCTTCAGAAACTTATATTTAAAGGAAAGAAAAATTACATAACATTTGAGTTGATTCGAGGAATTTTACTAACATGGCATGCATAAGAAGATGGTCATGGACTCGATCACTCATTGAGGCATACCAAAAGTAGGTCGTATGGCTTTGAAAATTTGGTTCATCCAATGTCTTAGCTTTTGAAAACACATTATTCACTTTTTGAGGTCTTGTTTAATCCATTAGGCATTCAACAACTGTGCTCGTGCTGATAAAAAGTTTGAGCGTCTCGAGTAGGCATGTCTTGCTTTCACATGTGCATCCAAAAGGTCTAAGTCATTCTTGGAAACCTTTTTTCATGGCTTGTTTTCGCATTGAAAAGTCGAATGCTTGTGTGTAAAGTATAAGTTACTAGTGCCTCAAAAGCCAGACTTCCACACTAATTGGTGGAGAAAAAGTGGCTTTTTTTGCTCGCCCTCTTTTCCGTTCGATATTCTATTGTTAGGAAGGCTCTTAAGTGTTCACCAAAACTTACCTAAATCGTTTAGCCTTTTGTGAGAAGGAAAAGGGATTAAAGATGGCATGTTTTCTCAAAACGAAGCTTTTCGACATGGGACTTTGGCATCTTCTAACTGTTACTTTCAACAGAAACGAGTGGACAAATTTAAAAAGGAAGACTTCTTTGATGGGGCGGTGCTTCCATTTATCGTTTTGAAAATTCTTTGGGTTAATTTTATTTACCAATAAAATGAAATTAATGCGGTGGTAACATAGTTTGATAAAGATGTGTGTGCTACCTTAATAAGATTAAAATATGTGGCTATAAAGTCTTACTTTTGTACCTTAAAAGGAGGAATAACTCTTTTATATGACGTTGATTCAAATAAATTTAGGAATATTTTCCTTTTATCTATTATTTCTTATTGTTGTTATTTTCTTTTTTTGGAGTTGGATCATTGAACATCACATTCAAACTTTTTGTTGTGGTTAAGTGATAGTATAATTCTTCTGTGTAAAAAGGGGTCACCTTTTGCTTGATTGGTGCTTTCTCTTTGCCGAATTTCCTCTCAACCAAAAGCAAGACCACTTTCTTTTATTCTAAACTAAAAGGGGAAGTATCAAAAAGGTGGAGAGGGGGGGTGAGGTAAAGAGGGTGCTCAAAAGTCTAATTGCTTTGAGTGTAAGAAGCTACCAAAAACTTTTCTGGAGAAAGGAGGGGTGGCTCTTAATTCTCCCCCCCAGCTGTGAGTGACTTGTTGTTATGTGCTTTGCTTAAATTTTGACCTTCTATGGCCATCATTATTCACGTACCTTTTTTCTCAATTCATGTGTATATTCTATACATTCAAATGGTTAAAAAGGCTTTTTTTGAGGTGGGGTTTGCCTTGCACTAGCGAAAAGAATGATGGACGCTTTTGTCTCATGATATACCATCAATTAGCCTTTGTGAGAAGGAAGCTTTCATCTTTCTATAATTTGTAGATTGATATTGATACTGATTTCAATTTTAGCTTGGTGGGAAAAGAGCTATTGCTTCTTCTTCTTCTTCTTCTTTTAATTCAAATCAAGCAATCTCTTTTGCATTACATGAAGGAAACAAGCATAGGGGGAGAGGGATCTTTGCAAATGAGAACACAATTGATGGTTGATCTTAGCAATCCTTACTTGAGGATGAAAAAAGGGTTTCTTTTTGGAATCATTGATCCTCTATTATTGGTGGGGATGGAGAGGGAATTAATTGAAAAGGCAAATTGGTTATAGTGGAGAAAACTTTTCCCTGATTAAGGAACCAGCTACAAAGCAACACCAACTTTTTATAATGATGGCAAAGAATGAATATTTGTGTAAATTCTCTTTTAAAAATTATAGGATTAGGCCATAATGATCAGATTAGGGAAAAAAAAGGGGTTACTTTATATGATGATTTTGAATTTTGGAAGAAAAGGTTATGACCAACATAACTTCACCTATAATTATGGTATTATGTTTTAGGATTTAAATTTGGTAATTAGCTCAAAAAAGATTATAAAAAAAAAGAGTATTCATAAGAACACACTGACTCTCTTTTATAACTAATAGTTTAATATTATTAACGCTTCCCTGAAATTTTGATATTAAATTTTTAACAAGGAAACGTAATGTTCCGAAGGAATGGCAGTTTTGATATATTCCGTTTTTGATAGGGACAATCCCGGCAACAAGAAACGACAAGTGGCTGCAAAGATACGGCGAAAGTGCAATAAATGCGGAAAGTCGAAAGTCTCTTTCACTCCAGTTACAACCTTTGACACGTCGTCCCTGTCTCATTGAGTTATGTCCTTGTCAATTTCTCGCGATATCTCGGGAGAAATTGTGTGGACCAGAACGACCGTTTTGAAATGCAAGGAAGGGTCATGATTATTTCAGACGATGCATCTCATGGTTTAAAAACTTATCCTGAATTCCTGACCATTAGAATTAAATTATTGGAACGCTATCTCTCATGGTTACGCTTACTGTTGGTGTAATTTTTCATAATTTTGTGTTAATTATGTTTTAAATAATTTTATCTAAATATGTTTTTAAGTCTTATATAGTTATATAGATATAATCGCCCTGAAATAGAGTTGATATAAAATTGCGTAATTTTCATTTTAAGAATGATTGAGTTTTATTTTCTTTTTAAATTATTTGCGGAGGATGTGAAATGAGTCATTTTATCAAACAATTATTGTGATTTAGTAATTTAGAATAACAATTATAGTTTGTTCATAATAATACAAATTTATGGTTTAATAACAAAATTTTGTTTTACATTTTAACTTTATCGCTGTAGAAAGTAGCTATTATTAAATTATCTTGATTTCTTAAATATTTATGCATTTTATGTATATATATATTTAGTAGTATTTAACACTTAAGTTTATCATACCAGCTGGATCTCTCACTAATACAAAGTCCGGAGAAGTTTGATAATATACAGTTTTAAATTAAATATTAAAATTATTTTATGTCACATTAATACAAAGTTTGTAGAGGTTTAATAATATGCAGCCTTAAATTAAATATGAAAATCATTTTATGTATCCAATTAATTGTTAATTATTACTATGGTTAAGATATTGAATATGATATCTTACATCTATTATTTTAAAATATTTATTCATAATATTTTATTAATATATGAGTTCGTCTAATTGAGTTCATGAATAAAAAATATAATAAATATAAAGTTTCCAACTTAAGATAATTCATTAGAAAAACAAAATTAAGCAAAAAAAGAAAATTCGTGTTGCATATAGCTTTTTTCCTCTTATTATGCCAAATTTCAACAAAGCCTATCCTCTCCAGTTTCTCATTTCATATTAACAATTGTTTGATTTATTCAACGAGTTTATTTTGGTTAAGACCGGCCTGTTAGCTTCATCTACGACGTTATTTGATTTTCTATAATATCAGAACTAACGACATACACTTCCTTTTAGGATGACTACTGCACACGTATCATATGACAGCAATCCAACTTAACATATACAGTTTAGTTTCGATCTCATGCATCACAGTAACAGCGACCGAACTCTCTGTACAATTTATTTAATTAACTTCGATCTCATGTATCGCTGAATGAACAGCGATCAGCGGACCTCTGACTTTCCGAACGAACACGGTGTTCAAAGAAAGCCACTTGTCGACTGTGACTTAGCTAAAGAGTTAAATTAAAAATATAAAAAATTTTAATCAGATTTCATTAATCTTAGTGGGCTGACGTGATGATGTTAATTCCTTGGATTATACTGAGCTCTCATTCTTTGGGAAGTAATTAATAGGGAATTATAAAATTAGCGGCCGGCTTAGAAACTAATCGTGAGATTAAATTATATAATGGATTAGATAATATTTATCAGATTATTTAGTTTGAGAAGTTTAATTTTGGCATAGGCATTATTATAAATTCGGACTGCAGCTTATATAATTAAGTTGACAATTTCCGACTGTAGGAATCATTAGTCAAATGTAGATTAGGCTTCAAAATAAGGAAGGTTCATTTAAATATAAATATCTTGTTTTTATCCTATTTTGAAAAGTATAAATTATGATTTAAAAAAATCATATATCATTGTAATTAACAATAACTTTAGATATCATTGAATTAGTTTTCTTTTAATTTTGTATAAAAGGAGAGAAAAAAATCATGGAGGACAAATGAAAATGAAAATTTCAATTTTCACGTGTCACGTTTTGCCTGACCTGATCAAAAACCAGGACGGCCAAATGTGTACCTTTCTAATTAATCTCATAACAACCGAATTCAATGATAGATATTATAAGGACGGTCGCCGTTATTGCTTTCCTACGAATTGGTGAATGGAAAATTAATGGCCAAGAAGAGTAGAATTTATATTAGTGGCTCAATTTTATACCTTTCGAACTACAAGGCCAGTCTACTTCTTTTTAACCGAGGAAGTCAATATTGATTGAATTGTCGGCTAGGAATTGGTTGGTGTTGAAGCTGACCTACAGAGCATTAATTAAGTATGCTTCCTTCACTTGAAGACAAAATGGTTATCAAAATCTAATTAAGCTTTAAATTAGAAGATTACCACCTAATCGAAATTCCCACTAAACGCTAAGAACGTCTCTCTATTGCTTCCAAATGCAGTGGTGACCTTCTGTCCGTGCTATTAAATGAGCTTTATGTCGCCTATCGTGAAAAGGATTTGCAACTTTGACATAGTAAATACCAATAAGTGCAGGCCTAATCAAAGGGGATTTAATTAAATCAACCCATTTAACTAATCATCAGACGTCACAACTTTTTGCGAGTCATTTAACAAGCTTGGCTCGCTGATTACCATCAGGAAAAGATAAGGTCTGTGTGGGAAATTCTTCGAACAAGTTATCAATTTCCTTGTTCACCACCAACTCTTTTTCTTGACTTGTTCAACCGATTCAGGCAAGCCCTTTTGATGCTTCCTGAAATGCGTTATAATCAGGAAACTGAGAAGAAGAAAAAAAAATGAAAAGGTCAAAGTATTGGAAGTTTCTCAACAGGATTTGGCTTCGTTCAAACGAGCTTTCATTTGAAAACCAAGTCAGAGTCTTACACTTGTTACCCCAATGATTCGATGTGGAGAAATTGTGACAATGATTCCTTACTACTCCTTTTTTCTCCGTTCCTGTTTGTTGATGTTAGGAATAATAGCACTTCATTACGAGAAAGAGAAAGAGAGCAGCGGATGATGATAGTCTACGCATTCATATTCTGCTTTTACTTGAAGTCGAAGGGCACGAAAATTTTCACTTTTACTAAGAATCTAATCATTGTAGACAAAGTGTCTTAATATTTTCATGTTTTGTTAGTTTAGGCTACCATTTTGGACAAAGAATAATGAGAAACATTGAAGTTTTGACGTTAAAATTTGACTATGATTTCAATTCTATTGGATGGAATTTAGAGTTGTTACGTAAATAAAAGCAAAGTCAATGACGAAATAAAAAAAATATGAAAAAAACCGGTATTAATTTAAAAATTTATTAACTAATATAGATAATGTTTGATCAAGATCTAGTTTAATTACTAATTCATGCAATATTAGTTTATGAAAAGTTTTATTACATGTATTAAATTATGTAATGTATAAATTATTGAATATATTTTGTTGAAATCTTATACATCACTTTTAGGTCATTAACCACAATCAATTATTGTCAATTTTATTATAAAATGACTAATTGTTATTATCGCCAGAGGTTCAGATCACTTACTTTTATAACCCTTTTTATATTTTATGAGCATCTATCTATTTAATTTCTGTGAGTCTCATTTATTAGATGAATGGATGTTTATAGAATATTTTAAGAACAAAGTAATTAAAACATATAATCTGGTGCTACGGCGATGAGATACCTTTCAAATTAGAAATTATAGAAGTGAATGAAAAAAATACATAACTAGAGAGATAAGAATTAAGTAAAAGTTGGAGAGAGAAGAAAATTAAAATATTCCTTTCATATTAAAGTTGGTAATAATCACTCTTAATAATTATCATCTTTTTCAATGATAAAAATATTTTTAAATACATATTAAAAATAAGAAAAAGGTTATAAATTATATATTAAATTAAATGTTATAAAAATTAAAAACAAACAATAAAAAATAAATTTGTATACATTTGAAGATCACACACAAAAATTATTAGTTCGAAAATATGTTAATTAATTAAAAATTAATTTTAGATTAGGAATACGAAAATTATTATATGTTAAATAATTTATAAACTTTATGGAGCGTGCGACAACGCACTACCGGGTAGCGTGGACTCGAAGGTTGTTCCAATGTTTCAGCTTCTTAACAAGAGAGAGAAAGACTTAAAAGGTTGTGAACATGTAGTGTGAAAGGGAAAGAGAGTGAGATGAAAAAGCTGCAAGTAATAATTACCTTACGATAATCACTACGACTACTAATGAATCTCTCTATCTTACGAAAAGGAAACTACTTCCACTCCATTTGATTTTGATCATCACCTAATGAATAGGCTTTTAAAGTGAAGCGGAGGAAGAAAAAACTCTTTTAATTGCATAAAATGGAGAGAAAGGAATATTACAGTACATCAGATAACGAAAAAGTATCCGTATGGCACACAAAAAGCAGAGCAGATTGCCTCTGTCCACAAAAGCAATTTCCAGAAATCCCTGCATGCTCATTCTACACTCTTGACGAACCTTTTTCTCCACGAGTCCCTTTATCTCTCTCTCACTCGCTCAGCTTTCGTAATCCATTTTTAATATTCTAATGCTTACCTTTTGTATTCTGTGGCCCCAACAGCTGATTTTTACTTACTTGACCACCTTGGGGTTTTGTTGTTTATTCTCTGTAATAGGCCGACCCTGTATTCTTTTTCCTTTTCTTCTTTTTGTAGGAGGCGGTGTGTTTTTTTCTCTTCTCAAAATAAGCTTTAGTAGTTTGGTCTTTTTTTACCATTTTCATTGCTGGGAATATTGTCTTGGGATATTTGGTTGCTGAATCAGATAGGGAAAGAAAGTAGAGAGAGAAAAGGCAGAGAGAGAGAATGGGATGGTTCTTGTGAAGGAGGGGGATCTGATCTTTCCTTTTCGCGTTGAATTCTTCTATAGTATTTAGCCCTTTTGTGTGACACATACACAGAGAGATTGGAGATAAAAGAAAGAACAAAAAACAGAGGAAGAAAATAGAGAGAGAGAGAGAGATAGATAGAAAGACCTCTTTGATAGATAGATGGATAGATCCCAATAGAAAGAAGGAGGATTTGAGAGACAAAAAAGCTAAGTTCTATTACTTCCCTTGATGTTTGTTTTCATATCCAGTGGAAAGAAAAGGCCTTTCTTTGGTTTTGCCTCGTTGATTTTCTAATTCTGGTTAGCATTCACGGGCTCTGCGCTGAGTTTCTTGCTTCTGAACCCCATTCCCTTGGTATACTGCCAACTTATCCACTTTAACGACGAAACCGAAACCAACCCAATTCGCTCAAACCTTTTGGTGTTTTGGAACCAGAGTTTTTGGATTCATTCATTAAAAGAAACGACTAAAGGTCGCAACTTTGTTTTGTTGGAAATGAGAGCCGGACTCAGCACGATCCAGCAGACCTTAACCCCAGAAGCCGCAAGCGTGCTGAATCACTCAATCGCCGAAGCTACTCGCCGGAATCACGGTCAAACCACGCCGCTCCATGTGGCGGCGACGCTTTTGGCCTCGCCGTCGGGGTTTCTCCGACAAGCTTGCATCAAATCTCACCCCAATTCCTCACACCCCTTACAGTGCAGAGCTCTCGAGCTCTGTTTCAGTGTTGCTCTTGAACGTCTCCCCACTGCACAGAACCTTAGTCCGGGTCACGACCCACCAATCTCTAATGCGTTAATGGCGGCTTTGAAGCGAGCTCAGGCTCATCAACGAAGAGGATGTCCTGAACAGCAACAACAGCCTTTGTTAGCAGTGAAAGTGGAGCTTGAGCAGCTTATTATATCGATTCTTGATGACCCGAGCGTGAGTAGAGTTATGAGGGAAGCTAGTTTCTCGAGCCCTGCTGTTAAGACCACAATTGAGCAGTCATTGAATTCTTCGTCGAATTCTGGTTCTTCTGCTGCTAATCAAAGCACAATTGGATTGGGATTTCGGACACCTGGAGCTGTTTCAGTGCCTGCTCCAATAATGAACCGGAATATGTATGTGAACCCAAGATTACAACAAGGGACTGCAGCACAATCTGGTGAGCTGCAGAGGAATGTTGAGGTTAAGCGGGTGTTTGATATTCTGTTGAGGACTAAGAAGAGAAATCCTGTTTTGGTTGGGGAATCTGAACCGGAGATGGTTGTTAAGGAGGTCTTGAAGAGCATAGAGAGTAAAGAAGTAGTTGAGGGAGTGCTAAAGAACGTTCAAGTGATCCATTTGGAGAAAGAGTTCGTAGATAAACCTCAAATACCCACCAAGATTGTTGAATTGGCCGGTTTGATTGAGACTCGGATGGGGAATACGGATTGCGGGGGGGTGATTCTGGATTTGGGTGATTTGAAGTGGCTGGTTGACCAGCCTGTGAATTTTCCAGCTGGTGTTCCTGGTGGGATTCAACAGCAGAGGCAGCAGCTTATGTCTGATGCAGGGCGGGCGGCGGTGGCTGAGATGGGGAAGCTTTTGACGAGGTTTGGAAGGGGTAGTAGCGGTGGAAGGGTTTGGTTGATCGGGACTGCTACTTGTGAGACGTATTTGAGGTGCCAAGTTTATCATACTTCTATGGAAAAGGATTGGGATTTGCAGGCTGTTCCAATTGCTGCTAGAGCACCTCTTCCAGGGATGTTTCCAAGGTTCGCAATCTCTTGTTGGCTTATGCATTTCTTTCTTAAATACATGATGTTCTGTTCGTCAGCTTAGAAACTTGCGGAATTTGAAGCTTTGGGAAATTTCTTGTCTTACATGCACAGTTATTGCTGGAATCTGTCTTGTTTGTTGAATGAAAAGCTATCACTCTTACTTAATTTTTATCTGATTCGCTGATCATATGATGATAGATGTTACTTTCACTTTAGAAATTTGCTTTAATTATCCCTAATTTCGGAATTTGATATGATTCCTCTGCTCCTGCTTTCCTTGATTGCCAGGCTTGGAACAAATGGAATTCTTAGCAGCTCCGTTGAGTCCTTATCCCCCTTGAAGGGATTCCAAACTGTGACGACGACTGCTGCAACGAAACATCTCTCTGAGAGCTTGGATCCTGCTTTAAGATTTCGCTGTTGCCCTCAATGCATGCAGAATTATGAGCAAGAGTTAGCAATGGCCGTACCTAAAGAGCTGGAGAAACCTTCTTCTGAGTCAAAAACAGGGGCAGGTTTACCACTGTGGCTGAAAAATGCCAAATCTCAAGAGGGTGATCTTAAGATTCAAGATCAGACTGCAGTAAGAAATTGAACTAAAACTATATCTTCAGGATCGATGATCCATTTGCTGGAGCAAGTGTTTTTTGTTTTTATTCAAGAGCTGATTTATGATATCATTGTGCATTTATGCAGATTAACGATCAAGAAATGTTCTTGAAGCACAAGAGCGTAGAACTACAAAAGAAATGGCAAGATACATGCTTGCGGATTCATCCTGGTCATCATCAGTCGAGTCTTGGCTCTGAGAGAACTGCTCAACCAGCTTTCTCAATGACGGGATTATACAATCCAACCTTGCTTGCTCGTCAAACTTGCCAGCCTAAATTGAGTTTGAATAAAAATCTTGGCGGACCTTTACAATTGAACCCAAATCTTTTGTCCAGCCAACCAGCTGGACAGACTGGTACACCACCTGGAAGCCCTGTGAGGACAGATCTTGCGCTTGGACGGCCAAAGGTGACTGAGATCAGTCCAGAGAAAATCCATGAGAAGCTCACTAAAGACTTGTTGGGCTGTGTTAATTCTGAACCGCAGAATAACTTGTATGAATTACAGGGTGACAAACCGTTAAGCTCAGTTGATGCTGACTCATTCAAGAGGCTATTCAAGGGTCTTATTGAGAAGGTATGGTGGCAGCAGGATGCAGCATCTGCATTGGCTACAACTGTGACTCAATGCAAATTGGGGAACGGGAAACAGCGTGGTGCTGGTTCAAGGGGTGACATCTGGCTATTGTTCACAGGTCCGGACAGGTTTGGCAAGAAGAAGTTAGCATCTGCTCTTTCAGAGCAAGCGTGTGGAGCCAATCCAATAATAGTTTCTCTTGGAGCAAGGCGGGATGATGGAGAATCTGATATAAACTTCCGTGGTAAAACCGCACTGGATCGTATAGCAGAGGCTGTCAGGAGGAATCCCTTATCTGTAATCGTGTTGGAAGACATTGATGAAGCGGATGTAGTTCTTCGAGGAAACATAAAGCGAGCAATGGAAAGAGGCCGACTTGCTGATTCGCATGGCCGTGAAATCAGTCTTGGGAATGTTATTTTTATTTTAACTGCAAGTTGGTTGCCAGACAATCTCAAATTCTTATCAAACGGCGTTTCCCTTGATGAAAAGAAACTAACTAGTTTGGTAAGTGGAGGCTGGAAACTAAGTCTATCTCTTTGTGAGAAATCAGCAAAACGCCGAGCCAATTGGCAGCATGATGAAGAGAGGTCCTCAAAGCCGAGAAAGGATGCCGGGTCAGCGCTATCATTCGATCTGAATGAAGCTGCTGATGCTGAAGAAGATAAAGCTGATGGCTCTAGAAATTCGAGTGATCTCACATTTGATCATGAAGATGAGCATCTCATTCATAAGAGACTCCTAACTCCTGCGCCTTCAACAGCATCTCGTGAGCTGCTGAATTCCGTAGATGATGAAATTGTCTTCAAACCAGTGGATTTTGGACTCTTTAAAAGCGACATCTCCAAATCTATCACTAAAAGGTTCTCCACCATCTTCAGTGACAGGATTCCAATTGAAATACACGAAGATGCAGTCGAGAAAATCATTGGTGGCTTATGGTCAGGCAGAACGGATTTGCAAGAATGGATGGACAAGGAATTGGTTCCAAACTTTCAACAGCTAAATTTACGGTTACCGACATCCCTCCAGGAATCCATGGTTGTTCGACTTGAACTCGACAGGGATTCCGATAGGAATCTCCGAAGTTTTCTGTCAAGTAGTATCAGAGTAGTGGTTGATGGGTTTTAGGTGTTGCAGACAGGAATCCATCAGGAAGCACTGTTAGAGGTTTTTACTTGGCAATTCTTCATTTCCTGTGGATGGAGATGTAAATATCTTCAACTGCTCTTGGACAGGAAGGAAGAGGAAGACGGTTGAAGGGGTAAAATGAAAGTAAGGCAAAAAGATAAGTGAAAAAAGAAAGAAAGAGAAAACATAGAATGAAAAAGAACAGAATAGTTAAGAGAGGAGATGTTGATAGATTAATGAACCTTTCTTATAAAAACAGGCATTATCGCAGCTTCTTCTTCATTGTTTAATTTTTTTCCTAATATGTGCTTGTTACAGAGTTCATGGTACTGCTGTTATTGAAATATTAATTTAATTATTACATGGGAACACTGATCAATAAAACTGAGACTTCATATTCTCATAAATATCTTTTTTGGCTACTTGATGAGAAGTATAGTTGGTTTTGTTTACGACATTGACATCGCAATATGAATTTGGTTTACGTAAAATGTATCGAAACACATGCAGTCTGATTCATGAACTGACTTTTGGTTATGCTCTTCGACGAAAAGCATTTTTACCACCTTACCTTGCTCGTGTAGTCTAATGCAATACACGTTCCCATTAATCGTGAAAATGGAAGAAATCGTTTGTGCTGTGATACATATATATATATATATATATATATATTACATACTAGTTTGAATTCGAAGAGGGTACAACTTAACATTGACAAGGACCACCACTCACACAAAAGCAGGAGAAGTAAAATGTAACAAAATTACTAACCATAACCACCACGTGGCTCATGTCTCAAGAAGAAGAAACCACAATGAGACAAGAGAGAAGTTGGAAGCTCAAACTTCTAGTTAAATTAACAGAAACAATGAGTTAGAGTTGTTTAAGGTTCTTGGAAAGAAAGATTTAATAGTGACACTTGCTCAATTTCTGCAATCCTCATGAATAGCATTTTCTTCGGCTCTCCATCTACTTGACTCCTCTGAGTAAAATTTGTGCCATTAACTAAATCAGTCAAAGAAAATGATATATATTCAGTTTAAGAAATATAAAATTAAGAATACGTGAAATTGATTGATGTAATTTAATGTTTTTTTTAATAATTTTGACTTATATGAGGTATGTGTTACATAAGTATATACTTGTGCTTGTCACTTAATTGTCCATAGCCATAGGGAGTTTGAAAGGGCAAGACTGCCAATAATGAGACTGATATAATATCAAGTTCCAATGTTTCCATTAAAAATAATTAATTTATAGTTATGTATCGTAGTAACTCACCCCCCCAAATAAAAGCAATGTTTCCTTTCTCGAAGTCGACAATCAGGAAAGTGAAGAAGACGACAGAACCATAAGCTTACATCTTAATCCAAGCCTTGCATGTGTTCTATTCGTTTAATCATACAACATTTTGTCATTGTTAACCCTACGATTCAGCTCTCTATGGTTAATGCAATAAATGTGAGAACAAGGTCACGTGAACTTGGACAATTTAGATTATTGAATTGCTATGAAAACTTCTTGTATATATTTGCAAAGTCGATTAATTTAATGTCTACATCAATCCAAGAGTGAAAGAAAAAGAGAGAGAAGCTTAAATGTTTTGAACTTTGAGGTAACAGACCAGTAATTGACAATTGGCAAATTTGGGTGATTGGTTTTTTGGGTAGTCGGATAATAACTTCAACGTCCAACAAGTGGCGTCCTTGATTTACAATTTGATAGTCGAAGGGTGATCCATTCATAGTCTATTGCCATAATTGCATTAAAAGGGTCATTTTCTACTTAATGGCAACGACACATTCAATAAATGCAAAACATCACAATCTTGTTATAAGGACAAATTTCAAAGAGAAGGGCCGTATAGATCACCATCAAGGGCAGAGGCCAAAACCATGAGAAGACAAAGATGTTCCATCCATGGCTACATCAAAAATAAATGGGGGTTTTTATCTTTCATTGACTCAAAAACCATGCATGTGTTCTCATTTATTGGGTCTGCTCTTCCGTAACTATCATTCTTGCTGAAAAGTCAAAATTAAGTTTGAATATAAAAAATAGATATCAAAGTCACCAAGTTGCTCTAGGATTTTCTGAAAAGAAAGAAGGTTGAGAACTTCATTTAGAGTAATCAATTGCATTGAACACCTCTTCTTTTGATAAGAAATCTTGAAGTATCATGATCATCATTGTATAAAGATTTATCAACACAAGAAGATAAGGATTTAACATGCAAAAGGGCGTGTTCTTCTTCTTCTTCTATATTTCTTTTATATTTTAATTTTCTCTTGTGTAGCTAGAATCAGAGCAAATAGGTATACATAACCGAAGTACATATGTTTGTCTCGTGCGGCGAGAAAGTCTACAATTGGATTTTTGGTGACCCTATTATTTGCGGCATATAAATTCTTTACAAAAAAAAAAAAAAGAGTTGTCCTGCTTTGAGTTTCCTCAGCTTTCTCTGAAGTTGAAGTGGGAAATTAGTCAGTCCTACGTGAATAAAATCAACAGAAAATACATAGAACTTGGGATAGCAACAAGAAATAACGTCACTTCCAGATAACAATTGGCATGCAAAAGATTGAAAACTCTTCAAGATAAAAATATAGATCAAAAGAGTGGAGTGGTTGGGTTATGGTTCCAACGATGAAAGGTTGGAAATGACACAAGAATGAAGACAAAACGAGCATAAAGGTGTAAAGGTAGAAGGAGCTCAGCTTCTTTACACTTATCTTAACCTTTTTTACTTACGGACAAAACAAACCTACCTTTTCTTTCTCGTCCAGTGTATACTTTCTCTAACTGTATATCATCTCGTAGTGGACCAAGACCAGATTGGCATGAGCTAGCAATATCAGACCATTAGTCCACTGAAATGTTTATTCGTTACGTAGATCAAACGACCTAATCCACGTGATACACATGAAACTCCCACATATGGTTGCCAAATGTGGACGGTATACTTGCAGAGGAATTTATTAAGCATGCTCAACACAGTGTTACGATATACAAGTTGAATATAGAAAGTAAAAACCAATAGCTAAACGTCAACAAGCAAGTCAGTGCCTGCACTTTCTATTTTTTTTAAATTTTTGCTCAGAAATTGTTCTTCAAGTTTGCGTGAAGGCCACATTTTCAACTATAATATTAACTGCCCTCTATCCCATGAGAATTATATATTGAAATGAAGAGAATGAACTCGAGAGGAAAGTTCTCACTTTCTGGTTCTGCCAAAAGAAAAAAGACAAAGGTGCCATCACATGTTGAGAAAAAAGCTATGGAGCTTTACAATTGCATCTTTTGCTATAATTATTTCCTTTAATATCCGTACAGGTGATAATGTATTTTAAAGCCTGAATTAAAATAGGAATTTTCAGGATCTTAGTATCCAATGTTCAAAATTTTAAATTATCTAATATTGTATTTAATTAGCCACGGTCTACCCATTATGTGTTATTTATATATAATTGTTAAAAGGACCTCAGATCTGCCGTTGCTTTCCACATAATTCCCGTACTGGAGGAAAGCCGTAATATCTACAGTTCCTCATGTACTCGTGAAGAGTATGTTATGTTGACATTTTGACCCCTACTTATCACACACGTACCAGAACTTAACACGACCATGTCAATTTTGATCAAGTTATAATTTCTGATGCACCAATTATGGCGATGATCGCATATTGTAAAGAACATGTTAATTTGTAGTCGATTGATTCATGTTTTTCCTCTTAAACCGGCAACTTTTGGATCCTTCAGGAATACAAATATTTCCAACCACTCCAGTTAAGTTCACAAGGACACAGACGCAAAAGCAAGTAGGTGTCACGCATGCATTTCTTGACGATTTCATTAAATTTCTTGTACTATTGGTCTGTCTTGTTGAGTGCTAGGCGTGCAAGAGATCTTTGACTCTTCTGCTCCGATATTTTCATCCAGGTCTCTTCTTTTTCTGTCGCCTATCTCGATGCATGAACACTCCCTCTAGCTTTTATTCATGCAGGGAAATTTCACGAATATGTTTTGATAGACATCAAATTTACGTTTATATATACAGAGTCAAACCCAGTTGCCAAATTTTCTATTTCAGTTACTAACTATTAAAAATTATAGATTCGCTTATAGTTGTAATCTGATTAAGAAAGTGAAATGTGTCACTTGCTATATGGTGACATCTAGTGTTACATTTAATAATACAAAATGGTAGTCAAATCAGGTTTTGCTGGCCATATTTTCCCAATTAGAAATCAAATTGCATGGAACTTAGATTCACGTTATCAAGATCAGTTACCGATGGAAATTGAATTGCTCGTCAAATCAAAAGACAGGAACAGAAAAAAACGAAGAAAACAAAGGTATGAAGTATGAACTATCAACGTACTAAGAAACCCTTGAGTTCTATTCTACTCACAGAGTATGGTGAGTCACGAACTTGGATTGATAAAGACAAATAAACACATCTTCATAGATTCGCATGCATAACACGAGGTCTAGGATTTATCTTGATTCGATGCAAAAATATATATTTTAAATCTTTAAACAAAATTTTGACAAATAATTACAAACTCATTATTTGGTTTTAAATTATTATTTTGTTAAGTAATTTAAAAATATTCGTTAACTTTATCATTTAGCTTCAAATTGTTATTTCCTCAAGTAATTTATCTGGAGCTAAAAAGTAAAAAGTCTTGCGAAGATTAGAGAAAATACATATGATTGCAAATTCTTCGTTTGTAAGCATAAAGCACTGTACATGGAGCACGAGTGTCGACTTTTCGGCTGGAAGCCGAGTGAGGGATCGGCTCAGAAGGTGCCGAGTGCCGACCCATTGATTGGACCACCCGAAGACTTATCTATCAGCACCCCGAACGTTCGGCAAGTTTCCCCAAAGCTTTCGGGTGATTGGTAATAGACTGTTACGAAATTACTATAAAAGATAAAATAATATTAAATAAAGAAATAATAAAAATATTAGTTTGTAAAAATTTGTTAGTTAATTTTAATAATAAAAATTATTAATTTGTAATAATTTTATTAATGGAAAAAACTACTACGTACCTACTTGGATCCAACCTCCACAACCGTGTCTCTCGCAACAAAATATGGTGTAGGTCCGACTTGGGTGTACCTAAAACCCTTCAAAAAGAAAAAGATTGTCTTTGAAGAAAACCATCCAAGTCTTCTTCTAAAAAGTAGAAGCTGACATCTGAACTCTTACGTGTTCTTTATTATTTACGATAAGGGTTTGGTAATAGTTTGCGCCAACATTGCTTGTTACTTCCAACAGAAAAAGGTTCCAAGTGATGTCTTCTTGCTTATTTGTTACATTTGCTTGCAACAGATGACGACAAGAACATGAAGTAATGGATTCTTAATTAATTATTTAATCATTAAACAACAATATAAGGAGAATGTAAGGTGTTGCGGTTGAGTGACATGAAGCAAGTAGATGACAAACCAGAAGATGCCTTCTTTCTCCTCTTGCTCGCCTTTTTAGTAGATATGCTATGCATGCTTTTAGCTCCAGAGCACCATGCTTGTCTGCTCCCTCTTGTTATATAAATCATAAAATCATGTTTGCTATTTTAATCAAATCAAATCAACTCTCCTTTGCCTCGGTCATTTGGGATTAGATTCCTTTCACTACTTGATTTACTTGATAAGTCTTCGAGAACTTTTTGACCACTTTGATAGATTATCTGTTAAAAAACATATTTAATGAATTAGAAAATATATATTTTAATTTAAAATTCTATTTGTTATTTATGGGATGCCTACTCTGTAGGCTGGTATTATAAAACTCCCTCAGTTTGATGCCTACCTTTTAGAGCTGGCCATGGATATCTTATTCTCTTGAAAAGGTGTGAGGATAACGCCTCATGCATATTATAAAATACCAACACTGAAGTAGAGATCTCAACCATTCCTCATCATGAAAAGTAGGGAGGTGGATAAAAAAGTTGGGCAGTGCTTTTAGGGTAGGAGACAAAGAGCAAAAAGTTAAAACCCAAAACAAAAGATGGTATAACGTAGTGAACAACTTCCTTTAGCCATCTGTACCCTTCGTGACTCGTGAGTCTGAAAGTGGTATTTGGTGGATTTGAGAAAGGGATACGTCCTTGAATTTTGTTTAGGTTAAAATATCGACTTTTTGTCTAGGTTAAGAAATTAAAAAAATATATATTTTATTACGTCAATTTGAAAATTTATCTAATGCACATTTAAAGGATAACAATTGCGAATTTTTCTATTATAAAAAAAGTATTTCATCGTGCTTTAATCAAGATTCTTAAAAGAATATTTTTGTTGAAAAATTGAAAATTATAAAGAGTTGTTCTTCAAAAATTTTTAAAATTAAAGAATATCTTAAACTACAAAAGAGGAATATATGTTTTTCACTTTAATCCAACTTTTACTTTTTATATTTCTAATATATATTTTTATATATATGTTACCTTGTAAGTTGAGAGCTAAGATCTTGTGAACCTATGAAGTATGGTACATGTAGGATCCATTTGATGACATTGAGCTGTATATGTTTTGTCTTCTCTATGTTTTGGTAGGGATCTAATGCCAGCCTTTACCAGCAGACCAAAACATGATTGAAGCTTTTCGTTTACTTTGGACAAGTTGCCCCAATCTAAGAATAAGAAGAAAATGACCCAATTTGGCTCTAATATAGTGTCACACGTCACCACCCGCCCTAGACCTGGAGACAGATTTTCTGATTTTGGTTTCATTTTTACAAGTTTCGTCTCTAAGAGAGAACAAATCCATAAGTGTTCATTGGGCCTACAGCTTGCTTCAAAGGCCTAACCCAAAAATAGTTTACCTATCTAACCCACTTCAGTATTAAGCCCAACTTGGAACTAAAAAGCCTTAAGAAAAGCCCAAATATCTTATAGTCCATATTTTATAAATAATATGAAGAGATTAAAAAAAAACTTCACATGTATTTTAAATTTTGCATTGTAATTGTAAAAAAAAATGCTTCTTTTAAATATAAGTTAAAAATGATAATAAATATTATTAATATGATAATTTAATTTTTATACTTTAATTTAATTTAAGATAATTATAATAACTTATTGATTAATATTAAAATTTGATAATTGGATTTAAATTTGAAAATTAGTTAAATCCTCGTATAAGAAATGTTTAATTTAATTTATTTTTTTCGTTATTTGTTAATCAAAATTTAAGAGAATAAAGAATTATCCCTTTATATCACAAGAGAATAAAATTAAATAAAAAAAATCCGAATCTGAAAGTATTTACGAGTTTTGACTTTTGACCAGGTCTCATCTGTACGCGAAGAACTGTGTTCCTGTATTTGGAGCGGTAGTTCACTGACTTGGAAGAGATAATGTTGATAACTGTGAAAGAAGCTGCAGCTACTTGCTACTGCTCCTCCGTGTCTTCCTTCAATCACTCTTCTCCATCACCAACTTCCAATCACATTTTTACCAGACCCTCTTATCGGCTTAAAACCTTACCCTGCAGAGCTACTTTGTCTCCCCAAATTAAAACAACTGCCACTACTGAGCCATGGAACACTGCTTCTAACTCCAATCGGTAATTATGCAATAACCCTTTTCAGAATTTTCAATTCCTATTCTCTTCTTTCTCTAATAGTGGTTACTATGTGAACTGTGGACCTCTCTGAGCCGTCTCTGTTGGTTCTTTCCCTAGAGTTGTTGCATTATATAGGCTTTCGTTTTGCTATAAGGTTAAGCGTTTGTAAAGTGCTTGTTTTTCTTTCTTTCTCTTGGAAAATTGTTGCTTGCTATCAGTATTTACCATAGGAATTCTTGCAAGATTAATGTCTGGATTATCTATTCAAATAGATGAATTTAGGACCATAGTAATTTGCCAAAATGGAGTTTGTAAGCGAAATGTTTTTAGAATTTTGTTAATGGGATCAGAAGTGCTATTTTTAGGGACAGTTTTATAAATTATCATTGTTTAATCCCTTTGAGCTTTTGATTCATATTGGTGGAGAAAAAGCTCTCAAAATTATCAAGATTACTTCCCTCAAGAAAAGATTTTTCTTTTTGTACTTTGAAATTGTTGATTGTTGTTGTACAAGGCAATAAATATCAAATATAAACTCAGCACCGTGATGTAGAGTTATTTGATAACCTCCTCTAGGCTCCCTCATACCATGTCCAACTTTTATTTAGCTTCACACCAGATATGTCCTGTAATTCTTATTGTGATATATCCAAGCAAGACTCATTCATATCAAATGTTGCATATTTTACTGTATTCCATCATTCCTCAAGTTCCATAGGTTTGCTATACACTGCAGCCCCAATAAATGCATGTGATGTTATTTGGTAAATGGCTCCGTTGAGTCCCAATTGGCATATACAATATGACCAGTTGCTGCGCATGGATTTTCACAACCCTAACTCCACTTATCTGAAACTCAAGAACTTTGTCGGAAAAATTGGATACTATCATATAGCTTTGTTCCGACTAAGATATAAATTCAGAAATTGAATTTCCATCAGCTTACCTGATGTAAAATTGGCTCTTCTACTTTGTTTTGCTTTGTAAGGGCCATGAATAAGTTTTTAGGATGTTGAAGCCTTAGTATTATATTTTTATAATCAGATGATGCAATCAATGCTGTTTCTTCCTACATAAAGTTTGCAGATGCCTTCTTACTTTGCAAGGGCATCAATATTATCTCTGGCTGACATTTGTTCTTCTCAGTTTTGAGGGCTCAGTTTTTGATCCACTGGGTATCAGTTCAGATGCATATTCTTGTCTAAATACTGCTTGGGATGGTGTTCTAGCTTTCTTGTCACCAATACTTGCCAGCACCTCAAGTACAAAAAGGGATAAATCTTCAGCTCGGGGAGTTGCAGGTGCAATTCTGGTTTGATTGTCTTGCTTGAACATAGTGCAATTGCAAATTTGAATTTCAGCTCTTAGCATTGAACAGAATGTTTTCACACTTGCAGCTGCAATTGAGGACAGTTCCATTGATTTTGGGGACTTCTTTAAAGGTCCACTTCCAGGAAAGTTTCTCAAGCTTCTGGGGTTCTTGGCTTTATCCCGTCTTGGAATATACATACCTCTCGGTGGGGTAAATCGTGAGGCTTTTGCTGGAAACTTGGATCAGAATAGCTTATTAAGCACTTTGGATTCATTTTCTGGAGGTGGCATTGGTAGACTTGGGATATGCTCTCTTGGTATTGTTCCCTTTATCAATGCTCAGATTGTTTTTCAACTTCTTGCCCATATTTATCCTAAATTGCAAGATCTTCGGAAAAGAGAGGGTGAGGCAGGAAGGAAAAAGATCCTTCAGTATACTCGCTATGCATCAGTTGGGTTTGCAATAGTGCAGGTGAGCTGCTCACTGGTTTTGTACATGTTGTGAGCTCTCACTGGTTCAATCTATTTCAGTTTAATATTAAGTTAACTTTCTTGAACAAAGACACCTCACCTTGATTGGCTTCCATTTGGGTTGTTAGATAGTAACGTTGTTCATGCTTACATGTTAAGAGATTCTGAGAAAGTGAGCGGTGAGCTTAGCATCCCATTCAGGCAAATCTTTCACTGATAGTGCATTTGTAACGCTGGAACATTGAGCTCTCTTTTGGCTGCATCTTTGACTATTTTACTTCTTATGGCAGGCAATTGGCCAGATTCTTTATCTTCGTCCATATGTCAATGACTTCAGCACAGAGTGGGTTCTGTCATCTGTAACTTTGTTGACACTTGGATCTGTATTTACAACATACATCGGAGAACGAATTTCTGATCTAAAACTTGGAAATGGAACATCACTTTTGATATTCACAAGCATTATCTCTTACTTACCCGCATCTCTCGGTCGGACAGTGGCACAGGCATATCAGGATGGTAACTATGTTGGACTTGTTACCATCCTTATCTCATTCTTCTTGTTAGTCCTTGGCATTGTGTATGTTCAGGTAATTGTTTCTTGTTTAGCCCCAGAACGTGAGCATTTGAACGAAAAGAAATGTTGTAACTTATTGTATTTCAGGAAGCAGAGAGAAAGATTCCACTAAATTATGCCTCAAGATATGCTAGCAGAAGTGGCGGGCTTGAAAAATCTGCTTACCTGCCCTTCAAGGTTTGCATTCCCAGAATCTTGCTATATTTTCTCTTCAAATCCTAAGAGTTCAAAATCTTTAATGTGTTTAAACAGTATTTGTCACCAATACATCTTTTGAATGCTCTGTTATGCCATTTCCTTCAATACAAGTTAGCGTAAGGGTGTTATAAAATAAACATCTTGTTTGGAGTTTTTGTTGCTACGTCATTGTATGGTATATGAAATTATATTTGCTTGTAGCTTACCAGACATTTAATTAGTGTCATTTTATTTTTCTTACAATATTAAATTGGACAGGTAAATAGTTCAGGAGTGATGCCAATAATATTTTCTACATCAACATTGGCTCTTCCTGGCACTCTTGCTCGGTTCACTGGAATATCTGCTTTGAAGAAGGCTGCATTGGCTCTTAACCCAGGAGGTGAGAATTCTCTACCAGTTGCATCCATTGATAAATAAAATAAATTCTAAAACGTTTTATCATTTACAAATTAATTTTCTTTGGAGCTAATTTTAGGAATTGTCTTACTGCATAAATTTGTTAACTGTTGAGCATCAGCTACGCTCGGTACGCAATCCTATCCGTTATAAGGTTACCAGACTAGTCTCTTTCTGTCCTATAGATTCGTTGTCTCCATTATTAGGGGACATATTCATCGGTTATATTTGGTAAGGGAATGAATAATTGCTTGATTCATCCTTCAGTTCAGTTCCATTGGTGGAATTCTCATGGCATAATCTACAGAATTGACTGAAATTTTGGAAAATGAGTCTTAAGATGGAATTGAGAGAAAAGAGAGTGGTAATAAAGAATTCAATGTCAGTTTATTCTGTCAACAGTTTTCATTTGGCTGCATTCTTTTGCTATTTGAAGAGTTCCATAACGTAGAACATATGCAGGTTCCTTTTATCTTCCTACCAATATCTTATTAATCGCCTTCTTCAATTATTACTACACCTTTCTACAATTGGATCCCGATGACGTGAGTGAACAGTTGAAGCGGCAAGGTGCATCAATTCCATTAGTCCGACCGGGTAAAAGTACAGCCGCATTTCTTAAAACGGTATAGTGGTCTCTTCCTTTTTTTGCCCAATCATTGGTATCGTTAGTCTTCATCTTCAAGTTCCATGCGGAATTATTCATAGTATCAAGTTCCAGCATAAAAAATCATCACATGTTTGACATCATTGCTATACTGAACTCACATTTCCTTGGCTATATTTTAGGTTCTTAGTCGGATATCTGTTCTAGGTTCAGCATTTTTGGCTATCCTGGCAGCTGGTCCTGCTGTTATTGAACAAACCACACACTTGACTGCATTTCGAGGATTCGCAGGCACTTCTGTCCTAATTCTTGTTGGTTGTGCAACAGACACTGCAAGAAAAGTTCAAGCGGAAATAATCTCCCAAAAGTACAAGAATATAGAGTTCTATGACCTAGACAAGTACTGACCTTGAACCCCTGAGGTTATTCGATGGAGATAGGCTTCAATATTTTGAGTGCATGGCTATAACCAGCTTTCAATGCTTATTGTATAATTTTACCTTGTCTGGTACATTTAGGCTGTGGCTTGTACATGCTACCGTATTGAAGATGATTCCAAAGTCCATTTGTATCAATTCAGGACTCGTTACTTTAGGAAGTAGTAGGAAGCTGGCAACCTTTATTCTTCTTGTATTCGGCACCTCCTCATTACAGTGTTACCAGTGCCTTAGGTCGTGTTTGATATGTAAAATAAATGCTGGAACAGAGATACTGTTATCGAAGAAAAACATCCCTCATTTCTGATCACTTCGCATCGGGCGTCCTCTTAATTTAAAATCTTAACTTGAATGAGATAAATTGACAGATAAACGACCCATCGATGATAGTTCAAATCAGAGGTCTACTGAAATGAATTCTGATGAGGGTTAGCATACGAGATACAGCTTTGGAAAATAATATTGCACATAATATATAACCAAACCATCTCTTTTCCCCGTTAGGTTCTTTGCCTATAGTTAAATGAGATCAATTGGTTAGTATTTCTAGATCGCTGAGAAGGTTTTCTAGTAAGAACACGGAATTGCTCCAATGAAGATAGAAGTTTTTGTAGTGGCACAAACCCTATCCTGATTAAAATAAGTTAGTCATCATCAACAGAAAAGTCAGGATCCTCGGGCTTTTGTAACTTTGGCATCTCCATATCTTTGATTTTTTGAGCTCCTCTCCTTGTGTTTGCAGCAAACCTTGATGCTAGTATTGTCACCCCAAGATTCATTTTTGTGCGAGAATGACTGGAACTATCTGAAGTTTCTTGTCCCCTTCTTTCATCAGCCTCACTGTTCGCGTACGGAAAAGATTCTGACTTCGTGAGACTATGCTCTATTGTCCTCTTCTTATGCCGCCTCCAAGCAGCCTGTATGAAGCAGGCTGCCCATGTCCTCCAATGGTGGGAATGATAGCGGAAAGTATGCTGCAGTTTTTTACTGTGGAGACGTCTGAATTGGTTTGCGACAAATTTGAGATCTTCAGCTCTCAATGCGAAAGCTTCAACTTCATTCAAAGCCTTGACTGTTCTAGTTGAAGAAGGCAGATTGAGAGAGGATTTTGGATGTAAAGCCCATGCCAATAGCTCCTCCCCACAAAAGTCTCCAGGTTTCAATGTAATGGTGTTGAAGAAACCAGTACGGCCTCCATTTGTAGTAGAACTGTCTAATCTGCCTCGTATTATAAATAACATTTCGGTTACCGGGTCACCCTCACGAACGATGTAAGTACCTGCAGTGCTCAGAGAAGATACTATACGCTCACATATTGCGTCAAGTAGCTGATCATCCATTTGTGAAAAGAAGGGTACCTGCATAAGAAAGCCAGAGGGTTATGAGGAGGGTCAAGAGCCTGTATCTCGTAGAAGCAAAGGAGTTAGATCAAGCTTGATGGAAATACTAAAACAAAGTAAAGAGGAGTTCTGACTCTTGGCTATAGACTAACAAGAATTATCTGATTCAAAAGACGACAGAAGTGAAAAGCTCATCAGACAGCTTAGACAGGAGAAAAAGTCTTTAATTGTAATAACAATCACGGTTTGGTTATATTCCTACAAATATTTGAGAATGCAAGTTTATCAAGAAGTCCTTAAGATGTTTGTATAATTAAGCCTCTTAATTTCAATTTGGTAGTGTTTACTAATTGCATAAATCTAAAATTTTCAAGGGTTTCCTTAAACAACAAGAAAATATTAAATATAACAGTAGATACATACACGTCGGACAAGGTCCAAACAAAGGTGGCGTTGAATATCACGGCGAAGATCAGCAGGCAAGCCAAGTAGGATAGATTCCTCATCAACTCCACGAGTAGCAACCCACTTATATTGATCAAATCGTCTAACTTGATTTCTGAGTTCTTCAGGAAGTTGGCGATGTCTCATCCACTCCTCTGTGTCTCTTCTCTTAAGCCTCCATTCCTCAAGTCTCACAGTGAGAGATTGAAGGTATGTCTACCAAAAAAATTTGAATCTTTTAAAAGCTTCAAGCTTTATACAAAAATCATTTTTCTTTCAACAAAAAACAAAAGCAAGGATATAGATTCCCCTTTGGTTCTCAGCTGACTAAATTGGAAAATACCTGCATATTTCCAATCAAATGAGCAAACAGGACCAGACCCAAGATGCAAATGAGTATTGCAAATAATGTCTCCTCGATGTACGTGCTGGTTTGCAAAGTCTGCCCATATGAACTGAAATTAAGGTAGCAAAAGATATCAGCTGTTAGCCATAATTAGATGTCACCAAAAACTCTCTCTCCAAATTTCTTAAGCAAAAAGATTGCACATATGCTGTGAACACTGAAAGAGTTGTAGGTGTCCTAATGCTCAGAGAAGCATGAATTCAACCAGTTGAACTACATGGTGGGTTCAGCTTGTTGTAGATTTCATCTAATGCTCTGTTTCTCTGGCTCTTCATTTAGCTGGCCAGCATTCAGGCTCTTAATTCTTTTTTGTTCTTTCATCAAGAATTCAATGGAAATCCATGAATAATAATAACTCCTCTACAACTAGCCAAAAGATAAAAAGAGTATAATAACTCCAATTTGTTATCATGTAGAATTCCAAGACGACCTTACCATCAAAGAATAGTAATTGACGGCACCTGGTTACAGCTACAATATTTTTGTTAACATCACAACATGGAATTAAAAAAAAAGAAAAGAATACAACAACAGAGGAAGCCAATCTTAAGGATTGATGATTCTGTTGTTTGGAAGTCAAAGAATACCTTAGCTGCTGTAGACCCCACCACAAGCAATAGAAATACTTCTCAAGAAACTTGGAGGAGACAACATTTTTCGTCATCGCAAGTTCAAATATGCCATAGTCAAAACCGATATTGTTGTTGGGGTTGCAGTTGCTGAAAACACTGGTACTGTTTGCCCACATTTTCCGATCATTATGATCAAAAGCATCACAATCTAGATATTTGGGGAGACATATGAATCGATCCTTCTCTTTTCTACATGCTGATTTCCAACAAGATGCATACCTATCAAGTGATAGCAAATACCATGCTGCACCCAAAACCTGCATTAAGAGAAAAGAGGAAACTTTTTAACTTCTTGCATCAGAACAAGCATGTGTCGATAACAGGAAAGGCATAACAAAAAAGCGTACATGACTAGCCAACATGTATAAAAGCAAATTGTATGCAGCCCCTGCCCAAGCTGTCTTAGTCACCACTCCAGTTGCCTTAACAATTTGAGTGCTCAATGGGAAAATCAGATACAATCTCGGGATATATTGGATCAAAACAATCAAAGCAAGAGCATTGTTTTTGTGGTCAGACCCAGAACTTTTTGCTGCCGGTATGATCAACCAGATGACTATCTGTAAGTAATCAGAAGTAACTATCAATTCTTTACATCGGCCATATAGTTCAAAGATTCATATTGAAAGGATGTGAATTTTGTCTTGTACCTGAGGGAGAGGCAGAGTGGCAATGAAATCAATGAAGAAGTCAGTTTTAAAGTACCTTCGAGCAATCTTCTTTGGGTCCATCACAAGTTCACCCCTTCCAAACACACGGGAGCTCGGTGCAATATAAGCTGTTCTAAATTTTATAAACACATGTAAGAAGTAAAAGAGATCTGCAATAGTACGGAAAAAGGTAACTACAATTCGCAATCTGAAGTCTGTATCTACGCATGAAGTGTTGGCATCCCCTCCTATAGTAGGCAAGTAAAAATACAGAGGATCAACAAAAAGCGCCATCAAGCAGGTAACAAGGAAGATCTTGTTCCACCGCAGCACAATATCACTTCCTGGATCAAGTATTCTCTGAAACCATGATCCATTATCCTCTGAAAGAGCCTTTGTTTTACCAACTTTGCAAGTTTCAGGTAGTCTATGTTTACCCTCATCCATCCCATTTTCTGCTTTCAGCAATGAAGTTGAAACCTTGTCCATGGGAGATGAGTTCTCAGCATGTATTTGGTCACTTTTTCCCCAGAGACTTGCCTTATGGTGTTTACCATCAAAGTAAAACCTACAAATCCAAAAAATAGACCTTGTTAAAACACTCAGGATCGTTCACATAAGAATTTCTAATGATAAGAAGAAATAATATACATTGATGTACTGCTTTAGGTAAATGAATGAGAAACAAGATGAAGAGTAACTTCATGCTTAATCCAGCAGTCCAACATGGTTTTAAACAAAACATTGAAAAAAAAAATACCTATCAAGGAGTCCACTAGTCCAGGACTTTCATGATCAATATCATTGCAAATCCAGACCTATCAAGGAGTCCACTAGTCCAGGACTTTCATGATCAATATCATTGCAAATTTTGGAATCAAGGAAACCACAAAAACTATATTTTGGGAATTAACGAGAATCTTAAATAGATCCCGCAACATTAGTTTCAGCATACAATTACTTAGTTACATTTCAAGGTAAGCTTATCATCCTTCATCGTTGATGCTGTTTCCAATTTCCGAGTAACTCGAAGTCGAGATTTCAGTTCGGCACCCGCTTGCTTACAAGTGCTCCTTTTCATCAAATCACTAAAGCTTCGAACTTTTTACACATCCATCAGTACAATTGCCAAACTAAGGTTCCAAATTTTTACACATCCATCAGTACAATTGCTAAATTAAGGTTCGAACCTTTTACACGTCCATCACTAAAATTGGTAAACCATCTGATCTTGTAGACACAAAAAGACAAAAATTAAGAAAACCAAGAAATTTTTTTTCCTCCAAAGAAATGAAACGGTTAAATATCACCAACCCCCTGGCCCAGAGATCCTCTCATTCCTTCTTCTTCCAAATAAAACAATTTCCACAACCAACAAGTAGCACAAGCTCAAAAGATGGCAATTCAAGTACAAAAAAATAAAAAGCCAAGAAAAAACATTTGCACAACTACCACCATAAAAACTTTCCAGACAACTTTCCATGGACAGAAACAAAAGGACAAAACGAAGATCAGGCACTACGAGCTGAAACTTACCTCACAAAGTTATCCTTCTTCAACTCCATTGCCAACAAGAAGGTTACGTTAAAAATCCGATCTTTACACAAACTACGCCATGTCCAAAAGCACTACAAAAAAATATCCGGGCTATTGCGAACTTCTGAAAACTGGAAATGTGAAACGCACTTCAAAAGTTGTCGATTAATGAGATGGGGTAATGTCAGAACTTGGGAATTCACTTTTGTTTTGGTTTTGTCTTGTGCAGCTGGAAATGGAGACCTCTTGACCAAAACCGAACATTACATTATAAGTCAAACCCACCTCAGACACAACCAGAAAAAAGCAGTAAAATAATAATATCATTAGTGATTAAGCACTTTTTGTTAAAGATAAAAAGACAAAAACATACAAATAAAAATCATGGTGTATGTAAACATCTTCTTAGCATTTTATTATGCTTTGGTCTGATTTTCTTTTTCGTGAAAACAAAAAATTTCTCACAAACATAAGTGATTCTGATTAGTACTGTTCATTAAAAGTTTACGATTATGTTTGACAAATAGTAGATTGCATTAGCTATTAGCTAATAGCTGATTATAACAATTTGATCAGTTGATAGCATTCGTTGTTTATTAAAAATGTATGTTAAAATTAACTATTTACTATTAACTGTTGATGTATAAAATGACTTATGAGTACATGATTTTTTTTAGTATTTCGTTGAATATTTTTATAAGAATTTAGATTTAGATATTTAATTTTACTCAAATTAAGTTTATAACTTTAATAAAAAACATAATAATAATAATAATAATAATCATCATCATCATCGTCGTCGTCGTCATCTAATGTTAAATTCTATATTAATATGAGTGCTGCAGCGAATTACATCATATTAGTATTTTTTATATAATATGTGTGAATTTTATTATTTAATAAATTATATATATATATATATATACACTAGTTATATATTAAAAATATTAATTTGATGTGGCGTTTTATGTTCAAAAAGTTAATATTATGAATTTTTAATTGTAAACTAATATTATAAAATTAAATAAAGATTAAAAAGTTTAATTAACCCTTTGATTATAATCTTCCAAACTTTACGACATAATTGTACGATAAAAAAATTAACTTCGAATACACACAGAGCAAAAGTAGAGAGTAAAATAGAGACAATACTATCATTAGACAAACAGCTAACTCCAAAAGATCTTCTTATAAAATTTTTAGAAATTAACTTATTGGAGTTAAATAAGATAACTAATAAGTTATTCACCAAACACATCAAAAAGCTAACTTTTAGATAATAACTGATAAGTCAACACCTACTATATTTCTGAAAGCAAAACATATTGCAAGCAGTGTTACGTCCAGATCCAGAACGTGTTCTGTTATTCTCTATCAGTCATCTTCTTGCAACAACGTGGGATCATGTTACGAGCATTAGACATTGCTAGCTAAAATCTTTTGCTCGATTCAGTTGGAAATACATTACTAACAACTTGGCAATATCAATGGCATTAAAATGAGTGGAATACAACTTTAGTTCTGTTCTTTAACGCTGTGTTTGGTTAGCGTCTGAGGACGCGAGGACGGAGGACAAAGACATAAAAGTTCTGTCCTCCGTGGTGTTTGCTTGCCGTCCTCAGTCGTTTTTGTTCCGTCTTCAGAGGACGAAGACAAAAATTTTTGTTCCATCCAAGACTGTGGTACAGAAATTTTTGTCCTTAGGACAAGAACAGAACAACAAAGTAAAAAGTCTAA
>JAOSBN010000008.1:633896-661614 GCA_027563595.1 Erythroxylum suave | reverse complement strand
CAGGTGGATAAAGCTTATACAGGAGTTTGTAGATGTAAAGCTTGATTTTAAAAATAACATCATCACATGAGATTGAATCTTCATTGAAAACGACAGCATTTCTATAGTTCCATACAAAATACAACGTGCAAAGAAGGCCCATTTTTGCTGCTTTACTTCTCAATCTCGCACCTGAATGGTCCCGTCGTATTCGCTCAAGAGCCTGGTGGAGATTTGTAATAGTGACCCGCAAACCCAACCAATCACATATATGCTTCCATATTGTACTAGTAAAAGAACACTGGAAGAAGAGGTGTGCCCCTGCTTCCACAGCTGCTTTACAGAAAAGGCATGTTCGGTCAATGTCCAGGAAAAGAAGGTGATCTTTGGTGGGGAGCCGATTAAGAAGGCTTAACCAAGCAATGACTGAGATTTTTGGAGGGATGTACTGCTTCCATATAAACGACATCCATGGACGGATCGAATGTTTAGTGCGGATGATGTCATAAACATGCTGGGAGGAGAACTGACCATTCGCACAAAAGATTTCCAGCCGATCTACCACTTCAGAAAGTCCACCCAACCGCTCTAGAAGAAGATCCCGAATAACTGCTAATTTTTTCATAAGTTCCGAGTCCCTAGGGTAGGGGCTCCATTCCCATACAGTTGTACCATGTAAGTAAGTCTCATGTACCCATTTGACCCAAAGTGAATCAGGTTTGGCATGGATATTCCACAACACCTTGGCAAGGAGAGCCATGTTCCAAAGCTTATAGTTTCGCAACCCTAATCCACCTTCAGTTTTAGGAACACAAACATTTTCCCAGGCCACCCGAAAATGCTAATCTGCACATAGAATTAATTTGGTCCAAGATGGTAGATGGGATAGGAAAGGCCTGGAACCAAAAGGAGAGCAGCCCTTGGATAACCGATTGGAGTAGCTCAATTCTACCAGCATAAGAAAGCGACTTGCCATTCTAATTATTTAGGTAGCCTTCCACGGCTTCTATAAGGATAGAAAATTGGGCCACCGAAACCTTTATAGGAGCAACAGGGATATCGAGGTAGTGGATGGGAAAATCCCCCACCGGATAACCCATCATCTGAAGAATATAATCTTTTTCCCATCCATGCACACCAGCTAGATACACATTCGATTTCAGTGGATTGGCCTTTAAACCTGACACCCTGCCCAATGCATCCAAAGAAGTCAAGAGGACTTGTATAGAATCAATATCACCCCTGGAGAAAAGCATGAGATCATCCGCAAAAGCAAAATGGGTGATACCCAATTTTTGACATTTAGGATGAAAATTATAGAGGGTGTCTGTTGTTTGCATCTCTAATAGTCGAGAGAAGTACTCCAGGCATAGCAGGAATAAAGTGGGTGACGTGGGATCACCTTGACGAAGTCCACGTTTTCCCCTAAACATACCATGAAGTGAGTCGTGAATGGAGATAGAATAAGAGGTGGTAGTCACACATTCCATCACCCACCCGATGAAGAGAGTCGGAAAACCCATACCAATCATCATTTCTTCCAAAAAAGACCATTCAATTGTGTCATAGGCCTTAGTAAGGTCCACCTTAATCATACACCTAGGTGAAATACGCTTACGTGTGTAGCCTCTAACCAATTCTTGGGCCAAAAAGATATTATCATGCATATTTCAGCCAGGAATGAATGCGGCTTGGGCAGGATCCACCACTTTCCCCATCACCTTAGTCAATCGACTAGTCAAAAGCTTTGAGATCACCTTATATGTGACGTTTAGACAAGCAATAGGACGAAAATCAGCCACGGTTCGGTCATTTTGTTTTTTCGGGAGAAGACAAAGGAGAGTGTGATTCATTTGCTTCAAAAGTTTCCCCGAAGTAAAGAATTCATGTACTGCTGCCCGAAAATCAACCCCAATTGTTGCCCACTGTGTTTTAAAGAAGGCAGAGGAAAACCCATCCGGCCCAGGTGCTTTACCGTTACCAATATCCCACAAAGCCGATTTAATTTCTGTATCCGTCACTGGTGCAACCAAAATAGCCCGATCGGTTTCATCTAGACAAACCCCAAAATTTAGTACCGGTTGATCAATATGCTGGACAGGAGTGGAGGATCCAAGTAATTGCTAGTAAAAAAGAATGAATTCTGAAGCAACTTCCATCCGGGAACAAGTTCTAGACCCATCGGATTTTACAAGATAGGGGATGGCATTTTGTGACCCTCTTTTCCGGACCAAGGCGTGGAAGTAGGCTGTGCTCCTATCTCCCTCAAGGAGAAACTGACATTTAGCCTTTTATTGGAAAAACAACCTTTCAGCCTCCACCAGAAAAGCTGTTGACTTGCGTTTTTCAACTACTGCATTTTGTAAATCAACATCAGATGGACATCCTAGGGACAGTGAGTAGGCATGTTGGAATGCTGCAGTGGCTTATTTAACCTTCACTGAAATGTGGGCATAGTTATTATTGTTGAACAGTTTCAAGGGAGATTTAAGAGCCTTCAATTTCCGACAAAGAATAAATTGTTTAGTACCCTCCACAATCATATCCCAACTACGGTCAAGAAGGTCCTGGAAAGAGGGGTGGTGCAGCCACATATTGAAAAATTTAAAGGGTTTCCGGTCTTGGGACACTAGCTGGTCATAACCAACAACAAAAGGACAATGGTCGGAAGAAGGTAACATACTTAGGAACCGAACATTACAGGCCATTCCCTCATTATTCCAAGCAGAATTGATTAACACCTGGTCCAGCTTGGCCCAAAGGTGTTTTTTGTGCCAGGTATAAAATTCCCCAGATGAAGGGGCATCAACCAAACCCAGAGTAATTTGCAGGTCCAGTAAGTCTTGCATTAGGTAAGCAGAAGGTGGATTACCCTCAATTCGCTCCTGAGCCGCGCACACACAATTGAAATCCCCCAAGATACACCAAGGTGTGTCTATCGCCCCACCTAGGCTTATCAAACGCTGCCAAACTTCTCGCCGCTTCGAGACGCTGTACAAGCCATAAACCAAAGAGACATAGAATGATTTTTGTGTTGTAAGGCATTGCATCTGACAATGGATAAATTGTTCTCCCACGGCTATCACTTGACAACCATAAAACGAAGGGTTCCAAAGGAGCACCATGCGGTCACCTTCAAGCTCATCAAAATTGTGGTAGACATGCTAACCCTCAAAACGTTGCTGCATAAACCGTTGCAGCCCTAACTTCAATAATTTGGTTTCTAACAAGCCAGCTATGCGGCACTTATGTTGGTGAATGAGTTTACCAATATTTATTTGTTTCGAGGCTTTATTTAGGCCCCGAACGTTCCAACAAAAGATAGTCATGGTGCTAGGGTGAGGGGTTTCCCTCCTCCACCTTGCTGCAGTTGTTTCGCCACCCCTTTCCTTTTCGCCTGTTTGGAATCTCCTTGCTTTTCCTGAAGTTTAAACCCCCTTTCACCGGTTTAAACCCCACCTGCAATTTGTCCCCTTTCGGCTGGGAGGGTCTAAAAGAACCCAAAACTGGAAGCTCTTGTCGACGGCCCTGGGTGTTAATCAATCCCACTGACAACTTTCTAACTTTCGGACCCTGATCTAAATAGCCTTCCGAAGTAGCTGTAACATTGCCCCTACTCAAATTCCCCGAAGCTGAAAGATCCTGAGACTGAGTCAAAAGTACCCCACTTGAAACTAGACATTCTGACCCTTTCACCGCTGGAATAGGATTAGTGTCCTGCTGAGAAGATAGAGTGTTAGTAGAGTTTTCTGTCCCCAAAATACTGCGCTCCCCTATCAAAGTACCATTCACCCCCTCATCGGACCTGACAGTAGCTATTGCACCCGTAGCTTGATGTCCTTTTACACCTGAGGCCGAAGGGTCATTGGAGGGATCCATAACTGATGGAGGAGCTTTGGAAGGCTCCTCTAGTGGCCCTTGCCGTCTATGCTTACAAGTGAAGGGAGTATGCCCAAATTTCTGACATGAGTAGCAAAAACTTGGGAATGGTTCATAATAGACATGTTGAGTGTATCTTTCCCCGGATGGCAGTCGCACATTGAAATTCATAACTGGCTGCTTTCCCACATTAACCTTCACTAACAGCCAAGCATACCCAACTCTGGCTTTTGTGTAAGTAATTTGATCGGTACATAGGGGGTACCCAATATAGAACCTAATCGGGAGAGGCCCATTTTTGTCCACAACTCCAAAGGGACGTCAGGGAGTTGGATCCAAATCGGAACTTGCATGAACTCTTTGGAATCAAATCGAAACCCTGGGGATAGTTTCTTCAACAGCAGAGATTTTCCATACAAAAGATAAGGGCCGCCAGCTAACACCGAAGTCCTAGCCTCCTCCGAGCTAAATTGGAACACTAGCCATCCCCGAGCATGAGGCAAAATTTTACATGGAACTCCCCACTTAACCTTTAATTCCTCAACCGCTTTCAATCCCGAAATTTTCCCGTAAAACATCCCACAAGATAATAACCCCAATCTTTCTCTAAGGACCCAACATCGGTAGCTTCAATAGTTACTTCATCAGCATTGACTGGTAGGGCTCGCAAAGACATACCCCTAGTAGGATCACGGTTTTGACTGAATAGACTGGCGAATGAAGGTTTAGGGACTGAAGACTCTTGTGGTTTAGGAAGAGGGGCAGGGGCAGACACATTTCCAGCTGAAGGTAAGGTAGAGTCGGATTTACCTGGGCTATCCTCGGCCTCACTCGGATCCAATTCACTGTTTCCCAAATCAGAACCACCACCAAGCACAATAGTTTTTCCAATAATCTCACCAGAAGTGGATGCTCCGTCATCCCCCTTCTGGTGAGTCCGCAAAGGGGAGGGCAAGGAAGAAGTACATGGATTACCAAACGGTGGAGGAGGGTCCTGGATGGTTGGAGGAGGGCCAGCAGTACCGTCGACCGTTTTGCCCTGGGGTGGAGTCTGAAGTCCATTGAAGAAATCATCTGTAATATTGCGGCCTTTCTTTGCTGCTTGGCTTCGATTACCCATGGAGAAACACCCAGGCGAGTTTGTTTCAGGTAAGTAATCTGGGAAAGGCAGGGCAGAAACAAATTCAAAAAAACCCCTTAGGCGAGAAAAGAGCCGCCAAAGACCTTCGAAACCTTAAATCAGATCTGGCTGTAGAAGTGAGAGGAACGTCAAAGGGGGAGCTTGGGGAAGGTCGCGGTTACATAGCAGGACGTAGAGGTAGTAGGTTGCAAGCAACAATCCAACCCAGAAGACGCGGAACTGTTCGCGAACCCAAAGAGGGTCGTCGCGCAATGCGACCAGGTGGGGGCAAAACCCCGAAAATAACTCCAATAATCTGTACGAAATCAACAAAGAAGGAGGTAGAAACAACAAGAACACGCTGAAAGAGGCTAGGTGAGCAGAAGGATGCGGGACTTTAGGAAAACCATGGGGATTCGCCTAAAGCTTGAGAGAAACCACTCAAATACGCGGAACTATTAGTCTTAAAATCACCATCTCTTTTTGTTGAATAGCGTATGATTCACACTTCCAGACTGCAAATTGTTGCAATAATTAATTGCTGTTCGATAATCACACGTTAATCCCCACATAACAAACTCGTACAGGAAGAGAAGGGAGAGAAGAGAGAGAGAATTACAGAGAAGATTTGGAGAAAGAGAGAAACATCATCATTCAAACATAACGGACATGTCGTACATAGGGTGTAATACATGCTTAACATATTTAGTGAATCATTCCCTACACTCACGTACATGTGTGGTTCATTGGTCTTATCCTAAGCGTTGTGTTTAACCTCACAACAATTCCAGCTTCTCTGTGTTTCACGCTTAAGCTCCTTCGTCTTCGGTAATCTCCGTAACAATCCCCTTCTCCTTAACGTCTTTGTCTATCAGATTAATTTCGGGGAATCGCTTTTGCAGGTCAAAAACATACTCCCAGGTAGCATTAGTGTTCTCCCATCCGACCACTGGATTAACCACTGTGTGAACGCTCGATTGTTCCTCTTGGTAATGCGTCTGTCCAAAAACTCATGTAGCAATGAAGTAGTGCGGACTTCCCCCTCATGTGCTTTTTTAAGCTGCGACATATGGAACGCCGGATATATCGTTGTATGGGCTGGAAGCTCTAACTTATACGCCACCTTTCCAATTTGCTGAACCACCCTATATGGATCGTAATACAATGGAGAGAGTTTCTGGTTGCTCCTTCTCTGTAACGAAGACTGTTTATATGGTTGTAGTTTTAATAATACCATGTCTCCAACCTTGAATTCTCTTTTTGAACGTTTCGAATATGTGTATTGCTTCATCCAGTTTTGAGCTCTTTGTAAATGGAACCTTATAACATTAAGCATAGCCGCCCGATTCTATAAAACTCTATCAACTTCCACAACCTTCGAATCGCCTGCAATATACAGAGTATATGCTGGAGGTGGATAACCATACAAACCTCAAACAGTGTAGTATTAATGCCGGCTTGGTAAGTGGTGTTGTACCACCATTCTGCTAACGCCAACCACTCTCCCCACTTCTGAGGTGTTTCGCCACGGAAACAACGCAAGTAGGTTTCGAGGATCTTGTTTACCGCCTCTGTTTGCCCGTCCGTCTGTGGATGGTAAGCCGTCGAGTACTTCAACTTAACTTCTTGTAACCTCAAGAGCTCCTTATTAGATTACCAGAGGATAATAATGATTTGAATTATAAGATAAGGATTATGTATTTTGAAGTTACGATAAAATAGGTCTTACCGTTGTACATGCTCTTGTATATAAATTGTAAAGCTACAGATGAGAGATATATGAGAAACAACAATTCCCTTCTTATTACTGTTGTTATATTTGGCATGGTATCAAAGCCAAATACATGATTCTAGATATATGTCAAACCCTACTCTGCCTACTAACGAAAGCTCTTTTGCTATACAAATGCAGGAGCTTTCTTCCACCCTTACCCCTGAAAAACTAGATGGTACCAATTATATTGAATGGGCATTAAACGCCCAAAATAAACTCAGAGGCCGCAAATGATGTGGGTACATTTCAGGTGCCAAAGCTGCCCCATCAGATACTGCGTCTGAAGAGTATGAATCCTGGGAAGATGAGAATTGCCTCATCAAATCGTGGTAGCTTAACTCAATGACGAAGGAGGTTCGTTCACTATTTCTTCGTTTGCCAACAGCGAAAGAAATTTGGGAAGTTGCTTGTGAGACATACTTTGTAAGTGAAGATGCTTCTGCAACTTATATATTACAATGTTAAATTGTCAGTTTACGTCAAAATGGGGGGGTTTGTTATTTCTTATTTTGGGCGATTACAAAAATTGTGGCAAGAAGTTGATGCCATTGATAAGTGCCATATGAAGTATTCTAATGATGTTGAAATGTAACAAGGTGGTTAGTACACAGAGGGTTTATATCTTTCTTGCTGGTCTAGATCCTCATCTCGACGGTGTTAGAGGAAGGATCTTAGCTACCACCCCATTGCCCAGCCTACAGAACGCATATGCAACCGTGTGCTTTGAAGCAAATCGCCAAGAAGTCATGAATGGTTCTATTGCTGTTGATGACGGTGTGGTGCTAGCTATTCGTAAAAGTGACAAAAAGGGGTTACGATTTTGTACACACTGTAAAAGGGATAATCATATGGTTGATAAGTGTTTCAAGCTTCATGGCTCCCCTGATTGGCACCCAAAGGAAAGAATAAAGGTGACAGTGGAAGGAAGGATTCTAGAGAACTTACTGGTTTGGAGGCAAGCAATATAATTGCAACTGGTTTGATAGCAAAGATAGGTATTTCTAAATCTGATATTGCTAGAGCTATTACTAATAGTAGAGACTAGATTATCGACACTGATGCATCTAATCATATGACATGTGATAGAGATAAATTCACTTACCTTTCTTCTTATGTATCTAAAACAACCATTGTTACCGCTAACGGTGAATCCTCCAAAGTTAAGGGTATTGGTAAAATCAAAATCTCTGGTTCCCTTACTCTTAATGACGTACTTTATGTACCTGACCTTCATTGTAGCCTTTTATCTATTAGCCAAATTACTAAATCCCATAATTGCATAGCCTCATTTTCGTCTGTTGATTGTGTGTTTCAGGACAACCGCACTTTGGAGACAATTGGCAGTGGTAGCGAAAAGAATGGTCTGTGCTTTTTGGATTTTGTTCCCAATTCGACTGGTTCAGTTGCTTATCTTGCCAGTAGTCATGATTTTGAACAAAATAAAATTAATATTTGGGCATGGCATAGGTGTTTAGGCCAACCATCTTTTGCTTATTTAAAACAGTTGTTTCCTTCCATGTTCAAAGGATTTGAGTTATCTGATTTCTTTTATGAAACTTGCACTTTCACAAAAAATCATCATATTACTTTTTCATTGTCTGAATCTATATCTACCTTGCCATTTGATCTCATTCATATTGACATATGGGGTCCTTCACCCACCAGTTCTCATAATGGTATGCGATGGTTTATAATTTTTATAGATGATAAGACTCGAATGACTTGGTTATTTTTGATGAAGTCTAAAAGTGAGGTCTTTGATATAATTCATAATTTTGTCCGTTTTATTGAGACTCAATTTCATTCTGTGATCAAAATGTTTCGATCGGATAATGGTAGTAAGTATATGTCAAATGCTGTCCAAAACTTATTTCAAGAAAACGATATTCAGCATCAAACTTCTCGTGTGCACTTTCCTCAGCAGAATGGCATTTTTGAACGTCGAAATAGACATATTTTAAATATTGCTAAAGCTCTTTTAATTGATAGTAATGTTCCACTTACTTTTTGGACTAAGGCAGTTACCACTACTGTTTACTTGATGAATCGGACTCTAACACCAGTTTTACAGTGCGATTACCCCCCAAAATTTTTGGTTTCATTGCCTATGTCCATTTGTTTAATCACCACAGCACTAAACTCACTCCACGCTCACTTAAATGTGTTTTTCTTGGCTATGGTACTAAACAAAAAAGGTATAAAGCATATTACCCCTCTTCTAATAAGGTGTTTATTAGTCTTCAATGAACATGAAATGTTTTATAAATCTAGCACTTTACTTAAGGGGGAAAATGATGTAGAAGTAAAGGATTTGTCAATGGAATCACAATATCTGATGATTGATGAACGTCTCATTCACAGTTGTATTACAAATAATAATAATTCATGCGATCAAAGTTCTTGGCTTAGTAGTCAAGATGAGTTACAAATGTCATGTTTAGATGCAAGTCCTGAGCAGAATCCAGACAGTACATCTCCTTCTTCTCCAGCACGACCAGTGTCTCCTTCTGAGGTATGTCCTCTTGACTTAGCTATCTCCAATCAGTCTGAACTAGAACAAGTTCCTTCCCATTCTACTTATCAATTACCTGTTTGTGCTAATAGAGGAAAACCACCTACTAGATATGAGCCTGAAATTTCTTCCAAGTCTAAGTATCCTAAAGTGAATTTTGTCTCTCCTCACAAGTTAAATGGTTCTTATGCATTATTTGTGTCTAGTGTGTCCTCTGTCTCTATTCCCACTGATGTGCAGACAGCATTAGAAGACCCAAAATGGGCTAAGGCTATGGAGGAAGAATCGGGAGCGTTGGAAGCTAATGGGACGTGGATTTTAGTTGACTTCTCTGTATGGAAGAGGACTGTAGGATGTCATTGGGTTTTTGTAATTAAACATCACGCAGATGGTAGTGTGGAAAGATATAAAGCTCGCTTGCTGACTAAGGGGTATACTCAATTATATGGGGTAGATTACCAGGAGACCTTTGTACCTATGGCTAAATTAAACATTGCGAGAGTCTTATTGTCTGTTGCAGCAAATAAAAATTGGCCCTTATTTCAATTTGATGTAAAAAATGCGTTCTTGCATGGAGATTTGGTTGAGGAGGTATATATGGATCCTCCTCTTGGTATAAAGGCGTATGCAGGAATAAAGAAAGTGTGCAGACTATATAAAGCTTTATATGGATTAAAACAATCACCCCGAGCTTGGTTTGATCGATTTACTAAATCAATGAAGGCTTTTAGTTATGTTCAGAGTAGTGCTGATCATACCTTATTTTTTAAACATCAAGGAAAGTTGGTTACTGCACTAATTATATATGTCGATGATATGATATTGATAGGTGATGATGTGGAAGAACAAGAGTCTTTACAGAAGTATCTAGCAAAGGAGTTTGAGATGAAACAACTAGGAGAGCTAAGGTATTTTTTGGGCATTGAGGTTGCTCAGTCTAAGCAAGGTATTTTTTTTGTCTCAAGGGAAGTACGTGTTAGACTTATTGGTTGAGTGTGGGTTGCTTGATTGTCGATCTATTGAGACTCCTATTGAACAAAATCACGGGCTGTGTCAATCCTTAGGAGCACCTCAGGTTGACAAAAGACGCTATCAGAAGATTACTGGGAAACTTATATATTCATCATATACTAGACCTGATATTTCCTATTCTGTCAATCTTGTTAGTCAGTTTATGCAGGACCCTCGTGAAACCTATGAAACAGCAGTCACAAGGATATCGAGATACTTAAAGGCTTATCCCGGGAGAGGAATTCTTTATTCTAATCATGGACATATGCAAGTTGAAGGATATAGTGATGCAGATTGGGTTGGTTCATTGAATGATAGAAGGTCCACTTGTGGGTATTTTACATTTGTGGGTGGAAATTTAGTGACTTGGCATTATAAGAAACAAGCGGTAGTATCTCGATCAAGTGCTAAGGCTGAATTTAGAGGTATGGCTCTTGGTGTTTATGAATTATTATGATTGGCAAGATTAATGAAGGAACTTGGTTTTGGTTTGGATGCGCCTATGAGACTTCACTGTGATAATAAATCTGCGATAGAAATTGCTTCAAATCCTGTGCAACATGATCGTACTAAACATGTTGAGATAGACAGATCTTCATTAGAGAAAAGTTGGATGAGCAGATTATTTCATTTCTATTTGTTAGTTCTGATCATCAGTTAGCAGGCACATTAATTAAGGGGGTTTCAAGAAGCTCATTTGAAAATATTGTGTTCAAGTTGGGTGTTTGTGATATCTTTACGCCAACTTGAGTGGGGGTGTTAGATTACTAGAGGATAAGAATGATTTGAATTACTAAATAAGGATTATGTATTTTGAAGTTACGATAGAATAGGTCTTACCATTGTACATGCTCTTGTATATAAATTGTAAAGCTACAGATGAGATATATATATACGAGAAACAACAATTCCCTTCTTATTACTGTTGTTATATTTGGCACTCCTGCCAAAATTTGCTCACAAAAACCAAATCTCTATTGCTGACTGTAAACTCGGGCATTTCGTGTAATTTAAACACGTTATTAAGAAACAATTCAGCTATATCACAGGCTGAATAAGGATGCTTAACAGGGATGAAGTGGGAGTATTTTGTGAACCTATCAACTACCACCAATATCACAGACTTACCTTTCGAATTGGGTAAACCCTCCACAAAATCCATACTCACCTCCTTCCAGCTTCCATCAGGTATTCGAAGAGGTTGCAGTAACCCAGGGTAAGCAGAGTGACGTATTTATTCCTCTAGCAAGTCATACAATTCTGAACGTAAATCCTCACATCACAATCCATGCTCTTCCAAAAAAACATTCTCCATAGCTTCTTCGTCTTTGCGACTACTCTTACATGCCCACCCATGGCATCATCATGACTGATGCTTATAATCTGTTGACGGGGGATCGAGTTGGCCCCTACAACTTAACGTCCCTTCCATCTTAATAACCCTCCCTTCCATTCGTAAACGCCAGTCTTATTATTGCCAGATTCTAACGTCTTGATCAATTCCCGATTAACTCCATCTTCTTGCTAGCTTTTCTTAATATCTTCTAGGAGTTCACTTTGCATTTGCGTCACAAATATCATTAACATTTCCGCGCTTGTGATCCTCGAAAGGGCATCTGTTGCTACGTTCTGTTTACCACTTCGGTATTGTACTTCGAAATCATATCCTAATAGCTTTGGTAACCATGACTGTTGGAATGAGGTTGATAATCGTTGTTCCAGCAGATGCTTTAAGCTCCGATGATCCGTTCTCACAATGAAAGGTCTGGGAGTTAGGTAGTGATGTCATTATTTGATGGCCTTAATTACCGTCAGGAACTCCTTCTCATTTGTAGATAACCCTCGATGCTTTCTTGCCAATGCCTTGCTTCGGAAGGCAATGGGATAGCCTTCTTATTGCAATACCGCACCAATCTCCTGCCCGTATACATCAGCTTCAATTATAAATGGTTTGAAAAAATCAGGCAATGCCAATACCAGAACGGACATGATGGCCTTCTTCAAGCTTTCAAAAGCCATTTGCTCCCCCTATTGCCAGTTCCAATTGGTGACCTTCTCCTTCGTAAGCAATTCCGTCAGGAGTTTCACTGTAGTTCCATAATCTTTAATAAAACTCCTGTAATACCCTGTAGTTCCCAAGAAGCCCCGCAACTCCTTAATACATCATGGTACTAGCTATTCCTTTATTGTTCTAACCTTTCGCGGATCCGTGGCCACTCCTTTTTCATATATAGTATACCCCAAATAATCCACTCGTCGGGCTTCAAAAATACACTTGTTTCCCTTCAAAAACAGTTGATTGTCCAGTAATGTTTGAATGGCTACCGAAAGATGTTCTACATGCAATATTAACGAAGGGTTGTATATCAGTATATCGTCAAAGAAAACCAGAATGAAACGACGAAGAAATGATTTAAACAGTTCATTCATCAATTGTTGAAACAGAAAAGGCATGTTCGTCAGTCCGAAGGGCATCACTAGGAATTTGTAATGCCCTTCATGCATCTTGAAAGCCGTTTTTAGGATGTCTTTGGGTTGCATTTAGATGTGGTGATAACCCGAACGCAGATCCAACTTTCAAACCAACTGGCTCCGTGCAACTTGTCCAATAACTCTTCAATGAGGGGAATCAAGAATTTATCTTTTACCGTATATCTGTTCAACTCCAGATAGATGATGCACATCCTCCATGAACTGTCCTTTTTCTTTACAAGAACCACCGACGACACAAATGAACCGAAACTATGGCGTATAAATCCTTGTCTCATTAATTGCTTAACCTCCTATTCGATTATATCCTTTTGTACCCCTGAATATTGATATGGCCTTACATTAATTGTATCGACACCCTCCATCAATACAATCTTATGGTTATGTATGCGATTCAGAGGCAACTGTGATGGTTCTTGGAATACCTCGATGTACTGAGACAATACTGCATTAACTTCATCAAACACATTATCTTGTTCCTTCTTCATTCTCATTTGTTGGAGTTGTTACTTGATTGGAGTAGAAAGTTGAATCATAAGTAGCTGTCCACTAGATGATCCTTATAGAGTCTTATGGAGCCCCTTATTAGAAACCATCTTTGATTTCCCTTCCAACTCTCCTCTTAGGGTCACCGCTTTCCCTTCTCAGTTAAATGTCATTATGCGAGTTCTGAAATTACATAGAACATCGTCTAATCCCACTAGCCATTGGACTCACAAAACAACGTCACAGTGTCCTAACAATAATACTAACGCATCCTTTCTGAATTGCACGCCTTGCATAGACCATGCAAAATTTCTGCAGCACTACCTACATTGCAATTGTAACCCTCTGCCCATTGTAATTGCGATAAGCTCAATTTCTCTGAGTTCACATGTCCCCTTTCTTGATACTGCAATGTCCACAAAATTGTGGGTACTGCCATTATCGATGAGTATGTGAATTTGTCGCCATTGATGCATCCCTATTAATCGCATTTGTTTGAACTCTATTTCGCCAAAAAAACCCGTCATCGCCTGCATGGAAACCGTAGGACATTCTTCATCTACACCACCATCCTCCTGATCCTCCCACATTTGGTCGATTGACCCTTTTCCACTATCATTCTCTTCGGAGCCCACATAGAAATGTAGTTGTCATTTCTTACATTGGTGGCCAAACGTATACTTCTCATCGCACCAGAAACAGAGCCCCTTCGCTCGCTTTTCATCAAAGTCCCTGCTACTGATGGTCTTGGAAGGTTTGTAAGGGCACACTGATGGTGATCGTAATGTTGAGGGTGGTGTGGATAATATACCGTCCAAGATCGGTAGAATGAATTGTTTTTCCATTTATCACGTTCCTAGTGACTTGGGTTCAGTTCATCATCGAAGCTCCTGTTGACATCAGTATGGCTTCCTATTTTCTTGCTACTGTGTAAGCCTGATGTAGAGATTAGGGTTCGTGCAACTTCACGGCGACACCAATCTCTGGTTTAAGACCCTTAGCAAAGAACGCAACTAAATAGTCCTCCGATAAAGATAGCCTGCTAGAGTGATGATCGAACTACGCACAATATTCCAACACCATTTCATTTAGCTTCAAGTCCTTAAAATCTCCCACTGGATCATTAAAAATCTCGGCATCAAACCATTGTTTAAGAGACCTTATAAACTCCGACCACTCTACCACTTCTGTCTTATTCCGGTTTCTGATGAATAGTCAATACCATTCCTACCCGCATTCATCCATGTGCAAAACATCTATGTTCACTGAAAAAATCGAAGGGGGTTAGTCGTTTTGCAACTTCTCGCAAACTTCTTTGCCGTCAATAAAATAAAACAAACAGAATCGAAATAATAAATCAACACCAAAAATTTGGTAACGCAGTTCGGCACTCCTTGCCTACGTCTGCAGGGCTCTCACCCAGCTTAATCACTTTCACTGAAGTACAATAGAATTACACAAAGCTTTACTGAGCCGACACCACTCAACCCTTGACACTATCCCTCAACCTCACTTCCCATGAAAGAATTTCACACCCAATAGTACGACCGCCTTGTACTAACCTCGTCAGAGAATTTTCTCAAACGATGTCTAATGATAATGAAACAAACTAAACAACTCCAGTAATTAATCAAATAAGAACAAAATAATAATACACTTGAGAAAAAGAAGACAACTTCCCTAAAGGTTAAGCTCCACTAAAATAGATCTAGAAGTCGTCGTAACACCAATAAACTGACTCACATAAACACCAACACGGACCCACAACTACACTGATAACACATTCACCAATCAAAATATACGTAGTCCATAAGAAAATCAATTAATAGTCGTTACTGGTCAAACAAAAACTCTTGACTACACTTCTAAAAAAATTCCAGCAACGTTACTGGGAAGCCTTAAAGTTGTGATTGAAGTTACTCTGATGTGCGTGTTTATGATGCAGACAACAAGTAGGCATTGAATGCTTCATAGCCATAATCCCAAAAACCAACGTGAGCTACTTTTTCTAGTGTGTCATTAATGCCCATTAAATAGCTCACTTCACATTAGCTTCACTCTCACAAAGCGTTGATCTCTTAAATGACAAACAATAGGCACCACTGTAGCTCACTTCACCTTAGCTTCACTCTCACCAAGCGTTAATCAGCTATCATCCAAAATACGCCCACAACCACAATTTTTCAACACCAAGGATTTACTTCAATTAACTCAATGAGACAAAAACCGCAACATCAACACATGCTCACAAAAACGACCATACCGTAGCTTTTTTTAAAAAAAAACATGTTATTTAGCTTTGCTAACCAAATGCACCACAAGCAGTATATTTTCTATCATAGACACTCAACACACACTGCTTCAGCCGTAGGTTACACACATATTAGCTCAGCCAAATTGTCAACCCCACCTTATCGTGGATGCCGCAAACTCCCATTTTAAAAAAACTCTATCATCAATTAGGGATAAGCAGAAATCTCACATAATAAGAATCCCACTTCAATTCAAATATAAGAGTAAGGATAAGCAGAAATCTCACATAATAAGAATCCCACTTCAATTCAAATATAAGAGTTCCACTTCAACTCCATCACTTCAACAGCTTCAGTAATTTTTTACCTCAACAATAACATTTCAAAATACTCACGTATCCAGCTGTTGTGATAATTAATTTTGTATGTCCAATTAAAATGCCAAAACAAAATAAAAGATATATATATAATATATCCTAACATTCACCTTCATCTGCTCTAGGGTTTGATCGATCAGAAATAATTGTTCACAACAGTACAACCATAACTTAACGTTGTCTCCATTAAACGAGGGAAACTCGATTCTACTCAACCTTGTTGCCATAGCTTGTCCTTCCTTATCGTGTTGTGCATGGTTGTTTTTCGGTGTGTGATCAAATAGACAGCTTCCTTCCCTTTGAGTTTTGGACCGTCCCGGCGAGATGGCCGTACGTAATTCACACACTTCTTTCTCCAATTTTTTTGTTTTGTTTTGTACGTCTGCCATTAACCTCCCACTTCTGTCCTGCATTTCCAGGAGTAGTTTCTCACTCCGTCCTTACGCCTCCATGAGTCTTCTCAAAGTGTCTTCCAAACTTCGGAACTCTGCTACTCTGGTCCCTTCAGCCATACCTGGTCCCAAGTTCAGCTGCTCTAATACCAAATGTTGCAAGAATTAATTGTCGTTCGACAATTGCATGCGAATCCCCAAATAATAGACTCGGACAAGAAGAGATGGGAGAGAGAAAGAGAGAATTACAGAGAAGATTTGGAGAAAGAAAGAAACATCATCATTCAAACATAACAGAAATGTTGTACATAGGTGTGTTATATGCTTAATATATTTAGGGAATCATTCCCTACACTCGCGTACATGTGTGGTTCTGTGGTCTTACTCTAAACGCTGGGTTTAACCTCACAGCAAATCCAGCTTCTCTGTGTTTCACATTTAAGCTCCTTCGTCTTCAGTAATCTACATAATTATTGGCAGAGATTTTCCAGGATCTGTTCTCTACTTTTTATGTGAAGGCCTGTGCATGTTTGGATAATTTCCAGCTGATTCCATTTTGAACTTCAAAGGGTTAATAGGAACTTGGGCGGGGAAGCTGTGAAGAAACGGCATTGAAACTGTAAAAAGTTACGTGCTTTATTACAAAAGGATGATATCCACAAGAAGAAGCGTGAAAAGGAAAACCTTTATAAGAAATTATTCCCAAAATCATGGGAAACAACCTTAAACTGTAAAATTTCTATGTATAAAACTTCAGAACCTGTGACTTGAGGTAAACTAAACTTCTGTACAAGTCTTTTAACTGTAGGAATTAGCTCTAAACAAATTTCTGTCATCCTAGCAAGAATGGGTAGAGCAAAACTGGAGCTCCAAAAGCCCTGATTGTACTTAATTGTCCACTTCACTATGGTCACCGTAGACAATGTCATCGCCCAGATTATAAGCATGCTTTATTCCTACAGGTGATATTGTAGCAAGGGTTTGAAGTAACTTTATGACATCAACTGTATCGTCCAGATAGTATTTTGCCATGCTTGGCTTCTGACCAACAGTGCAGGCAAACACCTCTGAAATACTTGGCAACGAGGGATTACAAACATGATTTTCGATACTATCAAACATATCTTCATCTGATCGATCGTCCCCAATGCAGAGCAGAAAATCCGGTGACTTGCCTTTGCTTCTCATGGATGAGATGAGTTTTTCCAGAACTATACCTTTGCTTACACCCTGATATTCAACAGGATAGACAACAATCACAACCCAGAAGATTATGGAAGCACCAAAGAAAAAAGATCTAACACATGGTTATTCAATCCATCTCAATGCGATTTAGTGAACTAGTCTGAAATTTTATCATACCTGTGGTTTCACTTCAACAATATGATTTCCCCTTTTAACAACCACAGGCTCGTTAGCAAGAACACTTTCCAAGTGATCAAGGAGCTCCTTGGCCTGAGATGATCCAAACACGGGGTCTGCTTCTTGATGGTGCCACACCATTGCACTCTCTTTGTTCTCTATAAAAGAGCCATCAGTTGTCTCGGTATAAAGCATCATCACAGGTTCCACAATTTTCTTCCACTGGCAATCTTTAGCCACTGAGCAAGTCTCCCATTGAGAATCCCTTGTCCACCTAAAAATGGTAGATATAAACATAAACAGATGAATATAGAATCATCGAAATCACAAAAGAAAAATTAAATCTTTACCTGGTAAAGTAACCATGTTCAGCTGAAATGCCCAGTTTCTCACATGGGGAAAACCACTTACTCAAAGGATCCTTTCCTCTGCCACTGACAACAAAGACAGTGTTTTTGGGATCATCACATAAGCGATTCAAAATCGAAATGACTTCACGGCTGGGAGTTTTGTCCACAGAGGCCTGTGGCATCATAGTGCCATCATAGTCCAAAAGGATCAACCGACTGTTTGTATCGTGATATGCAGCTGCAATGGGTTCCAAAGCCAGTTTTCTGAAATTTGATCCCAGAGCCACAATTCTAAATCCCAAACCAAACCCAACACCCCAATACCTTTTCATATATTGCTCCCCACAAGCTCTCACAAGGTCCTGATCAATACTTCTTGCCCAATAAGCAACATCATGAGAACTAATGTACTTGTAATGCTTCTCGTGCCTTAGCCGCTTCTCTTCATCCCTCATTATGATCGCCTCATACATAGCTTCAGCTACAGCATCAATGTTCCAAGGATTAACACGAATTGCCCCACTAAGTGATGGAGAGCAACCAATGAATTCAGACACAATCAGGACGCTTTTCCTTATGTTCGAACCCTCAACAAAACCCAGTGCTTCGTCCAGAACAGAGCTCCCCTGTCTAGAAACTGTATACTTGTAAGCAACCAGATTCATTCCATCTCTTACAGGGGTGACCACACAACATTCTGAAATCGCGTAATAAGCCACTTTCTCTGAAAAACTAACAGGGCCATTGATGAACACAATTGGCTCGTACCCATCTTTACCATATTTTTCGTTTATCTCTTTAGCAACAAGATTACTCTCGCTTAGAACATCTTGTACATCCTTACCACTGCTTCTTGCAGGGTTAGCTATCTGCACTAATACAACTTTCCCTCTTAAGTGCCCGTGCTCTTCCAAAAGTCTGCCCAGTGCTTCAAACTTTAAACTAATGCCCTTAAACAGATCCAAATCATCAACTCCAACCATTACAATTTTGCCTGCAAATTTCTCCTTCAATTCTTTGGCCTTCTTGGCAGTATCTTCCATATTCAAAACCGATTGAAGCTGTCCCATATGAATTCCGGCAGGCAATATCTTGACACTCACATTCCTACCATAGTAATCTAGCCCAATGTAACCCCTCTTGGACTCATAATCAAGGCCCAGCATCCTGCTACAGCATGACAAGAAATGTCTTGCATAATCGAATGTTTGGAACCCAACAAGATCACAGTTCAGCAAGGACTTTAGAAGCTCCTCTCGCATCGGTATAGTCCTATAAATCTCGGAGGATGGAAACTGACTGTGCAAAAAGAAGCCAAGTTTAACTCTATGGTACCTTCTCCTCAGGAAAGTAGGTAAGATCATGAGATGATAATCATGAACCCACACCGAATCCTCATCTGGGTTCAACACTTCCACAACCTTGTCCGCAAATTTCCTATTAGCCGAAACATAGGCCTGCCACAGAGAGCGATCGAAACGTGCACCGTGGCTCGGTGACATAGGCAGCATATAGTGAAACAAAGGCCAAAGATAGTGCTTACAAAAGCCATGGTAGAACTTGTTCTGTAGATCAGTCGGCAAGAACACAGGCACACACCTACAATTATCAAACAACAACTGGGACACCCTTTGTTGATCATTTTCTTCAATATCCGCTATCAAAGAACCCACGTACCACACCTCTGTATCTGGAGGAAAGCCATCTTTGAGCTGCAATAAGATGTTGTCTTTATCTAACTCAAAGTTCCAATCTTTGGTATACTCGTCACGAGACACGCGTATCGGAAGCTGGTTGGCGACGACAATCCTTCGTTCTTTCGGCAAAGAACTCAACTCAGAACCAGAACTTCCTTCAAGACCATCCTCAAATTCAGAAATCACTCCCGGTACATTCATGAGTCGAGGCAGACGATTCAAAACACGAAAATCGTCGACTGAGAGAAGATTCAGACACTCCATGCAGTTTGATAGCATAATAATAGAGAACTCGACGAATCCGACGAAACAGAAAGATCCAAGAAAGAGAAAGTATGTATATTAACAAAAGAAACCGAAAAATATCAGAAAGCTATCCTCTTTCTGATAGAAATAGAATTTAGATGGTTAATGAAGGCTTTTAGTGATTTAGAGAAAGAGTCTTATAGAGAGAAACGGAAGCCTCTCAGTAATGAGAATCGAATATACTGATACACCTTCCAATCTTACACAGAGAGACGCTCTCCAATAGAATGGAAGGAGAGTTACAACAGAAACAGTGAGGATAAGAACGAAAAATAGAGAGAGAGAGAGAGAGAGAGAGAGGGGAGGAGGACCGACTTGGGAAATATTTATATAGTGCAAAATTTTGATCTTTATAAAGCAAGAAATCTTAGTAGATTGGACGGTCTTGATTTGATGTAGACTTATATAATATACAATCTTTTACCATATCAGTTATGATGATCATCATCATCATATATCTTAGGGTTGAAGTTCGTTGCAAAAATCCACATAACGTTGTACTATATGGTCTTATCCCTTTATCCAAAAATCAATAATATCTAGTAATTAGAGAACAATAAAAGGTTTTTAAAATTTTGGTAAATTAGAGAAATTAAAAAGTAATGTATTTCAAAGCATCAACCAACCAAACCACTGTTTTTCTGGAGTCAAAAGACACGTGTGTGTGTACGTGCCTTTACAGCTGTGACATGGCTTACTCGGTCTCATGAACTGGAACTCCTAGATCATATGTGTGTGACTGTCGTGTAGGCCCTATGCACGGTTGGCACGTGTAGGGGCAACAACTCCCGACCTGCCCACCACCTTCTCGTGTCCTTTTTTAATTTCAAATTTCTTTTTTGAATTTATTTAGAACGGCTAAAACATTGATTTTATTGTGACATTTGAGAATTCGGGAATCTCGGAGGAGGAATTAAAACACGTGGAGTTATTACAAGGGCGATGCGTGACGTGTCTGGGGACAAAGTCGGGGGGACGTGTTTTTTTGACTGGCGAGTTCTTCTCGGTTTTGATACCGCGTATCCACGGCTTCTTTTGCGACCATTCCTTGCCCGACACGTTGCCTTTTTAATATTTATTGTATAGCTTAAGCTTAGTTTCGAAATAATAACAATATTATTTTTGAGGGAAGAAACACGTCACCCTAACCTTTCTCATTTTTTTAGATTTGCAAATAACAATTATGTCATTAGTCATTGGTCGTACAATTCTGGAATTATTTGAAAAGTCCGTGCTCTTGAAAAAGGTTTTTAAAGTTTGAAATATATTATTAATTTTTAATGAAATTTTGTTTTTGTAAAAATAACATAAGCACTCGTTCTCTAAATTATGATTTTGATGTAAAATAATAAAAAAGTGTAAAAGGTATAAATAATCTTACCCTAGAGCCTCTTTTCCCTTCTTATTTATTTACGTACTAATAAAAACTGAAATTTGTGTAATAATCCATTAACAATCATTTAATTTATTTCAAACTTGTGTTTTAATCATATAGTATATAAGTTTTATATAAATATATAAATAAAATTTAATAAAATAAAGTTTGAACAAGTATATGCAACAAGAGTATTTGTTTTGTTCCCGAGCATGGCGACGATCATCTCTGGTGGTAAACGACAGCAACACACATTTGAAACGGCAGTAAAATAAAAACTTTATGAGGATGACGTGGATATCACAGTCTCCACGTGTTGGAACAGGGATAAGACTGCAGTCCAGACTGGAGTTAAGAAGAATTCCAGCGAAATTCAATTAATCGTTATCCAAATAAACCTTTTGGCGGCCCCCACGTAATCGGCCACGTCGGCAATGAGGACGTGCTGTGGGTCCTACATCATCTACAAAAGGGGATGGCCACAGCCCGCACGCATTCACCAATCTTGGATATTTTTCCTCAAGGAAAGCGTGCATGCGGGCGGTTCTCTATTGGTTATATTTATATTTAAATTAATTTATTATACTATTGATCATGACATATTAATAAAGAAATGCGTGAGAAATTGTGTTATTCTGCTCATCTAAAGTAATCATATTAGAGTATATTTAAATAGTTGTCTTTTCTTATTGCTTAGGTTTTAGTTATCTTTAAAATAGTTGATCCTATTTTAAATTATGAAATTACCATCTTTCAAATCAAATTTTGTTTGGTAGATAATCAAATCTCACTAGTACGAAGTATGATTTTGATTGTGTTTGGATCTGCATTACGGTGAAAATAAGTATTTATTTATTGCAGTTTTTAAATACAGTCATATATTTAAATTTGCGGTGAACAAAAGTAGGTTAGAGAAAAGTGCAGTGTGGTGAACAAAGAGAGGTCGGAGAAAAGTGCAGTACCATTGCAGAAATCAATAAACAGAAAGAGGGTTGTGGTAAGAAACTGCTTCTACGGTTGAAATTTTACTTTCTACTAATAACCTTCACTACAAGTATTATTTTCCATTATACCCTTGATTAATACAACTAATATCATATTTTTATAAAATATTTTATTTACTAAATTTGTTTTATTTTTATTTAATATTTTTTTATTTATAATTTTAAATTTATATGACTAATAATATATTTTTAATTATTATACAATAATTAATAATTTATTAAATCAATAAATTTTGTAATTATTTTATCTCTTTTTTGCAACCACACTTACCAAATATCTATTTTTACATTTCTACAGTTACCAAAATAACAATCTCAAATACACAAGAAGTTGTTACAGATTGATGATGTTTAGATGCAGACAAAACCAGTACACGATAATCCAAACCCAATTCTGTTAATTTTCAAGTCAAATGCCAGAAATTTTAAATAAATATAAATATTATAAATACGATTTTTATTTAATCCATTCTTGAAAATTTTCACTTTTTAATTAACAAAAGGACAATTTTCACTTTTTAATTGTCCTTTTTAATTACATAATGTCGGACTAAGATTCCAAAAAAAAAATCATAAGTGCTTGGATTGATTCTTGGTCAATTTGAAATCAACAGTTCGATAATCGGTACTATTTTAATTATTTCTTTCTTTATAATAAGATTAGTAAATTGAGATTTGTTCGATCTAAAAGTAATAAGTTACATTCGAGGTAATCAAGACCACCATTGTGAATTTAATTTACAAACACAAACACAAACACAAACACAAACTCCAACAAGCTTATTTTAAAACTCACCCTCATATTTATTATGTAATACTAATCAAAATAAAAATATATTATTTTGTAATATTAATCAAAATAAAAATATATTATTACTTATACAATATTTTATTTATTAAAAATATATTTAATATTAAAATTTGCTTAATGCCTAACGTCCCATACTCTTCGATGTATCCAATTCGCTTCGAAACCCTGATGTTCAACGAAAGTTGGGAGAGAAAGATCAGAACGAAACTAGAATATGATTCCTTTGCCTTTACGACCAAATCTGCTGGGGCCGAATGTGGACCAGGCTACTTTAGCAAGCAGAGGAAACTGCAGCAATCCAAACAAAGTTATGGGGATACAAGCTAGCAGGACTATTGGAGCTGCCACCCATTTCACTCGATGCACAAGAACCAGGTACAGTGATGATCCAAAAGCTGCCAACATGAATAGTATAGAGAAGAAAAGAGAAAGGAGGCCAATGCACAGCCTCCTTGGCAAGGCCCTGAGGAAATCTTTTTCTGCATAACGATCTGTGAGTATCCCCAGAAACATTAGCACAGATGTGGCAGAAGCAAACATGGCTAATGCATCTGATGCTTCGTAAATCATGAAAGCTGGGTGATTTATGAAAACTGGGATGCCATTAGAATCACTACCACCTGGAGGTGATAAAGCACCAGCGAAAACAACTCCAACTACAAGGGTGGCTACAAGAGTGTATGATGAGGCTGTGTCTTTCATCCATTGCCCAGCCTTTTCGACTAAGTCCTTGTGATTCTCTGAAAACACCTCTCTTGGAGTTTTTCCCTTGTGGTTTTCCTGTCCTACACCATCGCTGGGTGATGGTTTCGATTGATTTTCAGGAGGCACCTGCCCTGTCCCTTCCTTTTTGTTAATGCTTAACTGCTGTTTGAATTATGGTTGCACTTGCTTTTTTACTTCCTGCACACAAACATTCAAAAGCAATCAGAGATCGGTAAGAAAGCTAGTTAATATCTGGATCATGCTGCTTGGTTTTGATTACTTATAGACAAGGGAATGGCTAGTAAACAATCGAAGAATGCACTGATGTGGTTGTTAAGTATAAACAATCACCTTGAACCACTGTAATTCCCGTTGCATCTGCAACGCCGGACCAGAAATCTGATCACCGATTGGCCCTAAAAATCCTGCTAAGTGTAAAATGTTGTTTCCATATGCATCTTTTGATTTTGTGACATAATGCTTCTGCGAACTCATATGGTATAAGAGATTGAATACATTTTCTTTGCGGTTTAGGACTGCTTGATGAAATACATTGCGCTTAGCTTCACCGCTTTTAATCCAAACCGAGAAAGGGTAAGCGTCGATAATCTCCTCAACCAGCTCACGAATTCCCATTGTGGCAGCCATGTGCATTGGAGCTCCTAGCATATGTTCTGCATTTAACTTGTCTGAATTCATCACAGCTCGCTCACACAGTGTTTTCGCAATTCTGCGAGTTTGCATATGCATCAGCTTTGTGTCATATACGTGCTGGAAATATCCAAAAATCCTGGACTTTGATAGGTTCGCCTTTTGCTGTCCTTCAGGAAATTTTGGTTTTGCACTTTGAGTGACACTATTTTCATTCAAACAAATACCTGAAAACATCAGGAAAAATAAAGAAATGAAGATAACATGATATATATGTTTGGTATATGCAGGAAGACACATCTGTAGCTAAACTGTTGAAGGATTTGGAGGACATGGAACACCTACAATGATACAGCAAACGTTGAAACCATCCCAGCTTACTTCCACTTGGAAAAGCACGAGGCTTTCGAGATAAAATCCCCAAAGCAATATTGTTGTTTCTGTCCTTTTCAATTGCTAAGTCAGGGTTGCACTCTAGGAGATAAAGAGCTATATCTGTTCAAGGCAATACAATCCACAAAGAGTCCATGTTTTAGTTGAGAGACATTTACGTCATAATGAGAGAACACACACCCTTTTTTCTAGATCCCAAGGCTGAGACTTTGTATATAAAGAACTGGATCACTAACCATAGAAGTCTGCTTCAAGTACAAGATTGAGAAGCTTAGCACCACTTTGGCCAGTGAATGGATCCTTTTTGGAAGTCTTTGATATAAGATACCAAATCGTATCTTTCTGGGCAAACTCTGCAGCAGTATGAAGAGGTGTCTCATCGGAGCCGTTCTGAAATCCCAGCAATTCCGAGTCTTTCTGAACCAAAACCTTTGCAGCTTCTATGTTTCCGACAGCAGCAGCACTATGAAGGGGTGTGTCCCATTTTTTGGTTTTCTCCCATTTCTTGATAGAATTACGAAGCCCCACAAGCTTTTGAACAAACTCCAAGTTCTGACCAGTACTAGTGGCGACGTGGAGAGCAGTCGTGCGATCTTCAGTGAGAGGGGCAATCAATGCATCGGGATCTTCCTCAAAAAATGTCCAAGCAGTTTTCCAGTCACCTTTAATGGCAGCTTTGTACAATGGCAAGTAATACTGCAACTTCGCCGCCGCCGTTTCCCGGTGCTTACCTAATATCGGCACGAACAAGAGAGACAGAAAGATCATAACTTTCCAAATAAAGATTTTCGATTACACGGAGCCAACCATCAGGATCCTATTTTCCAAGGTAAAAGAAGCTGAATAAGAAGTAAACTAGCTAGAGTAGCTCACCAGGATTTTTAGCGAATTCCTTTCCTCCTCTACTGTGATCGGTTGAAGTATTGTCATCATGATCATCACAAGCAGTAGGTTGCAAGAGTCCTTTCTTCAAGCTTGCTTCAGCCTCACGAGAATGGTCGTCCCTACTCATTTTTGTTACTTTGAAGGACTAAAATGGCTCTAAGCTCTTAAATCTGGAAGTGTATGATGCAGTTTCAGAATCCTGGTGGTGCTACTTATAAGCTACCGCCATGCAGCTAATGTAGCGCAGACGAACATGGGATCCATCTTGCAGAAAAGTCAAGAATGACATTAAATCAAGAAGATGAGGTCATGTTATATCAGATTGCTTACGTTTAGATGCAGATAATAAAACCAATAATTGATAATCCAAACCCACTTCTTGCAAGTAAGTTGTCAGAATTTTTAAATAATTTTGAATAATATAATTATTTTAAAATTAAATAATGTTATATATACGATATTTTGTTTAATTCGACGATGAAAGTCTAGGAATAATACTTTTTAGAAATGTTTAATTTTTAATTTTTTTTATTTTACACTTGGGTGTTCAAATTTTTTAATTGAGTAGTAATTAATTTTTTAGAATTTTAAAATTTCAATTTAATGACGTAATATTAAGTTAATAATTTATCTATTAATCTTATTGGTTTTGTTTAAGTTTTAAAAAATTATTCATTCAATTAAAAAATGTAAAAATTTAAGTAATAAATTGAAAAATTTTCATAAGATTGTACAGTTTAATATTAATTATTCCTTTAATTATAAAAGCCACACTAATAACAAATTAAGTATGTTTTAGAAAATACGAATTCAATCTTGTAACGAAGCTTGGCAAGCATAAAGATTTCAGGACAAGAGAAAAATGCTTTTTCCAAATCTTACAATATTTGTATTATTTCTATACATACGATTAGGCTGTGGGTAAACTTTTGGTTTAAGAGAGCTAATCTGATTTAATTTCAACAATTTAAACAAATTCTGATTTGAATAAATTAATATTATTATAATATTGACTATCCGATCAGACTAAAATGTGAAGAAAAAGGAGAAAATGAACACAAAAGCAGTTCAACGATCCTGACAATTATTTCTATTTGAATTACTTAAAGATTGTTGCTTTCTATTAAAAATTTGACGGCTTGTTTTAGTTTTAGTTTTCGTTTTCCTTTTTGTTTTCTAAAATTGTTTTTCTTTTAAATAAAAAACAGAGACTTGTTTAGTTGAGAATTTCGATATAGATATATTTTAATCACAAATAATAATTATGTATTATATAAAATTTAAAGATAAATTATTTTTAATTAAATAAATTTATTTTATTCTCTTATATAATTTTTATTAATAAATTATTCATAAATTTTTTTATTTTTCAAAATAAATAATTTAAATATAACTTTTTATTTATAAAGTAGTATTTATTTTAAATATATTTTAATTATTAAAAATATATATTGAATGGGAAAGGAAGCCTGTTAGGTACATAGGTGGAAATGAGGACCCAACTGCTATATTCAGTCAACATCTTAGCTTGGTAGCAGTAGGAATTGTCATTCTCGCTTACAAGATACCATATTTTGACTCGGTAATTGACGGTGTGAACATAGCCTACCTAACGATTGTTCAAGTAATGTTTTAACGTGTGGATTTGTCTTTTAGTTGGTAATTGACGGTGTAAAGTTATGCTTTCTGTTGAATTTAGTGACTGTGAGATTAGTTTAGTTTCCAGCAGAACTTGTGTTCTTCAGGACGCTGCAAGAACACGTGCACGTTTCTTTCCTCAATGAGATACACTATAAGAATTATAGAGAATTCGCGACGTTTTCTTGACTTTTCGCGACATTTTAGAAACATCACCGAAAGTTTGAATTTTCAGTGACGTTTTATGTAAACGTCACGAATTTGTGAAA
>JAOSBN010000008.1:546345-556872 GCA_027563595.1 Erythroxylum suave | reverse complement strand
AATTTCAATATAATTATTTTGTTATCACTAACAATAATTACATATTAGATAAAACTTAAAGATAAATTATTTTAAATAAATAAATAAATTTAATCTCTTATACAATATTTATTAAACAATTATTAATAAAAATATCATTTTATTAAATAATTAATTTGAAAATTAAAACTTTAGTTATTTATTCCAAATATATTATAATTATTAAACCGAATTGTATTTGAAATATATATTTTGAAAATATTTTAAATTTAACTTTATCTATTAATTATTATTAAATTTAATTTATTTAGTTTAATTACAAAATTAAGTAAAATTAAATTATTCACAATTCTTATCAATAATTAATTTTAATTACTTTAAGATATAATATTAAGTTAAAATATTTATAATTCTCATTAAAGATTAATATATTAAATAATTAAATAAGTATAAATTTCGTCATATTTTTTCGGACTAACCAGAAAGACAAGACTACTTACCACTTTCCTTTCTTTCAAATACAGACCTAATTAATTTAATGAATTTAAAGTCAATGGACATAGTTTATGAAAACCGTAGATTGATATAATTAATTACATAGAATTACCTAACGGAATCACGACGCCTTATTTCACGTGTCAAGAAGACCCTTGATTCTCCGTCTACTACTTCTTTTATGCATGGAGTTGTTCTGTTTTTCCAATAATTATGGTAATTAACTTGCTATTTATACAAATAACTCAATATAATCCTAACTCTACCGAATAGCTTGATTGTTTAATGTTAAAATTTCCCACTCTAAGAAATGACACAATATCATCAAAATAGAAAATAACCAATGTTTTAAAAGCTAAATCGGTTCTCCCTGTTTAATAGTAAAACCTTAAACCATTCAATGTATTTGTTTGATTTGTAACTTTTCAATTCGATTTAATTTAATAATCTTTGTCGTTTAAAATCAACCAATTTATTAATTAATCAGTCTATTTTTTAAATTAGTTAATTTTTATAAATCAGAATATATTGATTAATTTGTATTTAACAATCATTTTTAATTAAATTTTAAATTTTCAATAACTAGTAATAGTCTTCTTTAATTATTTTTCAAAATTTCCAATTTTATCTAATTTTAACCAATTTTATGACAATTTAATATCCGCTAAATCTTTTAAACTTTAAACCTCTTATCTTATTGGTTTAACTTGCAGTTGCATTTTTAAAACATTCAACAATGTTTATATTTATGATATTGAATAATAAAGAAATGACTCAAATAAGTAGCTATTGTACCATTATCTTCTTACGTAGTCAACGAATGATGGATGAAGCTAGCATGAACTAGAATCCAAGCTTAGTCAATCTCTAAAATAACTTTGTACTATGAGTCTATTTTTGTAATATGATCTTTTGCTTTGTAATATGGGACTATGTAAAATGATGCTTTATTCAGTAATAATATATGGAAAAAAAAGTAATTTATTACTTATCAATAGGTTTATTTAAAAATGCGTACTATTGGACCTACTAAATCCCACATTACAGCGAGATTTGTACGGAATGCTTGTTGTTATTGACGATGATGTTGTTGCAGCCTTGGCTTTTTTATAATTGTCTCTCAAACTTTATAGCCTTTTAACTAACTCAAGATTTTCAAATTGAGGTTTATGTTTCATTCACATCTCGAATGGTGATATTATAATAAATGGTATTTTAATCAAAATCAATTCTTGCCACCAAAATTGCATTAACACATCAACTATAGTCGAGGGCATTTGCTAAGGAAGTCAAACATTAAGGATGACCTGTTTTAACGACCTTTAGGTTCAAAATACGAATTTAATCAACCACTGATTGTATATTTAACAGTAAACAGTTCTGTAAAAGGCTATAATTACGAAAAATGTACTTGAAATACTATTAACATGGACTATTTTACAATTACAACAATGTATTTCTTGTAGTATAGCGTTGACTATTGTACTATTATGTAATTTTGCGTACCAGGTAGACCAAACCATAATAACAGCCTTCGTGGACGATCAAGGAACCTTGCTTGCCATGCAGGTTCATCATTTTCGTATATGAAACCACTCTTCATGTACAACTTCTTTGCTGGTTCATTGTTGACCGCCACATGAACATACAAGTCACTTATGCCTGTGAAAATGTTAGCAGCTAAACTTGTCTACGATTGCTACGAAATATAAAAATTGTTCAAGCTTGAAGAACACTAAACCACAATCTATAAATTTATGCAGCAGATCATCAAAGATACAGGTAATGAATTTTGGTATAGTCTTTAGAAAGATAATAATGAATACTTGAGGAAAGCTCCACTTAGCACAAACTACAGAAAACTTAATATTTTCATGTTGATACTTCGATTGTTGGTTATCACTGAAAATTCCGCTCTTTATACCACAACAGAGCATTAAGTTGCAAATTCAATGAGTAATGAAGGTATGAAAGAAAATGGAAGTCAAACTGAGTTCTCACCCCAGTCTTGTGCCACTATTTTGGACTTTGAGATGAGTTCATAACCCAATCCATTCCTTTGCAGTTCCTTTGCTACACATACGTTGCTCAGGTATGCCCTTGCAAAATCTGCCCCAATTCCCTATCAATGCAATGCAAACTCAGATAGCATGTAACCGCTTACCTTAAAGCTTGAAACAGTTCTAAAGAAACTCTGATAAAGACATTAACACATTATTTCTTGATGGCTGATCAATTAAAATGTGGGGATATTTCAATTTGTTAGTGTCCTTCAATCAAAATCCTTTTCTGTTTCTCTTTTTTTGTTGATCGATGGTAAGAAAAAGCATGAAGGTCATGACTGGGGTGAATAGATCCCTATAACAATCAACAATAAGACAATTTGAAACTTATGTATACATTGCAGCTTGTACCTCTGGCCTCATTCCAGTTATTTCTTCTGGAAGTCTTAGGCACTGATTAATATCAAGGCTGCCTACTACTACTCGATGTTCTCCATCATCTGTGAACTACAAAATATATACAGAAGGGAAAAGATAATATGTAAATGTTGGCCTTGAACTGAAACACTAAGAATGATCTATACATGAACACTTCCAGATTAGTTTTGCAATTTGGCCAGAAACATCAGTCAATGAGAAAATATTGACAAGAAAAATACAGCAAATGGCACTCTGAGATCAGAATAGCAGCAAATAAGAAATTTGGCATTAGAGGTTGGCCCACGAAAGACGAGAAGACACATATTCGGAGTAAAGACAATCTCAGGCATGGCAAATTATTCTTGCTAACCAAACTCATATCTTTTATTCTGATATCACACAATTCAAGTCAGCCTATCTTCAGATGTATTTCGGGCTTACTGCAATGGCTACTACACCTTCAACAGATTTATCTTAGTCCCACTTAAATTTCGCAGCACGATGTGAATCACAATATTTCCACCACACACTACAAAGCCAGAGACTCAAAGAGGCACTCACAATCAGATCATAGCCAGGAACATCCTAATAGCTACAAAGTTTTGGTTTTTTCCTTCACAGACCACAGCATGATCCGAGAAATGAACATTCTAATGGCATCCAAATGAAAGAAATTTCACACACACACACACACACATAAAAAAAGAAAGACAACAGACCTTACATTCGGTGCATAAATCATCGAACAAGCTGGAAAGCTGCGATAAGGGAAGAGTAGCATTTATGCAAGAAACCCTTCTGAACCCGGTCCTCTTACCAGCTATACGTTCCTTGAGCGCTTCAAATTCGCGCTCTGCCAAGTACATTTTGTGATCCTAATAATACTTGACACAACATGAATACCATCAATTCCACTCACTCGATCAAATCCTCTAACACAGTCAACTTTTGCATAAATATTTCTAGAAGATCAAATATTTCGCACTGGAAATGTAATTACGGTTAACGAATTTAACTTTCCCATCCAAAATTTTGACTTAATTTTGGCAGTAGCACCAAACTTGAAGTGTTAACAAACAAGAAACGCAAAGAATTATTGGAATGAGAATGAAGCCGACTGACTTGGATACCAAAACAAGAAGGATCAAAGTCGTAAAACGACCGAACGCGGAGCCGGGCAGCCGCCCAGAGCTCGCCTTCGGACACCGTTTCTGCTACCAAAAGAGCCGACTTGTCGATACGACACGGTGCATACACGTCGGACGCTGACCCGACAGGTCGGAGGAGGCGAAAGCCGCGAGAGGAAGGTTGGTGAAATATATTGGGGCAATTCTGGTAAGAGTTGGGAAGATGTGAAGAAGAAGGACAAGAAGACAGAAGTACCATCGCTACGGTCTCCTTTCCTCGTCCTCGTATCTCTGTTTTCTGTTTCTGGTTTATCTTGGTTTTCCTTATGAATTATCCTCTCCTTTTTTTTTTCTGTTGGCTCTGAAAATACTTTTTTCATGAATATACATTCTAATTCCTAATTTCCTCTTTTTTCTACAAACTTTTTACAATTCTCAATTAACACGAGTTTCAAGTAAAAAGTAAAATCACAATATTTTGCATTTTATAATTAGATAATTCATTTTCTCATATTTTGACTCGGACTTTGATGTTGTATAAGCTGCGTTTGGTGAAGTTTCACTTTTCAGGTTTCAGCATATGTTCTTGCATGTACGGCACTAATTGAGACAAAATGTACCAAGCATAATTTGAAGAGAGCAATAAATTTGAAACAGTTGGTACCTAATAAAGAAGCACTGCAATGCACTGTAACTATCATTATCCCCAATCCCTTGCACCCAAATCCATGGCTGTGCTTCGTCATTAATCTAATTTGACCCACAAGGAGGGGTAAAAAAGCAGGGAAGAAAGAGGAGGAAGCATTTATTTGGCAGAAGCAATAAACTCCAGGTCCAGGCACACAATTGCCTCTCTGCAGGAAAGTCTGGTCGTACAGAGGCATACAGTCGTCATTTTTATTTTCATTTGCGTATCTTTTAATCTCATATCGACCGTTTGCATGCAAAAACATGAACTGAGAGGATGAGAAGACGGAAACGAAGGAATCCATTTTACTTTTCACGATCTTTCAGCCTGCGATAAAACTGAAAAAGGAGGAACCTTTTTCATGGAGGGAGGAGGGCCTGACTGACAAGGCTTTGCCAATGAGTGGTCACATCACAAAGGTTGTGATGATTATGAAGATTTAAAAGGTGACCAGTGTAACATCCCAAGTGGTCTTCCATGTTCCTCACGCGTTAACTCTAGATTTGTTACTCACTCCATCCAAATTCAGGCTCGCGCTTTGCTACGCACTATGCAGGCATATGCAGTGTGGGTCACTTCTTGTGATGGAACTGGAGATCACAGTTTATCTCTTTCTTGAAGTATCTTCAGTTCTGTCACCACTGGAATAATTGCTGACTGCTGTTTTTCTTTTTTCTTCTCTATTGCAGCGGAAAACTGGCTGCTAATAATCTTATACCACGGTCTTAACTATACATAGAGTTGTATTTCACAAAAAAAAAAAAGATTTAAAATTTAAAGGAAAAGGATTTTCCAGGAAAAGAACAGAAGGTGCAAAGACAAATCCATGTCTCTGTTATGCAGCCAGAGCAAAGCTGTTCTATGTTTTCTTATGACTCGCAATAGCATCAAAAGATATCGTTTGGCAGTCTATCCAATCTTGGAGATTGTGTGAGTTCACAAGTCATTAGGTCCCTTACTAGCAACAAAACTTGCAAATTAATACCCAAAAGACGAGACAAATTTCTCAGATAATTGAACATGCCTAACAAGGTAAACTCGTAGTGAAGTGACCATGGTTATACTGCCCTTCGTTACATGCCTTATCTTGGCAATTTTTACAATGTTGAACCTTGATACGTTCCTCCCAATGCTCTTTATCTACTCATTAGTTTTGCAGGTTGAAATGTCAATATGACACCACATGAGAGTTCGTTGGGTGCAATGAATGCTGCAAGGTCTTCGTTATTATTACCCCAGTAAATGCTTCCCTATTTCTCGATTGCTCCTGCAGAAAAGCATGTTATACATTTCAAGTAAAACTTAACAAAACAAGCTCAAGTATTGCATTACTGAATTAGGCATTGAAAAGCATGGTTCTTGACAGTGTCATGCAACAAGAAACTGTAAGAAAGAAAGATCAATAAATTTGCTTGCATAGGAACCTTTGTACAGAAAAGGGAGCTGATGTAGAAATTGACACAACAGTGTATAATGTAGTTTTACCCTTTCATATTGTTCATCCCTTTTTCTCTCTCTCTCTCTCGAGCTTGAAAATTCGAGTCTTCATGCTTCATATTCTTCCTATTTTACGTAACTAAGGGGGTAAAAGATACTAGGCAGATGAGTAAGAGAGAGAAAGCCTTGCACAGTTTTGTGTGGATGGTTAAGTCACATTGCTTACAACTCTGTACTTCCCCTATTCTTCTCTCAAATCAGTCACCATTTTTATCTGTTAACTGATAATCCTACTTCTCACTACTCAGAGATGGTACATTATATGCCCTTGGTTCATGTATTTTGGGTCCATTTATTGGATACTTTCTTTAACTCCTGGTTGGGACCAAACATGTTTTTGGAATGTCAGCATCTTCTGTATCACATTTATTTCCATCTCCTTTTTCACTATATAAACTGCATCCATCTCTTAACCAAGTATCTCTTGTTAGTTACCCTTTTATATCACTTCACAGCTCTCTTGGTCATAATACCATAGCTACCCAGAGTCCCTGTCTTTTCTTTCTCATGCTCTTTGTTCGTTGCTGGTCAAGATGCTTCTTTCAATGGTGCAAAACCAAGTTTCTGAACTTGCATGTGAAGAATTGCAACGGAGTTGGAGAGTTCCATAACCATGTTCTCTCATGTTGGAGCAGAATAAAGCGTAAATCAGAGTTTTGACGGTGCTGTCCTGCCTGAGCTTCTTCCTTCTTTTCTCTTCCTTCTTTTTTATTTTTTCTTGACCTTGCAAGGCTTTTAACGTCTTGTTTTTAGGTTATAGCCACGTTTTCTCTTCTTAACATTTGAATTTTGTTCTTTTCTCTTGGCCAACTATCCCACCATTTCAATTTCTTTCTATTCCTCCTGAGCTTTGAAATCGCATGAAGCGTGTATCTATGGCTTCTGTGTAGTGGCACGGCTTGTAACTCTTATTACAACTGAACTAAGCATTTTGGTTCGGATGGATCTCCCTTTTCTTGCAAGTTTTTTCCCTTTCACGTTTCACAGATGATTAAGCAGAAACGAGCAGAAAGCAATACGATAATATTACTTATTTAGGTTTTCCAAAAGTCATGTTATGTTATATTTTCTGAGGAAATTTGGCTATATCTCATGAAAATGACCAAATATAGTGAACGATTTGCCTCATGACCATCTTGTTCGTTGGGTATGATATCAAATTAATGCAGACGTTTTCAGGCTTGTTGCACTAGGGCACTTCAAAGTTCCTACCAGAAAAAGCTTGCTTTCAGCTGCTAAAAGTAACTTAAATAATGAAGAGCCTCTTAACATTTAACCGCTTTAGCTTAAGTTTCATGCAACTTCCGGGGCATAATCAACCCGTAGTTTAATGATACAGAGCCTTTGATTACTTCATGGAGCCATGTCCACCATCATCGTAACTTATGTCTGCTTCAATTATGTTGTTGATGCTCAATGAAATATTTTCCAGATTTGGAAACGAATAAATGGAACGAATCTGGATTCTTGACAGGAATGACCCATTTTTCTGCTTAATGTCACTTGATCCGTATAATAATAAAGAATATGATTTGATAAGACAATATGCCACTGATATGTACTTGGAGCAACAGCTCTACTTACAAATGTTGAATTATAACATGCAATGGCTTCGTAACTTGGAATGGATTCCACTGGTTACATGAAGTCAGTAGCTTTAATCTGTTCCAACTTTGATGCTTCTTTGGTGCTAACTCATTAGTAACAAATAATCACGAAGTCCTTGACAGTGATTTATGTTGTGTTTCATCTTCTATCATACCTCACGCTTATACATCTTTAACCTTTTTAGAGAAAATCTAAACCGTTTGCTAAATGTATGAGATGATCGCAAGTAATGTGGTATCTCAACCTGGGTAGGTACTTGTAAAGGCAAAAGGAGTATTTTATTATTAAGTGTGAGTTCATCCTTTTAATTAAATCTTAAACCTAGCTTAACTAGGCAATTAATTTACCATGTAAACAAAATTATCCAACCTTCCGTCTTTTGTTTACCCTTTCTCTGAAATACATCCAACCCTCCCTCGTCGTATTCCGAACGGCTTTCCAGTAAAAAGCTAGGAACATTACCCTTTCCTAAGGCTGGAATCAAAGAACAGATTTGTTAGTGAATGACAAGATAATTAGCAAATGCTTACAAACCTCGACTTTCCTTTGAATTCAACTGCTTGTTATTAGCTTTTTCAGTTTCACCTACTAATTTCGGCATCGGGTTTACTAATAGTTTGTTAATGGATATTCAGGGATGAATCAACATGATCTGAGCCAAAAAGGGTTCTTTAGTTCTTAGAATTTAGTTAGTCCATGGTACACGTGGTTGCTTTTTCGATGAAGGCTTATATTTGTTTTTCTATACAATGCCATCTCATTCTGATTAACTTTAATTTTAAGGTACGAGACTGGTATCTGGATTCTTTCCGTGATCTGAGATCCTTTCCTGAAATCAAAGACACAAGTGATGAGAGGGAATTTACAAAAATGATAAACGCAATCAAGGTTGGACACAACGCTGTGGTCCCGACAATCGCTTTAGGCGTTCAACAGTTGAAGAAATGAATGGATCCAAGCATGTATGAGGATCTGGTTGAGATTCATCAGTTTCTGGATCGGGTTTTCATGTCAAGAACTGGGATAGAATGCTTATTGGTTGGTTTTAGCTTCTTATTACCTTCTGAATATGAACTGCTTGCTTTCCGTTTTCAGCATCGTGTAGTTCTGTGGACTTCTACATCTGAACTCTCTGTATATGCCCTTGGATTTTGGATGGTACTCAGGGCAAGCATGTTGAGTTGCACAATCCAAATCGCCCTCCTCAATGTGCGGGTTGTGATGAAGAGTAAGTAGAAAGAAGTGACAGAATAAGGAACGAAGGAAGGATTTAGAAAGGAAGTAATGATTAAGTATACACCCATGAGTCTTTTAGTCATTATTCATTAAATAACTCCCTAAGGTAGCTACGGTTTTTTGAATGTACAAACCAAAGGACGAAAAGAATAGAGATATCTGCGTGTGGCATTCTTTTTCACACGAGGAAGAAGATTAGAAAAAAGATTTGCTAGTGTTCTTTAAGCCGTGAAAATTTAACAATAATTTAAGTATGTGATTTTTGTTTTATATGCATATACAAAGATCTTGTTTTAATATGATCTATATAATTATGTTCTATCATGATTATTTCTAACATTGGTATCGGACTATAAATTTGTTTTTATACATGCATGCTTACGATTTTAGATAAACCTATCGCATGCTTCACATGATTAGTTTTAGATATATTGTTTCTACACTTGTGATTGCATTTGTGGAGTCTAGTATATCAAAGTTTATACTCGCATACTCAGTATAAAAATATATTACTTACATTCATTTTTGTTTTTGGACTTGTAATCGTGTTTGGCTATGTTATTGGATATGCTAAACTTTTTGTTCTCTCATTGCTTCTCTCTCTAGAAGTTTTTTTTGTTTTCTGCACATGATAAGATGAGATCTCGTTTCATGTTAAGAACAGTAAAGTACATAAGTTCTGTTGTTGTGATCTTATATGTGAACCACTATAAACCTAGCCTCCAATGTCCAAAACTTCGAGAACATCAGACTGGTCACAGTAGTCATACGAAGAGAAGATTACAATATTGAACATGTTTGGAATTGTTAAAATTTTCTGCAACACCGAATAAGGTTTGAGTTGTCCTTTAAGAGACCAGTGGTTCCGTTGCCATTAGGAAAAAAAAAATAGAGAATGAAACGCAGAGCATAGAAAAGAAGACCTCTCTTCTTGAAAACAAAGAAGAGGCACGTGGCCTCTCCAAAAGGGCTGTTTTTTTTTGTTTTTTATATATATACTTGGGAGGCTAGTAGCCAAAGAAAGGGTGTGAAAGGACAAAAATCTCCTTATGGGGAAGTTACGGTTGACCAGCCAAGTCATTAATGACCTCATAACTCTCTTGTCTTTGGCGTCGTCTGATCTAAAAGAATTTACGCGTCTCTGACGGAGAAGAGGAGTTCCTGAGGCAAGCTGTGTCGGAGAAAGCAGGCAAGGAGTACATGGATGACTGGAAAAGAGGGGCGACAGTCTCTTCACTCTTGTTGAGAGTTTTCGATTGGGATGCGTCGTAATTAGGGGAATCGTCAACTATGACGAGGCAATGATGACTGGGCTGCTAGTGGGTGGTAAGTGGAAGGTAGGCTTCACCATCCCTTGGCGGGTTTATGAAGGTATGCAGTAGGTGATCCTGCCAATTCAAACCCATCTTTGCCAATTTATCTGCTCTGGTGTTTTTGATCCTTGGGATGTAGACAAAGCTGAGCATCTCGAATT
>JAOSBN010000008.1:526690-546245 GCA_027563595.1 Erythroxylum suave | reverse complement strand
CCACCAAGCAGATGCTGCGAGATCGTCCTCTTAATAGTCAAATAACACTGCTTGTTTGACTTCTCCCAAGTGGCCATCAGACCACTCCTGAGTAAAGTGCTAGCTCAAGCTGAGCAGTGACTGGTTCGTTTGTCTGTAGCTTTTGTTTCAAAACCACCAATCAGATGATATTTCGGAATTAACGTAGTTCAACTGAGGAAGCACTTTATACTAGGCAAAAATGCATTTTAGACTTAGCTTTATCAATAAAATAAAACATTTAAATTAAATATAAATGCAATCAAAACAATCCAAACTTATCTTAAATAGAAAAAAATTTTAACGAGAAGACCCACTTTTATAAATGTTTAATTGTAAAATCTTTTTTAATAGATTTTTAACAATCATCCTTGTCATAAAATAGTAAAATCTATTTTTTAAATTAAAAATAAAAATAATATCACGTTAATTAGGATTTCTTTAGAAAGTTTTGAAAATGTTAGTATTCATTATGAACATTTCAATACATTACTAACCCTTTAATATTTTTTTATAAAGTTGGACTTCAAAATGCAATTTTAACTTTGAATTATATATATTTCTTCCAATAAAAAAATCAAATGGTGGTTCAATCTAACTGCTTTGTTATTGTATCAAAACTACAAATGAGAAAACAACCCTGCAAATAAAATATTTTATAATCACATTGCAAATCACGCCATCTAATAAACTATTTTCTATACAATAATGTAATTAACATAATAGTATTGAATTTGATTCACTTGTAACTTTTATTTGGAGCATAATTAGTAGGTTTGTATATATTATGATAGTTTAAACTCCTAAAATAGTTGATTAGAACAAGCGTCTTGATAGATTCAAGATTTTGAATTTAAACAATACATTTAATCATTAAAACTTAATTAATTAATCACCTTTATTTTACTCATGTGAATTATTATTTGTTACGAATGTCTCTGTGTTAAATTAAGGAACTTGCAAGGTAAATTTTCTGAAAATATTAAAAAATTTAGGATATAAATTATATTTTATATAAACTATTTAATAAATCATCATCCATTATTTTGATTTAAGTATTTAATTTATAAATTAAAAATTTTGAAAACTTCCTTTAAAGAACTCTTAATTACAATGTCTTGGTCCAATCCTAAAAAGGTCGATGGAAATGTTCTTTGACTCTAAAAAATTTTGTATTGATCGAGTTTTTACATCACATATTTTTGGTCAGTAAGAGCTAGCCTTTGACGATCCTGCAATATGGGACCAAGGAGTAGTTAATAATAGGAGACGAGTGTTGGATTAGTTGAGCCGGGAAAGAAGAATAAGATCTTCTTCTCTTACAACTCTCAATGACTTAACTGGCACCAAACACGTGCATTTTTACTTAGTTTGACTATTTTTTTGCAAGGTGTGAATCTTATGTTTGTATGAGAAATTTTATGTCATCAGAGGTAGAAATATCACAACGAGATGATGGTTGACAAGTATCCACCTGAAAGTTATGATCTTTATTTGCTCGCCTCTCGACTAATCAAAGAGTATAAACTAGTTTTTTGAGAGATTTTGTCATAGAAGAAGGTATATCCGCGTGACAATAAGAAAGTAAAGTTGTGATCTTTATCTTTAATTTAACAGACATATGGAGTAACACGAGGTAGGATTTGAGGTCATCAAATCCTAAAATTTATGGAAGCGTGGAAAGTTCATTAGATACATAAAGGTTTAGACATTTTCTTCCATGCGGCTGTTTGGTTCGCATTGACTTTCACTTTAGACAACATAGAAAAGCTTAATAACAAAATCCATGATTGTCGGAAAGCCAAAGGTGTCACTTCTCGGGCATATTTGGTCCAGCCACGAACAACTTCTCCAACTCGGGAATGTTAATTCCATATACAAACAGGAGAAGTATCCTATGCTCCATGTCACCCTTTCTCGATTATCTTCTTTTCTTGTCTTGTCATAAACCAGGAGAAAAGAGAAACTGGTAATACAAATCACGGGAGTTTGGAATAGATGACCAAAGAAGAATATGATCAGGACAAGTACAAACTTAGAGAATACTGTGGAACTAAAAGAAAAAGGATTAAAATAAAAGATGGAATGTGGAAAAAGAAGCGACCCTTTTGAGTTACACGTTTCCAGATGGCATAGAATGCATTTGTTTTGTTGCGAGGAAATAAATGGTCATTGAAGTTGATGCATGGGGCTCAATTTCATAAGTCAAACTTAGGTGTCAAAGTCATCTTTCCAAGACAGTTCTTGGATGAAAGTGGCTGTTTTACTTATACTTTTTTTATTTTTTACCATAACTAAGACCCAACTCGATGTAATAGCTAATGAGATCCCAATTCATTTTGTTGTGGATTGTTGGTGGTAGATTTATTGCTCTTCTTTTCAAAACTCACCTTCTGGCACTGGGCAAGCCATTTATTTGCATATTTGCCTACACTGAATTCCCCTTCTCCATCTTCTCTATCTATCTTCAGTTGACTGGCAGGTTCTTATTATAGTAAGCAGAAATTTTCTCAAGATTCTTGGTTGAAGCTTGAATTGTTTTTCGTATCACATGAGATTCTTGAGGTCTCATTTTTCAAGCGTAAAGCTTCAATCTTGGTGAGTTCTTTTCATTTTTTTTTCACTTACCGAGCAAAACATGGACTTGGTTTTCCGTCAAATCAAAGAGAACACCTTTCTTTCTCCATCTCAGCAACCATACTTACTTTCTCAGTCACCCCCTCAAGAAAAACTTGGTTCTGATCGTTTCAGCTTGGACGATAAGGTTAGTCCTAATGTATTGATTGTAATCATAATCCTTGCTGTTTTCTTCTTCGCTGCTGGTTTGCTTCACCTCTTGATCAGATATCTTCTAAGACCGCCTATTAGGGACCCTGATGATGTGGACAATGTCACTGCTCTTCAGGGGCAGTTGCAGCAACTTTTCCACCTCCATGATGCTGGTGTAGATCAATCATTTATAGATACTCTACCAGTTTTTCAGTACAAAGCTATTATAGGATTGAAGAACCCTTTTGACTGTGCTGTTTGTTTGTGTGAGTTTGAGCCTGAGGACAAGCTTAGATTGTTGCCAAAATGTAGTCATGCCTTTCACATGGAGTGCATAGACACATGGCTATTGTCTCACTCCACTTGCCCTCTTTGTAGAGATAGCTTACTTCCTGATTTCTCTCCAAACAATGGCTGTTCTCCCATCCTTCTTGTTCTTGAATCTGGCAGTGAGAGCTCAAGAGAGATTGTAAATGATTCACATCTGGTGTGTCATGGAGATGGTGAATTGGGATCGTCGCGAATAGAAAGTACACGCAAATCATGTGAAATCTTGGCAAAAGATGATCCTGTTCCAGTAACGGCTGTGAATTCAGGAGAGAAAGTTGTTCCTGTTAAGCTAGGAAAATTTAAGACTCTGGATACCGGAGAAGGAAGTAGCAACAGCAATGTTGACTCAAGACGGTGCTATTCAATGGGGTCTTTGTATGTGTTGGATGAAAGTTCCTCATTGCAAGTACCTATAAGGACTCCATTGAAGAAACAGTCAAGCAAGAAGCCTTCTTTGCAACTAACTCCTGGTCACAGACAAGCAATGTCTGAATGTGACTACGAAACAAGGCGAGAATTCCCTGCTTTCGAAGGCATTAGAAGTACTGAACCCAAAGACACTGCCAGGATTGTTACTGGCAGTGGAAGTAGTGCCATCGGTACAAGCAAAAGAGAGAGCTTTTCAATATCAAAGATTTGGCTAACAGGGAAAGACGAGAAGCAGAATTCAACGGAGGACAATTCCAGGAGGGCATTGTCGTCTAGGTTTCCAGAGAATAAGAACTTTGTCGGTGATGATTCAAAAGTAATTTATGGGACAAGGAGGACTATATCTGAAATGGGCATTGGAAGGTGGGACCACAGAATCAGCGAGTTGGGTTCTGATGAGGAAAATCAGAGTTGCAACAGCTTGGAGTATCAAGCCAAAACACCATCATTTGCGAGGAGAACTCTGCTTTGGCTGGTTGGAAGACAAAACAAGGTTGTTCAGTCGCCCTTTACACCCGAAGCTTAGGTTCTTTTTGTTTTTTAGATTCTTTTTATTTTTCCGAAAACTATTCCTGTTATTCCGTTATGTAAGACAAAATTGTAGTATCTTAAGGCAGATGTGAATACATGTATTTCAGTAGAGACGACAAGAAGAGAAGCAACAAAAAGCATCTAAAACACTCGAGTGCTTGAACTTGCACTGTATTGTCATCCTTGGATTCGTGTTCTTTTTGTCCTTTCAAGTCCTGCAAATATTGCATTTCATAATTTCTTATCCGACTATTGAAGGCGTCGATTAGCAAGTTCAAAACTTTCTGGATAGTGGGTTTTGCTAGGGTAAGATGCTGATGGAGTTCACTTTCGAATTATATATTTCTAATTTGATCTGATTTTCAGTGGAAACCCTTGAATTTTTGACCTGATAATGCGGTAGGACACGTTAGAACAGATCCCTTCAAGAGAATCAGATCAGGTACAAGGAACAAGTCATCGAACTCGGAGAAGGTACGGATAAAATATGGAAAGTGCAACAACTTGTCCATTCCGGCGACCAAAGGAAGGACATTTTGGTTTTCCTTATCATCTTTAACGTAGCAGGCGAATGCTTCTGTAAGCACAAACTTTGCGAATCATCATTGATCCAAGTCTTATGGTTAATTTGACTAATATTTCGAAAGTCACTTAGATGATGATTAAAGATATGAATTTGATTATGAACAGGATTTTCTATACACAAATAAACAAAGAACCATAAGTTAAGAGATGAGTACTTTGCAGCTTTGTATCAGACACATTTCACAGAAACAGCGTTTCTTTCGGTAGTTGATGTCCCATATTTAGTAGGTTGTTGATATAATAAATGCAAGTGTAAGAATCCAAATTCAAATTGTGCAAAGCCAGCTGCTGCTCATTATCACAGGGCTGGGTTTGCAGTTAATGAGACAAGTAATACGAGGGCCTATGACATTTAATGTGATGATGTCTTAAGTGTCACGGAAACGGTTGGATTGGAGGACCGTCGTACAGTTTCATTTCATATTTCATAGTGACACATAACCCCATTTTAACTCGAACTTATCCTTCTTCATATCAAGTCCAGTCCAAGTTCATTACATACCCAAGAATTAGCTGATTCTCCAATTACATGTCAAGTCCATTCCATTCTTGGGTAGTTTTGATCTTTTGTTCCTTTGCTACTTATACTTGCAATGAAAGGATCAAACAAATTCCATTAAAAAGCTCTTTGAATATCTGTGTCAAGGACACACACTACATATGGACAAATTGAGACTTCGTCACTAATGTAACGAGTGTTTTTGCACAACCAAGACAGAACATGAACCATGCATGTCATTTGACAGAAGAAGGTCACCTAGTAATCCCAGTTCTTGGAACTCACACCATTCTCTTAAACCATCAGTTTGTGTGGTCTCTAAATCCAATTTGTCCCTTCTTCCAACTATAATCATATCATATTCAGCAGCCATCGGCTTCACAATCGAAGTGGTCGTCGTTGCATCGTTAGCCGTCTCTTCTCTATATGCAACAGACATGTTATCCTTAACCTTCGATAGGACCATGTTATCGTATGCCAGTTCCAGCCCATTCACGGACACGCGGTTCGCTGCAACCAGACGTACTACGGTCAACTTGATTCTAGAGTCCAATGTCATGCGAATTGCGAACGTTAATGCCTCCCTATCATCTTCACCTCCAATGAAGATCATGGCAACCTTGTAAGTTGAAGAAGAGATGAACGAATTTGCTTCGTGAGATACTCGAATTTTGGAGTGCTTGTGGTGACGATCAACGAGAATTCCTACACTGCAAGGTGCCCTCTCAAGAATTCTAAGATTCAATTCTTTTATCTTATCGTCCTCTGATTCAATAGACCCATCTCTGGTTGACCACTTAATGTGAAATGGTAGTATGACCAAAGCAGTAAGCTTGTCGAATGCAACGTAGCATACATCATCGTACATGAAATCTGGTGAAGAGACGGCTGTAATGGCATTAACAGATGCAGCAGATGGATTATTGTATTCGAATCCGTTGAAAAATTTGATGACGTTCTCTGATTTCGGGTACCCGCAAAGGACAATGCTCGTTTTCCTGTGGGGAATGAACAGTGGATTGGATTGTCCGGTGAGTTTGATAAGGTGAAGGACGGTAACGGAAATGGGGCTATCCCTGGTACATGAGACATTAAGAAGTTTGATCATTGCGTGTACATCTCCAGGAGCATGGACGCAAGACACAATTTTCAGCTCAGAATCAGAATTTGTATCCATAATGCTCCTTCTCTGATATCCAACGAATTTCTTTGATGGATCGTATAACATTTTCACTCCAAATGTTGAAATGATCTCCAGGACAGCAACCAGAAAGAGCATGAAGCAAAACAAATCAGGCTTTATCATCTGCAGGTTCATTGGTGAAAGTGATTAGAAAAGTAAAGACAATTATTGTGTTACGTAGATGGAAGGAGAGAATTAGATCGTTTTCTTACCATTTTATCGCTGAGGAATGAAATGTAAGCCAAATCAACAGCTCCTTTCGTGCACATAATGAGAGCAAAAGCACCAGCATCTCTTTTTGGCATGTTCCAACGATAGATTTGTGTTAAGAAACATACAAAAAATTTCACAAACAGAATCACAGAAGCCATGGACAAATGCCTTAGTATCTTGTTTATGTCTACGTCTCTGTGTTGAAGGTTTACCCTCATGCCACAAGTTGTTAGAAAGAGTTGGAAGAACAAATCTGAAACGAATTCAAACTTCTCCACCAAGGCAGTACCTATTGGTGGTCCTGCTGGAACAGCCAGACCAAAAACAAAAGCCCCGAAAACACTGAATATTCCATAAAGACGAGTTATGTAAGCACAGGCCAGGAACAAGGCAATGATGAGGTAAATGTGTGATTCCACGAGAATCATACCACCATCTCGTACCCTTTTGGCCAAAAAGTTCAACACTGGCCTGAGCACCAACGCAGTAAAGGCAATGAATGCCAAATTGACCATTATCGCAACGCCTCTGAGCAAGTTATAATTCCGAAAGTTTGGATCAACAGTTATGTTCGATAAGTAAGAAGCAAGGACAAACTGTAGGCTCAAAAGATCACCGATTAGAGCCGTCGATAGTCCTAAGCGGCCAAGTTCTGTGTTAAGAAGCTTAAGCTCATTGAGGTGACGAATTACCACAGGAAATGCAGTCAAAGAATATAATGACGCATAGAAGAAGCAATCTTTGATACTATTTTGGCGGATTAATGATGGAATCGCCAGAGTACCAATTAGAGTCGGTAATGTCACAGACAGAAAGCCAAGAACAAAAGTCTTTCTTCCAGCATTTTTAAGCACCCCAATGTCCATTTTAACTCCACTGAGGAACATGAAAAAATTGTAGCCTAACGTTGCTGCTGTGCCAATATTATTTATACTGTCTCTCGTGAATAAGTTGCCTGATTTGAACAGTGTTGGATTGAAAACTATGCCCACCTGAGATCATAATCATGAACATAACTTTTCATTCCAGGAAGATAAGAGATGATACAAACGTTTTAAACAAACATTAGGAAAAGAAAAAAAGAATCAGAAGTAGTAAAAGGACGTATGTACCAGGATATTTGCGACTAAAGTTGGCAGTCCCAAACATTTAAGCAACGAACTCAAGCATTGGGTGGCAAAAAGCATGACGCCCATCTGAAACTCTAAATTTGGCAATGCAAAGCCGAGAAATGGCTCTTCCAGAGTCTCAGCAAATACACCACGAGAATCTACCTTGGGTGGTATTTCAAAGCAAAAGGTAACGTTTGTAAATTGGCCATCAAAATCTGGGAAGTTCATATTTGACGCAAGCTCTATCAGTCGCTCGACGGGCTGCTTCTGTATAGAGCTGCGTCTATGAATTTGCTAAGGACGAAACGAGAAGATGGTTGATGAATGTGGAATTGCTCCAAATAGAAAACCGAGATGATTGGTGATGAAGAATGCTAGTAGCAAGTTATTTTATAGTAACTTGAAGATAGGGGAGAACTCTTAAAGCTGGTAAAGACTGTTTCCTTTTGTTAGGTGGCATGTTGATGCTATGCAATTGTTAATTGTAACAAATGTTTGTTAATCTTTTATAGTTGCGACTATATTGAGGTTTAACTCCCATCTTTTTAACAATTTGAAAGACGTTTTCTTTAGTTATACTAAGAGAAGAGAAGTTTCTATTGTTAGCCCTTCCTAAATATAAGAAAAGTTGAAACAAATAGGGGGAAGTTCTGTTTCTTCCCACTGATATAAGATTTCGTCTGTTGGCTGGCAGAGTGTTTGCTGATGTAATAACACACACTGATGCTGTGTGATTACTGTTAATTGTTATTCTTATTGAGTAGACACATGTCAAATTCTCTGAATCAAAATTTTATGGGCAACTCTCAATTATATTGGGCATACTCCCAAGTTTTGAGATGGCTAGCTATTGATATATACCTATCTTTTTATATCCACCGTGAGCCCAATAGCCATTAGCCAATGTCTACTCTAATATCCATCCAGAAAAGACGTGGAAAACATTGAGTCCAATCTAATTTCACTTTCTAATTGCATGTGGAGTAGAAGTAAAATTGGCAAAGATGGCATTTTTTTGTAGGCGTGCACGAATTACAGACAATTTTCTCGGACAATCCGAGCTTGTGTAAGGTTTGGACAGACAAAGGGGACATGGAATACAGTAAAAACTGGAAACAATGCCGTCTGAGACGTCTAATCAACTCATAAAGTCAATTAAAAACGCGGATCGTTGTCCAGTTATTTCATCATTAATCCTTAGACAGTGAACTTGAGGGAAATTATCCAAGGACTGTCATGTGGTTTTTGCAAGTTGGTCTACTTGACTGATCCAATCGAATGTACACGCGTTGAACCTCCACAACTTTGGATCTTTTGAGAGATGGAAGTTCAAATACTTGTACTTTGCATGCCCATAATGAACAACGTCCTCACAGGCTTATCTGAATTTTGCCAGACCATTTTGGAGAGATTGCATGCTTTTGAAACAGCCTGGAAAATCCATGTCCATTCCTGTTGGTGGGTGGATAAATGAAAGCCACTAGCTGCGCCAAGATTAGGTTCCTGTAATGGAAAGCAAAAGGAGTGCGAAGGACCACATATTAGAACACATGGTTCGTGTATGTAATTAAACAAATTTTCATGTTATGGACACTCTGAAACTACAATCTTTAATCTGTAGTTAAAGTTCAGAGAGATTTGGTAACTTAAAGAATATCTAGCTAGCTGTAACTGACAAATCCGTAACTGCTTGCCCATAAAACTTCAGGGAACTTATATCTGCAAAAGACGATCGTTCTGGCAAACTGAGTCAGACAACCCATTGGTATGCTCCATCTCTTTCCCATATTGCTTCATAATATTGTCCATGAGCGAGTGTAGCGATACATAAACTTGGCCTCTATTGTGATCTTGACTCTCTATACACTTCTCAAAATATCCTCTCGACATTTCTTGGTTTCTTTTTCAGTTACTATGAACAGAAGATACCACGTAAACTCAAAGAAAATGGGCTTTTTAATGGCAAAAAAGAAGGTGAAGGTAGAAAATTTTGCAACGCAGAGAAATCTGGAGACCCTACGAAGGACGATTCCAGGGTGCCAGCAGGAGGTAGATGCTGAAACCTTGTTTCAGAAGTCTATTCAGCATATTGTAGAACTGAAACTTCAAGTTCATATTCTCAGGAGTCTGTTAAAGCTCTATGGCTTTTAGATCGACTCTAAAACATGTAATTGGCCACAATGATCACATAGTGTGTTATAAGCCTACCCTTTACGAGTTATTCTCATAATTTGGTCTAGTTTGTACTATGCATGGATTCATGTGTAGGTAGCCTGCTAAATGGCGAATTTTATATGCTTTAAGAAATGGATCATCTACCCTTTCAGTGGCATTAACCTATTCGTCCATTATTACTACATATCAGCTAAAGACTAAGTCATGTCAGAGGCTAGAAATGAGGTATTTTTGCGTCATGGCTTTTAACTCACGCCAAATCCTCTTAGCCCGTAAAGTGTTCCAAATTTAATCCGGTAATTTTTATTTATTCTAGATATTTGAGTGGATCTCATATAAACTTGTGGGTTACATTTAATATATTAATATAATAGAGTAAGAACTGATTTTGGGGTCGCTTTTAATTACCTTGTATCATCTATCAGTTTGTGGATCAGCCTTTGAATCTGAATCTTTGCTGCAACACAGCATGCATGTCTAGTACGATAACTGTAGCATAATTCATATATAATATTAACAGCCATGAGTTCATCTCTGTACTCCGATTCATAAAAATAACACCGAAGGAAAAGCAGAACTTACTTTCCTTCATGCTCTCGAAAAGATTTTTTTAACCGTCCTCAATCCAAGGAAAAGTGAAACTTCCAGCTTCTGCACTGTTCATCAAACAAAAAATCACTGGACCTTATGAAGATATGCCCCAAGACAGCCCCAACCCAGAAATGAAATGGGCTTGAGGATAGCGAATGAAGACAAGCAGCTTACTCATGTCGCTAAATAAGAGGGGTCCGGAGTAGGGACTCCGTCGGCAAATGACAATACGTTATAGTTCTACAGTTGACTTATTCGACCCTTGTCTTCTTCGCTCCTTTGCCTTTATCTATCCCACGAGAAAGCTGCTTTCAGTTCCTTCCTTGGCATGGCAAAAACGAGATATGTACAAATTTGCAAAGCACCAATAACATTAATGGGAGTCGTTAAATTGGCCTGCGAATATATACTCTTCCTTTAACTAGATAAGCTTAAGGGCAGAAACACATGATCCATCTAATCACAAATAATCTACTTGGAAGAAAATCCAAGAAGAGCTCTCTTTTCCATATATAGGAAAGGAAGCCATCCACGATTTATTTTATTAGTTTTATTTTCGACTTGTAGTAGTTTTATAGTTCTCTCGTTGAACAGTTATGTAGCTTAGTTTGCTCAAGGAAGAACATAATTCGGCTCAATATGGTCTACAAGAAACGTGAGGCTTAATTTAAAGATTCACCTCTTTTTGCTTAACAAAGCCACATAAAATATTCATTCACCTGACTTACCGGCCACCTGTCCGATCACAGGACGCAATAACGCTGCAAGAGCAATCAAAAAGTATGATAATCTGGTAATAACCTGACTTGAAAAACCTATATTTGGTTTAATCTATAAGTGAGTTCAAATCCGATTGCAACCTGATATAGATAAAGCTAGATCACCACAAGTGCCAACTTCCAACATTCATTTTGACTTTGATAATCACAAGAGCTAACTCAGAATGCAATATAGTAGAATATGGCAACTTGTTGAGAGGCGGAGATTTGACTTTCATAGACCCGATGACCAGGTCAGAAAAGAGTCCAGGGTTCATATTTCAGAATTATAGTCCAAGGATTAGGTAAGATAGAAAGTACAGTTGAAGAAGTCTAACCCGTTTACAGCTATGTATTAAAGAACACAACTTAAGCAGTTGCAGTTTAAGTGTGAATCTCTTTAAATCTTCTTTCTCGGAATCGTATGCACAGCATCATATAAATATTGTATAGGCCGAAGGGTTTTGCGCGAGCGTGCTCTTAGTAACCTTTCACCGTTATCTCATGTCAAGACCAACTTTATTTTCTGTGATATACAACACAATGGCTCAATAACGTAAATAACTTAGATCAGTTTCTCTACCAAAACAAGCAGAGACCTTTAATTTAAATGATAAAGAAAACTTTAATTTAAATGGCATTCGTGAATGAACCTTAATACATTGGTATCTATATACAGACAGTAAAGAGATGGTGACAGTGATATCTATGAGAGATTTTTCAAGAACAGTTCCTGAACATTTTTCCTCGTAATTGATCGGTTGCATTCATTGAAGAAAAAGTGGAATTAGTAGTCTACATATAAATGAACGAGCCTGTGGATGAATTATAACATTGCAGAAGAGTTTGAAAGGGAAAAGAAAAATAATTCACTTGATTTTAATTAATATGCTTCTTATCTGTACAGGCCTTGTGCTATACTGTCTCTCATGTTACCTTCTCTTCCACTACTCTTAGAAACAAAAATATGACACTAAAAAGAAGCAAAGAGGAATAGAAGGGAGGAGTATAGATTAAATAAGAAGTACTGTTTCTAATCTCCACTGACGACCTATTTTCTGATCGCTGCCTCTGAGGCCTTTGCCACAGCTGTCATTCCATCAACTTGAGCTCGAAGAAACATTATGTAGTCTAGGGTTTCCTGAAGCAGCGAGATATCATCCATGAATTCTCCACCTGGTACTAGAGTCTTTAACACTTGTGTCCTTTTCTTTACCATTCTGGTGGCTATAGATTTAGCAAGAGCCACTTGAGGCGTTTTACTACTTCTTCTCTTCATCATCACTCTTCTAGCTCGGCAACTTTTCTTCAAGATCTTCTTGCTTCTGAATTGCTTACTGGGCATGGTCGATTCCATCGAAACTTTCTTCAACCTCTCGCACTCGGGAGCTAACAAGTGTCCAACAAGGACTTTGTTGTCGCCTTGCTTTGAAGCATTGGCAATGAGTGCTCGACTCCAGTGAGTCCTACCATTTCTGGTACACGCTATGGCAATATCTGCCGATAACTTTATTGCCTTCTTCCTCTCCAGGACGCTCATGTCCTGCTTCGCCGTGCTGCATAATTGAAGACCATTTACCCATTTCTTAAGAAAGTCTTGCTTCACTGTAGAAGGAGCACGCATTCTGAAGAAGAAATTGCAACAGCACCATGAGAATTATGAGCCAATCCACAAGAAAAAGCTTTACAGGAATCCTATCATAGTTCTACTACACAAAAATCAGGGTATAAACTGTAAAACATATCATGATGAACTAAACTTCGCTGTTCACGGTACTGAACTTCCGAAATAACATTCAGCAATGAACTTTTGAAGAAAAAGAAACAAACCCATCAAGAAGAAATTTGTCAATCAAAAGACGACGAAACTGCAAAGAAATATAACTAGGGTTTTAACACGGGCTTCCAGGGTCTAGACTCAACGTAGAACCGGAACATAACACGATAGTAACGCAAAAAATCTCTAAAAGAGCACGTACCTTGTTGGATTATGATCTATCTAGCAAGTCTTGGTATCAAGAAAGAGGAAACTAGATATTCAGACTCTGACAGATAAGTAGAGACAATCTGCGGAGAGAGCGTTACAGTTCTGATTTTTCTAGTTGCTGCAGATCCAAGAAAGTGTAATCAATCCCATAACTTGAGAGAAAGAGAGAGAGGCATGTGAGGTAAAGAAGAACGCAGAAACGCCCCCCATTTATTTGCGGAAAGATAGTGGTGGGCCTCCGGAGAGAGACACAGCACATGCACGCACATGGCCGCCGTGGCCCACCGCACAAGGCCTCCTGAGGATGTTATAATTTTAGGAGTTTATTTTTTCAGCTATCAATAATATCAACAAATATATTTTTCTTGCCTTGCCAAGAATCAGACAGTTCTCGTGAGACGTGTCAGTTGGCCTCTCAGGTCTTGATCCATCTCCTCATGTACATATGCTTAGGTTTAATTTAGTGATTATCCCCTAACGCGTGAACTTGTTCCAAACTTCTATACATAGAAGCTTTTTAACAATATTAATCATAAACATGTTCTATTTGTGTATAACTTGTCCAAACAGTGGCCACATAAAATGTTTTAGTTCTGTCTTGTCCGAATCAGTATCGTGTCTGTTAATTATATCTTCAAAATTGTGGCCAACGTGTCTAGGTTTATAAATAATTATAGGTCCTTAATTAATTAACTTATTTAATATACAATTTGTGACTTATTAGGTACGTATTGAAAAAGTTATATAAAGTGAACACTTAAAATAATGGCAATTGTAAATCTAAAATTGTTTATTGAAATAGTTAAAATTAGTTTATATTGAATAAGCTTTTGGTAATTGTACATTGAATTAGCTAGGTTACATTGGAAAATGTCAGAAATATGATAAGGTTCTCAAGAAGTTTTTTTTCCTTCTGTGAACAAGCTTACATTGGAACCGAAAACTGTTTATTGAAAAGGACGGAATTAATAGGAGACAAGATTTGGTGAAAAAGGCAGCACTAAGAAACCAAAGAGATGTCTGGAATACACTTGTTGTTGGAAATTTTCTTCCTCACGCCCATGTTAAAAACAGTGAAGTGTTTAACGCAAAGATCCCTATTGCATCAGCTTCGTCAACGACCTATCAACAGTGTGTCGGTTTAAGGAGGCTCCGGTACAAGGAAAGATACGTCCATATGACATTTCAGTAATTCCCTGTTCCTTCAATACTTGTTAGCTTATTTGGTAGGTAATACTCAAACTACCAAACATTTGTTCTTGATAACTCATACAATATTTGTACCTCTAGTGCTAGGTGTAAATGCAGGTTGATCACATTCATTTGGCAAACTTATCTTCCATGAAATTCAGTTGATTTTCTAATGAAGTAACTTACACATATTCAAGTTGTTGATGTTAAAGTTTGTGTAAATTTCGTTAAAACTCAATTAAGTTGATAAGTCACGAGATTGAAAAAGATGGAAATGTAATGTACATTCAAAGCGGGAATGAAAAAAGCAAAAGGAAAAAGAAAAAAGAAAACAAGGTAATTGGGTATTTTTAAGTTGGGTAAGTCTGATGGTGAGAAAGAAGAATTGGCAGGATCCGGAAAACATGGGGAAACACATAAGAAGAGCTAAAAGGGACCTACAGAGAAGAGGAATTCTAGGGCACGAGATTTGGCTTTCTGCTATTGTAGAGTAGAGAAGAAAAAAGAAGTCCCCTCACATGGTTTCCACATGGAGGTTTTAAAAGTTGTGTACTACACTGCTCTCTCCCAAACTTGCATATCTTCCTCAATCATTATTGCTTCTATACGTCTCTAAACATAATATCAACCCCCTCTCTTTATATACATTTTCCCATGTCTTCTCGATTTGTTAAACCTTCTCTTTTTTCTTCTTTCATGTTCATATATGTTTTTGATGCTTTATATACATAAACCTATCATAAATTTACTTCAAATCCATGTCTTGAAAATACAAAAATTTACCGAGCTCGCTTGGCTACTCTATGTTTGACAAGAACTACTCGTTTAGGTTGCTTACATTCACTCTCTTTTTTTTCTTATTAGCTAGCTAAAAGAATATGTTATGCTTCGGTTTCACATTATCATACGCGTAATGAACACATACAAGCGCAAGGAATGGTGCGAAATTGAAGAAGCACGATTTCAGGGATTGCTTCATCATTCCGGTTGAGTTATGCTTTAATTAATTAGTCATGCTTGCAATATTTTACCTGTCAATGCACAGCATTAAGAACATATAATCATGTACGTTACATAACACAAACTGTTTAATTCATTTTTTGTTTTGACCAACATAAAATAATGAATGTAGTTATTGATTTGTGCTACATTTTCTCCTAAGTATAAGGTCTGTTCTGCATCAAATGGAAGTGAATACAAAGAGCTCATCCAAGCTCCAATTTGATACAATTTAAAGTGACAAATATCTTAATTAACACATCGAAAGATTAAAAAAAAGCCGACGCATGGACAAAGAGCTAGCTAGGGACCATGGAAGCTCTTTTTTTTTTTTTGTAAAATATTTATAAAAAGAGAGGCCTCCACCTTTCAATTAATCTGGCCGTATAATACGTGAGGCTGAAGCTGAGGTGTCAATCCCCCGTGATTCACGCCAACCTTTCACTCTTTTTTTGACTTATTTGTCACTGACTCAGTTAGAGTTGTCACTCCAATAGATTATATATATATATATATATATATATATAGGTTTTGATAAGTATATTGACATATAAATTTTGGTTTAACTTTAACTTAAAGCATACTTTATAAAAAAAGATTTTTTAATAATTTATAAACTATGTACAATTTTTTTACTTATTTAACGTGAAATTCCTATCATTTCCTTCAAAATAACATAAATCATTTACTTTTTTAGAATAATAATAATAGTAATATATTTGGAAAAATGAGAGTGGAAAAGTAACACATGGAAAAGCCAAAGACCACGGTCTACGGCACGCCGTAGAAGTTGGGCGGGAGACGAGGGAACGTGTAATCGAGTGCAAACGGGCCTATTAAAAGGAAGGAAGCTGGAAGCGATTAAAGTGGGAATGATCGTGCACTCACAAACACAAACCAATGTGTGAACGTGGATAGGGCTCACAAATGTCTTGTTAAAGGTTTACACGGCTACATGATTCGATGATAGAGAGTGTTTCTGCTACAGTGTAGTCAACCCAAGCAAGCTCGCTATTGGCTCTTTACGCCTACATCCATGGGTACATGTGACACCAAATATTGGCCATTCTACTATATTTCTGTTTTTTTTAATATCTATAAATATTTAACTTAACTTGTTCGGGTGTATATAATAATTATTAAAATATATTCTTTAAAGAAATTATTTAATGAATTTTCTTTTTTAAAATAATAAATTTAATTTAATTAATTTCAGCTTTTGAGTCATTTAAATAAAAATGATTAACTTTTAATCACAACTCAAGTTAATTGTTGAAATAAAGGTAAATAAGAGAGTTAATGCAATCTAAATTTAAAGAATAAATTATATACTTCAAGCATTGTTAGGGACTGTAGGTACTCTTTAAGGGAAATAGTGAAAGAAAGCTAGATGACATTGGTCATATCTTTACAGCTAGAAGTCCGTTTGAATAATTTATGTCCTTTTATTGGTGATAATGACCCTCCGATCAAGGATTTGGTCGCTTCTAACCCACTCTAATACAGATTAGGGACACCCTTTTCGTCTTCAATCGATACAAATGAAATGTGTGCCCAATATTATTTTAACCATTATCTAAAGAGTCCATCTAAGATAGAGCAGCGGCTACAGTATATAAAAAGGGATGCATTTGGACTGTACTGAATAAGGTTGCACTGTTCTATTGGCATTAGAAGAGGAAAAGAGACTTAATTTAATCTTTGAAGTACTTTTATTAAATTTACATTATCATACTTCGAATTATAAGTAAATGTACGAACTTAATGGTCTCCGTATGAATTAATAAAAACTGGTTAAGATGATAAATTCAATGACATTTGCTGGTATATCGCTTTGATGGTGGAAGTTTATTGAAACAAAGGCTCAATCAAATCAAATTCCCATGTGTACGGCATGTGCAAGAAAGTTGGTGATGAATTGATTTGATCGAGCGTGGTTACCTTAGCTAGAAAGTGTGTTTGACCTTCAATATTGTGGACAAGAGCATCTTTTGGCTTGTCAATTTCACACCGAACTTTGATGCTTCCGAAAGAAAAAAAAAGTATTATTGAAAACAACCAATCTGGGTCGACCGAATTATCCTGAGCAATGAGTAATTTCATATATCATGTAATATTATAACTATGTAGATAAATTAAAAGGCATAAAGAGACTGGGGTCCAATTTGGTTAAAGAGGTATCGTTCATACTTTATATGATGAGAGGTCTTTTCTAAAATAGATTAAAACGTACTATTTGTGCAAGGAATGGCCATTGACCATCAAATCTTCACGATCTCATCTATGTATTGTTTTATTCGTGCCTTCCAAACATTTTATTCAGCTTTATTATGGCTAAATCTCCGGTGAGAAAAGTAGTATTAAAATAACAACGTAATTGATGAATAAAGTAATAAGTCAAACAAATTTATTAGGCAAATTAAGTAATTTTTTAAAGGAATATAAATTGATAACTATGGACTTACAAATACATGTTTTTTTTTAGAACGGAAGAATTCGTAGTTATTATCATTTTGGATGCGTACTGAATAAATCTTCAGATTGACGTAATAACTTATAATCATGTCAACTGAATACTCCTTACTAGACAAATCCTCAACAGGCTCAAACGAAAGAATGTCAATAGAATATTTGAACACAATATCTACTTGTTTCGTGTCCCACTCTACCAACTCAACCATCCTAAAGATGCTAAGAATACATGTCATTTGATTTGACGTTCCAAATTTCGTGACAGGTTATTGAAATTTAGCTTGGACTACATTTTCCATTTTCTGTCCTTTCCTGAGGCTTGTCCTCTTTCTCTCTTTTTTCTTTGCTTTCGCAAGTTGAATCAATCTCATGATATAATCGACGGTCTAAAGAGTTCACTGGTTGCTGACAATTACAAATACACGATATTCTTTCTGGTGCAATGACACTGAGATCCCGTTCCTAACAGGCAAAAGATAATAACTAATCTTGGAATTCTTGCTTTTCCAACTTAAACACGAGTTATCCAAGGATTAACCACTCTGGATTATTGAAATCAACCTGCAAATATCGGACTTCAGGTTCAAATCTTCACATATTATGATAAATGAATTTTGATCTGCTAGTCACTGTTTAGCTAGCCATGGCTAGGCTAGGGCATGAATGTGAGTGCAACTGCATTTATGGTTCATTTTCGAAGGTAGTTCGGTTGGAGCATTATGTTTTGACCGGGTGTTCTAACCTGTAGTACTTAAATTTGTCTACATATTTATATGAATTTTATATAAATATATTAATAAATTTTAATAAAATATAGTAGGAATTGATTATTCATAATAAAGAATTTGATACCGAAAATTTCTATCATATAGCCCAGCAGAACAGCCTAGCTCGGGTGAACGATAACGATTGATCGCTTGTCCTATACATGTATTCTTCTATATATCTACGTGATTGTAATCAGGGAGAGGTCCTTTTCTAGGAGTTAATACCACACACGTGCAAACATTTATCTTAACATGGACAACCGTGTTTTCAACTTTGGAGATTTCTCAATCTGAGACTTGAATGACTCGATAGAGGTTCTGGGCTCCAGACAAAGGCTTCTTCTTTACTCCATATAGTTAATCCAGTAACACAAATAGACCGCAGAATGTACGCAAGTGATTCATACCGAGGTCCATCGTTGCTATGTTCTTGGAGATGTTTCTTTGCTTTGTTTCACCTTTACTCTATGGTTATTTCCTCTTTTGTTTTCTTGGTAGAGGTACAATATTTTAAATGGAAACTATCCTTGATTACATCGTCTAGTCGAGATATGCTTTTTAACTACGGCCAATCCTGTCCGTTTCCTAGCTCCTATATGATCGTGGGTCTCTAGCCATAAAGTCTAGCCACCCAAAGTTAAGCTTCAAGCTCAAGGAAAATGATGCTTAGGGCGATTTGGTCGCCATATGCACCGCCCAGACGAGAACCACATGTTCAACATACGTTTCAGACACTTGGTGGAGGATAACAGATGTCTATATTGATGATGACCATTTGTTAAAATGAAAGAACATTACCTGTTACTAAATTCCTGAAACTACTTAGCCCTTTGATAAGTACTTTATGTTAGAATTAATTAATGGACTAATATAATCACAACACTAATTCCATATGATTCACCACAATTGAATTGCCTAATGTATAATTGATAACCATAATGGGATG
>JAOSBN010000008.1:491535-518172 GCA_027563595.1 Erythroxylum suave | reverse complement strand
TGAAACATAAATCAGAAGTGCCTGAGAAATTCTTCATGTTTTACCAAATGATTCATACTCAGTTTAATAAGAAAATACAGATTCTTCACTCCGATAATGGTGGAGAGTTTGTAAATCAGTCCATACAAGTATTTTTCCAGAAAAATGGTCTTGTTCATCAAACTTCGTGCCCTAACACACCTCAGCAAAATGGTTTGGCCGAACTGAATAATCATACATTACTTGAAATGACTCGTGCCATGATGATTGAATCTCAAGTTCCTAAATCCTTTTGGCCTGAAGCTATAGCTATCTCAACATACCTAATCAACCGTCTTCCTACCCAAATTCTTAATCACAAAACTCCTTTACAAACCCTAGCTACCCAAACCACAATCCCTTCTATCCTAACCTTATCACCCCGAGTCTTTGGCTGTTCAGTATTCATCCATATTCCCAAAAACGACAGAAACAAAGTTGATCCTTGTGCAAAGAAATGTGTCTTTGTGGGGTATGCCATATATCAAAAAGGGTATCGTTGTTATAATCTAGCCACTCGTCGCATCCATGTTACCATGGATTGTGACTTCTTAGAATCTGAATTTTTCTACCACCAACCTAGTGTTCAGGGGGAGAGAGTCAATGAACCACTAAGTTGGTTAAGCAATCTAAGTTGTTCTGAGACTGTTCTAATAGAGCAGGTAGATGGAGCCACTGAACCTACCTCTCCCAACGTAGACGAGGTTGACGAACCAGTACACACAATCGATGAACCTACTTCGGAAGATGTCCGAAAAGAGGTAAATGAATCTTACCCTGATGATTTGTCCTCTGGTTTGAATAATGCTACTAATCATGATGACAGCTTAGTCCCGGAACCAGAAGAGCCGGAGGCATTTGTCCTACCTCTGTGGAGAAATAGAGGCGTGCCGCCTAATTGATACTCACCAGAGTATGTGCCCCATGCTTCAAGGTATCTAGTAAATGTAGCCAGGGGGAGAGTTGTTGATGTTGCAAAGGCATTCTCTGTCACTCTTATTTCAGAAAAATATTCCAAAAACAGCTCAAGAAGCAAGTAAGAAGATTGAATGGCAAGAAGCTATGAATACAGAAATGAAAGCCCTTAAGAAAAACGGCACATGGGAAAAATGTGTGTTACCAGCAGGAAAGAGACCGGTCGGTTGCAGGTGGGTCTTTACCATCAAATATAAGGCTGATGGAACCATTGAACGATACAAAGCAAGATTGGTAGCCAAGGGTTATGCACAGACATATGGCATCGACTACTCAGAAACTTTTTCTCCGGTTGCCAAAATTGACACTATCAGGGTGTTATTTTTAGTAGCAGCAAATAAAGACTGGCCACTTTATCAGTTCGATGTCAAGAATGCTTTCCTGCATGGAGATTTGAAAGAAGAGGTATATATGGAAGCACCACCCGAGTTCTCGGATGACTTTCGAGAAAATGAAGTATACAGGCTTAAGAAAGCTTTATATGGACTTAAACAATCTCCACGTGCATGGTTTGGGAGGTTTACAATGGCTATGAAGCGATATGGGTACAGACAAAGCACTGCTAACCTCACTCTGTTCTTCAAGAGGAGAGGAGATCTGATTACCTGCCTGATAATATATGTTGATGACATGATCATAACAGGAAGTGATGAAGAAGAAATTTCACAGCTTCGAAAGAATCTCTTTATAGAGTTTGCGATGAAAGATCTCGGTAGACTGAAATATTTCCTAGGGATTGAAGTTCTCCGATCAAGAGAAGGAATTTACATCTCTCAACGGAACTATATACTGGACTTGTTGGTTGAAACTGGTATGGTGGATTGCAAGATACTCCGATGATGGTGAATCACAAACTCAAGATGATTAAGGAAACTGAGTTAGCAGATCGAGAAAATACCAGAGGTTGGTGGGAAAGCTAATCTACTTAGCCTATACTAGACCAAACATTGCTTACGCTGTTGGAGTAGTAAGTCAGTTCATGCACCAACCTCAGGTAGATCACATGGAAGCAGCCATGAGGATAGTACGATACCTTAAGGGCACTCTGGGAAGAGGTATCGTGTTCAAAAAGAATGGACACCTGGATGATGAGGCCTTTACTGATGTTGATTGGGCTGGTAATCCAAATGATAGACGATCCACTGCAGGGTATTTTACTTTAGTTGGAGGAAACTTGGTCACTTGGAAAAGTAAAAAACAGAAGGTAGTGGCACTATCAAGTGCAGAAGCAAAATTCAGGGGTATTGTAAAAGGAATCGTAGAGATCCTTTGGCTGAGGAAATTGATGAATGAGATCGGTTTTCTACCAAAGCTTCCGACTCAGTTGATGTGTGACAATAAGGCGGCAATTAGCATTTCAGAAAACCCTGTACAACATGACAGAACGAAACACGTAGAAGTGGATCGGCATTTCATAAAGGAGAAGATCGAAGATGACACTGTTGAGCTACCCTTTGTTAGATTTGAAGATCAGTTGGCAGACATTCTCACAAAGGCAGTTACAGGAAGGATACTTGAATCAGTATTGTGCAAGTTGAGTATTGGAGACCCCACTACTCAACTTGAGGGGGAGTGTTAGAATATTCTAGATCACAAATCAGCTATAATCAAGGAGAGAAATATTCCTATAACTAACATGTGATATTTACCATAATTAGCATTGTAACATACTATAGATAGACCTCACATGTATGCAATTGAATCAATGAAAAATGATTTCCACCGATACATATCTTTTACCATCGTAAGAAGAATCATGGACTTAATGTAGGTACGAGTAGAATGACAAGGAAAATCATTTTTTTAATCCAGATATAGGAAGCCATAGTTGATAAATGGTAACACTACTTGCAGACAAACTTTTTGTATTGACATTCAAACGAAAATGGTTTCCAGGTTTTATCTTTCACGAATTGACCTCTTACTTCTCTTACTTACAACAACAGAGTTGTTTGTAAAATTTCACTCTCTTTTTTTTTTTTTTTTTTTTGTGAATCCAAAGTCACCTACTGACGTGAAATTGCTCACAAGTTTTTTCCGTCACCTTTAAGGAAGAACTCTGAATTCCTGATGCTAAAACATTATTGTCGTCATGGTCTTCAACGTCCGAAACAAACCAGTCTAGCCAAGACAGGTAAAGCAAGCATCTTTAGGCAACTGTGGAGACTTAGAATGAGGCCAATCTTTTATGCTCGATGGTTAGCATACTAAACCTCAATGGAACTATTATAAGAATTACAATGGGCCACCCTCCCTTGAAGGCTCGAATGCGTATTCAGTTTCAGTGACATCAGTTTTGTTTCCTCGTCTGAGCTTTATCTAGGTTGCATAGGAACATCAATTACAACTTTTTCGTCTTCCAGATGTCTAGCTCCAACTGAAGCAGTAATAGTTGTAATAGAAGAAGAAGAACAACAAAAACAAGGCGATGATGGTGACGATAGTGGTGTTGGCAATAATGGTGACACAGTTGAAGCGTGTTCATTCAAGCAAGTACAACCATTGTCACTGATAATGACTTGAGTATGGTCCCCTGAGAACACATTGGTGTCATTTGAGGATTGATCTGTTGGACACGCAGAAGAAAAAATTTCCTCCGAAATTTGACTCTGATCTCCCAAATGATTGTTGTTGTTATGACTGGCTAATTGTTTGGTTGATAGTGCCAATGAGTTTCGCAAGAGAGGACAAGTGGAATGGAACTGGAACCACAGGTCTGTACAATCAATATGGAATCCGTGGTTGCATTTAGGAAGGAACCTGACCTCTTCTCCTGGTAACACTTCAGATAAACAAACTGCACAATCCAATCTATCTTTGCAATCATTGGGCTGGAAAACCACTAGTGGTATGTACCTGAGAACAGATGGATCTAACCCTTTTTTCACAGGCTCATGGCGGGTGGAAGAAAACACTAAACGTTGCCGAGGTGTAAATGGTTCTTCTTCAGTGATAATAATGCCCTTAAACCATTCTGGAAACAGGTGAAAGAGAATTGAAATCACCACCAAGAACAGGATTATCATGGCTAGTCCCATGATCCTGCCCATTGTTGAATTGTCATAGTCTGCCATAACTACGTGCTACGGGAACTTGTTGGATGTTGATCGATGAAGAGCTCTGAACAATCTTGTAAAAAAGAGATTTCAGGTGCTAATAGGCTTTAAAACACTCTTGCAATTATAGTAGTCTGATAGGCAGTATCTGAGAAATGACGAACGATAGACGTCAAGAAAGAATTTGTTGAAGTAGCTTAAGGACAATAGAGTTAGATGATGAAAAGCGAAATGACATGAAACTAAAATATATTACAACGAGCGTAAAGGTTTCACCAAAACTTGTGAAAGTTATTCAGTTGTCGCACCAGAGGACAACAAGACGACCAAATATTGGAATAAAATATTATGTCGTGCCGAACATCTCCTCTTGATGCCTTCTCATGACATGGTAAATAATGCTTGTAAATATGTTCTCCATTTTGGATTCTTCTGTTACTGATCTGTACGCCCTTTATTAACTAAACTTCCATTTGCAAGGTCTTTTGTTAGGTCCAACATCTGTATATCTCGGACACGACTAAATGGGTCTGCTTACTGAAGTTCGTGATCTATTTATTACTTTACTCCCGTGGGTTTAAGCTGTAAATTTAAACTTGAACAAATTAAGCAATATTTCGAGAACATAATTCATCTAAAATCATACATGACCAAATCATCGAGAATTCAAATCCTAAGATTCATGATAGAAACAAAAAAGAAAGAAATATTAATCTTAATCCATACTCGTGTAATCCTTTCTTGTTCACAAATACCTTCGTTTTGCAATAGCTTTATCCATTCTCACCTTCTTCCCTTTCTTCGTACTTTTCTATAGCGCAAGAACGTATTAATTTTGATATCTGTTAACGTTTCATGACAAAGGGGAGGGAAGGGTTTTTTAATTAATGAATTGTAATGATTTTAATTTTCTTTATGAGCTCAATAATTATTATTTTGACCCCCACTTTATATTAGAATCAAATAAAGTAATATGAGTCACATTTTACGATTATTAAATTAATTTAACAATCTCCCACTTGATCATGTTACAACTTGATGATCCAACAAAACAAGTGTACACCATATATTGAATCTATCAAATCATCAAACTTGAATGAATTGAAATAATAGGATCATGGTAATCACAAGTCATATAACAATATGATTCCTTCTATGTATTACACAATCATCTCAATTCAAGATAAATGTAATTGAGAAATACTATAATTCTCAACTTTAATGATTTATCAAAAAACGTAATTTGTCATCACAATAAAACAATATGTGTACACAACATAACGTGACAAATAACAAATAAGCAAAAACATAGCATTAATTGAATTTATAAGTGTCAAAACAATAATAGCAAATATCTAAACATATGTATATACATAATATGATCTCATGCTAACAAGGACTTATCTATAATGTTCATCATTTCAACATAGCCAATAAATGTTTTAGGCAGTAATCTTTTAGTTAATGGATCTGCTACCATTAGATTAGTTCTAATATGCTCAATTGACATTTTATGTTTTTACACTTCTTCTTTGACTAACAAGTATTTCAAATCTATTTATTTAGCACCGTTAGAATACTTTTCATTTTTAGAGAAGAAGATAGTTGTGAAATTATCACAATAAATTTTTAGTAGTCTAGCTATACTGACGACAATGTCTAGCCCTAAGACAAAGTTTCGCAACCATTGAATAGTGCGCTTAAAGCATGCCACAAATTCTGCCTCCATAATGGAAGTAGCAATGACAATTTGTTTTTCACTCTTCCAAGACATTGCCCCTCCTACTTGTTGGAATAGATAATCAAAGGTAGATTTCTTTAAGTCTACATAAACTAGCATAGCCTGAATCTAAATAACCGATCACTTTTAAGTAATCTGATTTCTTTTATGTGAGCATATAATCCTTGGTGCCTTGTAAATACCTAAAAACTTTCTTTGTAGCTTTCCAATGGTCCAATTCGTGATTACTTTGATATCAGCCTAGCATTTCAACAGTAAAATTGATATCCAGTCGAGTACAAGTCTGAATATACATCATACTCCTAGTTACCTATGCATAGGGAATATATTCCATTTCCTTTTGTTCCGAATCATTCTTGGGACATTGCATTTCACTAAATTTATCCTCCTCTCTGAATTGGAATTACCCCTACTGAGCATTTTTCCATCCTAAATCTCTCTAATACTTTATTGATATATCATTTCTGAAACAAACCTAACATTCCTTGTGTCCTATCACGGAATATTTCTATTCCAATCATATAGGATATCACACTCATATCTTTTATTTCAAAGTTATTAAAGAGAAATTTCTTTACATCATGTAACAAGCCCAAATCATTAGCAGCCAAAAGAATATCGTTAACATATAGTATCAAAATAATGAACTTGCTCCTACTGACCTTCATATAGATAGACCTATCAATGGTGTTCTGTGTAAAATTATAAGAGATGATGGTGTCATTGAACTTAAGATACCATTTTCGGGAAGCTTGTTTTAAACTATATATTGACTTCTTTAATTTACACACCGTATTTTCTTTTTTTGTAGTCACAAAACTTTTCGATTGGTCCATATAAACTCCTTCTAAGTTTCCATTCAAAAAAGTGTTTTTTACATCCATTTGGTGAAGTTCTAAATTATAATGAGCTACCAATGTCATAACAATTCTTAAAGAGTCCTTTGAAACTGGAGAATGTCTCTTTAAAATCAATGTCATCTTTTTGAGTATAAGTTTTTGCTAAATTTTGCTTTGTACCTTTCAATATTATCTTTCGAGTCCCTTTTGGTTTTAAATACCATTTATAGCCCACTTGCTTTGAGCCTTCAACTAACTCAACTAGTTCTCATACTTGATTATCATCCATAGATTTTAACTCTTCTTTCATAGCATTGAGCCATTTTTTAGAATTATTACATTTTATAGCTTCTTTAGATGAGACTGAATCCTCATCAATGCTCAAGTCACACTTATGTTTAAGTGAGTACACCACATAATCATCTGATATAGCTAGTCTTTTTTCCCTTATAGACGTTCGAAATACTATTTCTTATGGTATCACTTGATCATTTGTGACTTGCACATTATTTACTAGTTTATTATTGACATTCGCTTCTTGTGGGTTTGGAATATTAACTTGTTATTCCGATTTGTTGCGTGACTTTGATACAACAAGAGGAATAAAAACTTGAGAAGAGACACTAGGTGAAGGATTTTTCACCTGAATTTCTTGAATATTTACCTTTCATGGTTTCCTACTCCTACTGATTTGTCCATTTTTAATTAACCTAGCATTACCAGGCTTAACTATTCTTGTACCATGATTAGGACAATAAAATGTGTACCCTTTGGATTTTTTTGGATAACCGATGAAGTAACCATTAATGGTTCTTGCATCAAGCTTCCTTTTATGAGGATTATAAATCCTTATTTCAGCTGGGCAACCCCAAACATACAGGTGTCTCAAGCTAGGTTTCATATCTGTCCATAATTCATAAGGTATTGCATGAATTGCTTTACTAGGAACCCTATTAAGTAGATATATAACTATCTTTAATACATATATCCATAAAGATAAAGGTACATTTGTTTAACTTATCATACTCCTAACCATATCCATAAGAGTATGATTCCGCCTTTCAGCTACATCATTATGTTGCGAGTAACAAACAATGTATATTGAGCACAAATGCCCTCACTTTGAAGAAATTTTACAAATGGACCTGGACATTATCTATTCTCATCATATTTACCATAATATTCACCACCTCTATCAGACCTTATAACTTTCACTTTTCTATCTAACTATCTTTCTATCTCATTAAAGAACACCCCTCAAGAATGTCAACTGATTGAGACTTTTCTTGCAGTATATAGAGATAACAATAACGTGAATAGTAATTAATAAAGGTGGATACTTTTCACCACCTCAAGATGGAACATGAAATGGACCACATATATCAGTGTGTATTAATTCAAGTACCTCAGTGCTTCTTATGACTAAACTCTTATATATGTGTTTGATTTGCTTGTCTTTAATGCAATACACCACACATCTCAATTAATAAAATCTAATTAAGGTAAGATTTCACTTTTCACAAACCTCATTATTGTTTCTCTAGATATATGAACTAAACTTTGATGTCACAAGTACACAGAGTGTTCATTATGTGACTATGTTTATTACCAATTTTATGTTTAACATGAAACAAAGATTCAGAATAATTAACATCAAGGTTAAAATGATATAAGTCATTCGTTAATGTACCATAATCATAATAGTATTGTCGTTTATACAAAGAAAAAACATCATTGCCAACATTGAAATTAAAACCTATCTTGTCCAACTTACTAATAAAAACTAAATTTTTAACACATTAAGGAACATAAAGACTCTTTTCAAGATCTATACTACAACCAGTGTCTAAGATCAATTCGTACGTCCATTTTCCTTCTATTTGTGCCTTTATTTTGTTACCTATATACAAGAACTCTTTAATTTTGTTTATGGTTTGGATCGAAAGGAATCTCTACGTAATATGTGACACATGAGTAGTTGCACCTAAATCTAACCACTAGGTATTATTGGGAACCTCAATAAGATTTGATTCAAACATATTGAAATATAGCACTTACGTTTCTTTTCGAACCAAGCCTTTCTATTAAGGCAATCTTTCTTAAGGTGATCAGCTTTCTTGCATAAGAAACAATACTGCTCTTTATGGATTTGACCCTCATTAACCTTCATTGGGGCTTTGTCCTTCTTCTTGCTGTTCTTTCTTAACTTTCCCTTTATGTTGCTAGCTTCTGTGTGTATTGAAAGAAGAACAAAGTGTTCCTTCATTTTCTTTAATCTCTGTTCCTCCTGTACCAACATGGCCTTGATTTCTTGAAAGTTCCATTTCTCCCTCAAAGTGTTGTAATTCACTTAAAGTTGACCAAATTCAGGAGGAAGTGAGTTGATGATGAACTGCACTACAAAGGATTCACTCACGTCTTGCCCATTGATTTCAACTTTGCAGCCAGATTTGACATGCCTGTTACATGATCATGGATAGATTGTGACCGGTGAAACTTCTTGGTCGTTAATTCACTCATCAAGCTTCCTACAGTAGACTTGTCAGCTATGTCTGATTGTGAGTATCCTTTGATTTTCATCACGAATTCCCTTGCATTATCTGTATGAGGCATTGATGACTTAACATTTTCAGCCATTGTCAATCGCATCAAGTTTAAACTCAACCTATTAGACTTTTCTCAAACCTCAAAATATGTCTTATCAGTTTGCATACTAGTCTCAGTAATAATTGCAGGCTTCTCTACAACTAATATCAAGTCCTTATCTATAATACCCAACTGAAATTGAATTTGCTCAGACCAATCAGTATAGTTTAGCCCATTTAACATGATGAAACCATTGCCCATATTTTTAAAAAATTGTATATATATATCTTTTAAGTTCACCTTTGGGTGATACCTAAACATATATCCTTAATCCATAACAATATATACATACATCCTAGACAGTCAACTATACTCAAGCTAGTATACATATTATCTTTGGATATACAAACATAGTCATTAATTAGGTTGATAAGTCTCTTTAATGTTATTAATTATAAGCAATGATCCACCTTTGGGTGACCTTCTATCATTATAATTAATAATCTCAATTGTTCAGTTCATCTATTATGTCATTCAGTAGCATCATATAACATGAATAGTTGAAAGAATGATAATTAAATATCTAAGTATCTTTTCAAGTAAGGTCACTTTGGCAACTAATAAGCTTTCTATATAGTAAATATTTAATTATGCAAATAGAAATGAATTTTGGAATTTAACTATAATGTTGAAAGATGGTACTATAAAGTCCAAAATTTTTAGGGACAAAATTGTAATTTTGATCACCAGATTGTACAATCTCCATTTACCATCTTCAACCTTTTATTTGTCAAAAAATTTTCTGTCAATCCCAACAATTTATGCCTAAAGACTTTTGACAATAAACCTCACACAAAAGCATTCCAGAAACTTTCAGTCCAATTCCAAACAATTAGTACTTCACAATTGTAAAGTAAAGCTTTTCAATGATGACGCTCACGAAATACAAACCTTTTGTTTTCCAGAATTACAATGCAGTAAACAATAAATTTATCACAAATCCAAAACCTTCGATGTTGCTCCATGAAAACTTTTCTTTAAATTTTTATTTTACACACCCATGGACACTCTTCTCTCCAGCTTTTATTCCTTTTAAAACTTAACAGGTCAAACCATAATTAACGCATATACGTACTGAACACCAATCGTTTTGCTTTTCAAAATTCATACAAATCCAGTAAACAATTAATGCAACATAAACCTTTAATGGTAGGCCCTAGAAACATGAAAATGTGGTTCCACCAGGGGCCTTTAGATTCAGTTTATATCGGTCTGAGAAAACCCAACTTAACAGCTATTCCAATAACAGAAGTATACAAGGCAGTAATCCTATATCTGTCACAGTCTCTTACTTGTTATTACAAAGGTATCGATTAATTCAAACCCAGTCAAAAGCCCACAAAAATTGAGAAACAAGATGGCTTACCTCGAGTGATTACAGCAGAATCAGTACATAATTTTTCTATAACCGTAAATCTATATTAATAGCTATCATGAATTTTAGGGTTAACTCTAATGCAAATTAAAGTATCATAATTTGCTTTGATATCACATGTAAATTTAAACTTTAACAATCTAAATAATATTAAAAATATAAAAATTTGCCCAAAATTATCTATGACAGAATTAATTCAACACTTTCAAACTTAAGATTTGTGACATAAACAGAAAAGAAAAAAATATTAATCTTGATTTGTACTCATCTAATCCTTTCTTATTCACAAATACCTTCTTTTTGCAAAAGTTTTATTCACTCTTGCCTTCTTCCTTTTGGCGAAAAATGTATATATTTTGATATTTGTTAACTTATTATTAAGCATTTTTTGGTTAATCAACCCTAACTATTCTAATTTCCTTTACATGTCCAATAACTATTATTTTAGGTCTACTTCATATTAGAATTAAATAAAGTAATATGAATCACACTTTATAATTATTAAATTAATCTAACATAAACTAAGTCTAGTCCAATGTTGTTTGCCTACATTGACAGTTCTTGGCCAAGTTATAGCTTGGAAATTGCTCCAATTTGTATGTCTTCTTCCAGTTGTTACAATGTAGGAGTTCTGTTAAATGAAACCTACAAAGTTGCAACTCCATTTGAGAAGCTGATAGTGTAAATATCAATTATTCTTTAACATTGGACTGTGAAGATTGTCTTGTCATAGGAAGCAAATTGCTTATTGGGCACAATTTTGGAACCGCTTCACTCGTGCTCAAATGACTTCTAACTTGAAACAATAATTTTAATACAATTGTAATAAAATGTGGTAATTAATAATTTAGACTATAATTATAATATTGCAGCAATAATTATTATTTTGCCAAAACAATTTAAAGTTTTGAAGAGACCTGTTAACATCTAAGCTCTTTAGAAGATGGTCGAGTTGGTGGAGTGAGAGAACATGGGGCTAAAAAGTCCTATGTTCTAATCCCCTTACTTATATTTTCTCGATCAAATTTGTCGTACATGTCTTCCTAATGCAGAGTACTCGGTTGATGTGATTTACAAGCTATTGTATCAATCCAAAGGTTTACCTAGTCCGCATCCAAAAAATACCTTCCACAAAAAATCTAATATTGTTAATTTTTATTTTATTTGAAATTTTAATTTTTTTTTCATAAAATTTGAATCAATAATATATTGTTTTATTTTATTCATATATAAAGGACATTAATGAGAATACTTGAATATTATTATATTAAATTAAGTTCAAATTAATTGATGAATTCAAAATTTACATCGAATTATTCTAATGGATGTAATATCACATTTCCATCATTGCATGTCTTCAAGATTTCGTTAAATAGGAAGATTTAGAGATCGGTACCATTACACTTTATAACATCTTGTTCCCGTAACTACATCACTCCCAATCTTTAGCTATATTTAGATGAATTCACATAAACATTAACTAAAAGTGGAGAAGAGAATTTTCCTAAATTAAAATTTCGAGGAGTCCTAAAGGAGGAGACGGGAACAACTTCTCAATTGCAAAGGATATCAACTTCATCATCATGATTGGAGAAGGGGACTGTTCAGGGCAAATGAACCTTGTAACTTAATTGTGAATTACATATTAAGCTTATAAGAAACCAATACACAAGAAATGTTTGCAGTTGGAAAGAAATAAAGCACATTGGGTTGAATTTGCAATGCAATGTGCTTTATTGCAACTAAATTTCTCCAATTTCTAACAAACCATATATGTAAAATATTAAAGTGGATAAATTTTCTCAAAAATTTTAAAAAAAGTTATACTTGGGAGGTATTTGAGACAGGTTTGAATCCATGTTTTAGAGCAGCATTCCAGACAAGATCGATCTTTCCCACGTCTACTGCACCAACTTCGTGGTGAGTCCACCCTTCTAACAGGTGAACCACCCCTCCTGCATGACATGCGTGAACTACTCCTCTTTCCATGGTGTACTGTTACAACATCAACATCAACAAATTCAGACGTGTAAGAGATCCGAACTAGTTATTGCTTCATAAAGTTGTCGTCCAACGGTGTTTTGTCATTAACTGGTATGCACTTTCGTTCTGAATTTGGACTGTTGTTGAAATTGGAACACCAAAGCATACGGAATGAAGGACGGTCCTATGATCTTCGTTCCCCCCCTTTTAAAGTCTTTATCTGTCTGTCTCAGTGAATTTGTCACCATATTTTGTCTTTCGTTTTTTTTTTTGGGATTACCGTACGTATTTTGTCTTTCTTGTACCTTTCTTATTATTTGATTGTGGTATTGATTTATCGCAGCCAAGATTTTGATGCTGATCAGTAAACAAAGAAAGTCTGAAAAAGAAGTTGAACCGAGAGGAACAACCTACCTCGCAACTGCCAAGACCTCGAACATCATCTGGCAGTTTCATGGCTGCTAGATCACCATAAGTGCAGTCTCTCCTAAATGACAAGATGGGTGGGACCACGAATTGGTGGAAATGCGTTCCAGGTGGAGCCCAACTTTGCTCTCTTGGTGTGATCCACTTGCCAACGATCCAAGTCTACAAATTTTTACCCATCAACATGACAACACAATGAGTCTCAGAAACTGGAAGATATCTGTGGAATGTCTTACTTTCAATTGAAATTGGGCATCAGGTCCAGGTTAGATATTTTAAATGAAAAGAAAGTGTCACTAGGCTTCTCAAATTGAATGTACCTTGCAATGTTGAGCTGCTTGGTACTTGGTCACCTGGACTAGAAAGCTTTGGCAATCCAGTGGGGCTTCCTTTTGGATTTTTTGGAATCTTTCTGTTGATAGAGTCAGCATCTGCATTGATTAATCAACCCATCAAAATAAATTCTACGAACATGTAAAACCAGTATGCAAATATGCAGATTAAAGGACACTTACAAGGATTCTGACTTCCTTTTGGCAGAGATAGAGAGCAATTGCTCTTCCAAGCTTGGAAGTGGCTCCGGTTAAGAACACTTCCTTTACGTCCTTGGGGATCCCATTGAGTATAACTGCAGCAGTTAAGGTGTTCCCATGAACGACTCGAACTTTAAGGTCTGGAAGCTTGTTGACAAACAGTGTTCCACCTCCATTAAGAGCTTCATTCTGTAACAAATTTTTTTTCAGAAAAATAAGAATCGAACTACACTGACATGTCCATTAATAATGGACCCATTTTGATGTTTGATGGCAAATTCAATCGTCTCAATTTACTACTGTTCTTTCACGTGAAAGCTTCAAGTCAAGAAAGGATTGCGAAAAATCTGCCATCTGACTACTTTAACAAGAAAACAGCTTGGTCCTGATAGAGACCACTTATTCTTAAACTGCATAAGAACAGCACACTATGGCACAAAAAGAGAGGGGTCCCAGTTTCCATTATAGACACTGTTTTGACATCTCATACATAATTAATTTCTTTCAACAACCTTGATCACGAATCCACAGAACCGACTAACGTTTCCCTGTTTATGTAAGCTCTTCGAGAAGTACAGAAAGCAAAAATGGAACTTCATGCCCCTGAGCCTCATAATTTATTACCTTATCCCTTTCCCTCACCTATTCAAACTTTAGATTAAACACAAGATCGAAATGAAAAAGAGAGAGTGAGAACTTGGTTATAACTCGGGAAGTGAACACAATGTGCAAACCTTGTTCAAAGCAGCAAGGCTAATAACTTTCACCCCAAGTTTGTCAGCTCTGAGAATGGCGTCTTCTATGTGATTATTAATGCCCTTCGCAGCAAATGGCAAGAAGTACTAGCAAAACAAGATACCGTCACATATATACTAAGTCCCAGAACAAGATTTAACAACGTTAATTAAACAAAATGAACCAAATTTCAGCCAACCTGAAAGCCAAACCGAGGTACAACCCATGTTTGGTGCAACCCGCCTCTGAGATTGTAGAAAGAAACTAAGAAAGTCTTAGCAGCAGCCCACATTACGAGCATAACGATAAAAGCCGGAGGCCAGAAAGGTAGCAGCAAAACCCACATCGAGTAGGGCAATGCGGCAAATGATCGGTTAACGAAGGGTGCGTGCATTGAAGATGTTATATCCACCACATGAGCTAAGAATACGAAATCAGCTACCTTTTCATCTGCATTAAAAGTAGATCCCGAGTCAATCTTCCTTGTAACAATTTACAGAAAATTAATTGATGTGATAAAACAGTAAAAACAAAGTCTAAGCTATCCAATTTGTCAAGTTCTAATTGTGTTAGCATCTCGAAGGTGAAACTAGAAACTTCATTGATTAATTGGATGTCATTTTCCTATTTAATTAGTGAACCAATCAATCCAATGCGTATATGTGTTATTGCTATTCAGTATAATAATTCCTGGTGAGGACTTATCATTAAGAATCATCCGCTTTCACATTTTACACCGCATTCCGAGCTTACTACTTTATCTGGAATTTCCTTACAAATTAAATGATCTGGGTCTGAATTTTACACTATTAACAAGGTATACTGGAAACTCCATTAATGCAGTATAACTTAGACCGTGATAATTCAAGACTATGTTTCAGGAGTTACCATTGTTTGTATTAATTTTCTTGTGCAGATCCCAAGACTCGGAATTTAGGGTTTTCCATAACGCATCAAAGAAAGGCATAAAAAGGCAGAAATTAGTTTTCATATCTGTGTGATGCAGACTGTGATACCTGCAAAAGAAAATGTAAATAACACGTACGCCTTATCCACATAAGAAATAAAACTGCAAGAGCTATGCAATTATCTCGCTACTTACTCTCTTCTGCTGTTAAACAGATAAAAGCAGTGACGAGGATTGAGAAAGTTTTGGCTAAAAGTCAAATGGACTTTATAGATTGCATAGCAAAAATATATGGAGATCAGGCCATTATTAAGGAGACAAGATACGATTATCACTGCATAAGTTGATGAAGTTGCTCGCACACACTTTTGAAATTCCATTCACAGAACTAAATTATTATTTTCGGAAGTTGCTTAGCGTAAAAAGTCAAAAGAAAAAAAAGATTTAGGATTGGCCTTTTTCTGGGGAAATATTTGTGGAACCAACATGTGTACTTCGAGCTCCATTGAGTCCTTGAATATAGGTTTTGTTTTATGGTGAAATTGAATGCACTTTTTGTGGCTGTGGAATGGTGACAACTGACAACTTTGACTTTTAGCCAAGCATGTGAAGAAGATAATTAATTTTGTACTTACGATGAGTTGTAGAGAAGGTATCTAAGGAAACGAAATCTCTCAAACAGTTGATAAGGGACAACTTCAACATTACTATGGCCCAAGCATCTGAGAAAATCAAATGCCAGAAGATAGCCATAGAGTGTGACTTTTGATCCATATCCCATCACAAAAGTCCCAATTATTGGAATACTTGTGATTAGTGTTAGTAACAGATGTTCCAAAAGTGTTGCATTTGCACCTGCACCAAATTTGATACAAAAAACAACGTAAAGAAACGAACTTTGAAGTGCCCGATTCATGGACAGAAACTCTTTAAGGTTGTTTTCTTACCCGTGAATGGGTGTACTACCGGAGACGAGTGGTGGAGTGAATGGTAATGCTTGAACAGGTAACTTGTGTGAAAACATCTGTGTAGCCAATAGTATAGAGGCTCAGAAATGGCCACATGAAGGATCAAGGTGGTGAAAAGACCACCTGTGTTCCAGATAGGAGAATTTTCAAGAAATGATGGGAATATAACACATGCCATTGAAGCAATAAGTGCTTGGAGAAGAATGAAATTGTCCCTGCAAAAACACAAACATAGATGCAACTCGTCTCTAAGTATGCCAATTCCCATATGAATATAGATTTTGATGAGAAGAAACAGAAGATTGAATCTTTTTTGGTTCCTGGAAATGCTTACCAATCCCATTCCTTGTCTATCTGCTTGAAATCATAACCCTCCTGGTTAATCCGGTGTTTTCGGTTCAGGAAAAGCATGCTGGAGAAGTTACTCCAGAGAAAATAAACAAACTCTCTCAGAGAAAACAAAACAAGAATATTTAAACACCAATCAACCTTGAAGCTTCCCTCTTGAATTCTTGAATACGTGATTTTCGAAATAATAGGAGCATAGAGCAGATACTGCATACAGAAACAAACCATATCAATTTCAAGCAACCAACTTCATGAATTTCAAGCTGTGATAAGAATAAGAAAATATAGGCTTTTACTAATAGCTTCCTCTACCTTATAAGTTCCCAGGTTCTCCCATGGCCAAGCTGACAACGGAGCTACCATTTTTCCCTCCTCCAAGTTATTTGATCTTCTGATGATGGTCTGAATCTGCTTCCTTCTTGAGGTTATATAGTATATACCTTTGTGAGCCAATCAATTACAGTGGCACAAAAATGGCAAGATACCTAGGAGAATAAACAAAAAGACCAAACCAAGGTCCTAGGTAATAGAAAAAGTAAACAGAAATAGCCCCAAGACTTGGAAATAGAGATTAAAGAATTGAGTGTTCTCGTGTACTAGTTTTCGGAGTTGTTCTCTACGAATGGTTCATATTCAATGCTAAGATCTTATAAACACTTCACCTTGAATACCACCTAACTTATATAGCTAGGAAGGAGAAGATAAGCCTCGTTTGATGTGTTGCCAGTCACGGCTTTCTTTATAACATTTTTGAAATGTTCAAGTCAGTCTATGCGCAAAATTTTCAAGAACTTGGTCTTTGCGAGCCAGCTATGAACGATGGTCGAGCAATACTAGAAATTAATTACTATGGTTGAGGAACGGGAGATCACATCGCTGACAGTTGGAGACTGACGTCTTATTATTGCCTGAACGCATATGGTCGGCTACATTACCAGTCATTTACAGCGGAGTTACCATTCTTAATGTTAGAGGTGCGAACTTAATTTATATTAGAGTTTAGTATCAATCGTTTAAATTGAATGTTTCCTTTAACTTTGAATAATTTATTCAAAATTTGCAATTTATATATTATTATATATTCTTTAAGATTGATCTTTGAACACACTTAATATCAAAAGTTTCGATAAACCATTCGAAAAATTGCTAAGTTCACGTTTTTCCAAAATTAACACACAAAATGATATTGTAGCACGTAAAGTGCACAATTATCTACATGTGTCTAGCTTCACTAATTTGAGTTTGAATTAAGTATGGCTTTTTTTCCTTTCTGTTTTCACAAAGAAGTTGAGTTAGGATCTAAGCCAACTAACCTTATCTCAAGTGCCAAAATGCAATACCCCATGGTCTATTCAAGGGCTACAATGGGCAAATAAATCGTCTAAATGAGTTTGGAAACGCATATCCACATCAATCTTCATTAATTGTTAGTTAAAATCCGCCTTAAAACATGGAAATCCATCAATATATCTTAGAAGTTAATGTGTGACAAGTTAATGAAGAGGGGTTCGATTAGTACACGAAATTAAACTGACTAAATATAGGTTTACCAGAAAACAACATGACTCCTTGGAAAATGCAAAGAGGATGATACATGTGCATTCCATTCTAACAAGTTTACATTAGTTGGGCAAACATATATAAGGAAGTTTTATGTATTTTACCACGGTAAAATGAATTTTGCATTCTTGAGTATATTTTCATTAAATCATTGGCTCAAATATATTTAAAAAATAATGGATTTACATTTAAAAATGAAAATTATTTGAAATTACCCTCTTCTTTTTTTGTTGAAGATGAGGTATTTGGTTGGCTTTGGACAATAACTACGGTTACCTATTGTCAATGTTAATTGAACCTAGAAGACAAGTCTGACAGATTTATTGGTGAGGTTTTGGTTGTTTCCTAACTGTTTCATAAATTTAGTTAGATGAGACGAATACTTAAGAGATAAGACATTGGTCTTGTCGCGGCAGTTGAGACTTAAAAAGTCTGTCATAACCAATTCTACACTTACTCTAGAAGTCAATAACACATTTATGCACAATTGCATGTCGCTTGCTTTCTTTCTATTAAAATTAGGCATCTTAAAGTATCGGGTTGGCTGGGCCGACTCTCGCCTAGTTATGGTGGCCAGCGCAGGTTGGAATGGGCTAGTCTACGGCGGGCTAAATTGAGCTGACCCGTTATGTATTTTTAAAATAAAAATTTTAAAATGACACCGTTTTTAAAAAAAATAGATAATGTTAAACGATTATTTTATCACAATAGTTTAAACTGTTGTGTAATGTCAACTTAATTAATTTTTTAAAATTTTCTAACATACTCCTTTAAGTGAAAGTTTTTTAGGTTTGAAACTTGCACAGGCCTGCTTTACTTTGTACTTAATTTATTTAGAATGATGGGTGGTAGGATTCAAACTCAAGACCACTTGATCATTGAGGCTCTGATATCATATTAAGCAAACATTTCACCACAATAGCTTAAACTGTTGTGTAAGACCAATTCAATTGGTTTTATATATTTTTTAACAAATGATCCATAAGCCAGACTGCGGCTCAACCATGATCAACCTGTAGCCCACCCATAACTAACCAACTCGGACCAAAAACAAATCAAACCGAACCAAAATTAACATCCCCAATTAAGCTAGAAAAATAAGAGAAAATATCTTTTCAAGTGACTCACCGGATCCAATAAATATGGTTTACCTATTCGATGAATGGAAATATCTCAAATAGATAAACCGGTGAAGTGCTTCCTCTTTATTTTTATAAAAAAGATATACCTGTTCCTTTTCTTCTTTTTTTTCATAATTCACTTTTAAATAGATATATAATTTAATATCTTAAATTTTAAAGTAAAAAATTTTTTAAAAACAAAAGAAATGACTTATTATCAAATCGTTTCCATCTTAAGTATTTAATAAAAGTTGTTGATTTAAATTTTAAAGTGAAAAATATAAACTGTTTTTATAAATAAATTATTTTTCCTTCAAAAGAGTTAGTGAGACCTTGTGGGATATTTAGGAATGTGCATGAAATGTCATAAATCTTGCAGAAGATAGTGACCTAGCCTGAAATAACCATCGCGAATAGGTTGTGGATAAGGAAGATGTTAATGACAAGACTGGTTGTGACTCTGTAACCAACACATCACCTATGACCTATCTCACTAGCCTGGTAAGTGCTAAATTAATTGCATCCTACATCGACGGCAAAAGACCTACTACATAACAAACAGTGTGAAGGGTCATCTACAGCCCGTCAAATCACTCTAATCCAAATATTATATTTTAACTTTATTTTATTAAATTATTTTATGTAAAATTATGTAAATATATAAATAAAATTTAATAAAATATAATAAAAATATTATAATTGAAAAAGGGAATATAATATAATCCGTTGCAACAACACTTTATTCTTTATCACTAACTAAATCACGCCGAAACTTAGGGAAACCTACTTATTTTTTTTAATGTAAAAGGAAACTTAACTGAGATTATAACATTAACGCATCTTTTAGGGATATCACACATCTTGGTTTTTCTGTCGGGCTCATGCTTATAATGCAGTTGGGATTTTCATCAGTACGTGCAGATCAGATCTGGCGAATATCACTAGAGTTGCTAGTTAGTTAGCGCTTTGGTCTCTTTCTCGATAAACATGCTAGATTTGAATAGTTCAATTGTAATCCAAAAGTTTCCGTATGCCCTGTATTAAAAGATTAATCTCAGTCAAAAAATTTGTTGATAAAGATAAAATATTAATAACCTCTAAAAAATCTGTCTCAAGGACTATATGTCGGACTACTTATTAATAACCTCTAAAAAGTCTAATTATTTTAGTTAGGCTTCAGGAGTCTAACTTGGATGGGCCAAAAGTTTGATGAAGTTCAAATTATACAAATTCACGACTTATTAAAAGTAATATTATTTAAAATTTTAAATAATATATCATTATAGGAATACGATTGAAGAAGCTTGATTTGCTTTTACCATAGGATTATCACTTGTTATTACTTGCAAGCCTTTAATGTTAATTACTCTTCCATATAGCTAGAAAGATGTACGGAAAAAAAGAGTTACGAAAGCTTTACTGTCGCTCAAATCTGCTTGTCCAAGTGGAAGAATTTGCCGAGATTGCTGAAATTGCAGCAGTTGAATTGTTACTATTTTTGGCAAAACAAAAATAACAATGGATCCTGCAGAGATACAGGACCTGAAAGCAGAAAGGCAGTATGACAATGAATGAATAAAGAATTTTTTTTTCCTTGATTCTCTGATTAAGGATAGAAGTTTTGGACATTTTTTAAATAATTTATTTCAAAAATATTTTGTCATATTTTAAATTATAAGAGTGGATTTTATGATGAATATTTTCAAGTTATTTTAATATAAATTATTACCTGTATATTTAATGATGTTTATATATAAATACTCTGGCACGACTACAATCAACCAAGTATATTAAAATTTTTTGTATAGTTTTAACAAAATTTTTAGATATATATGACATTAATTTAATCGAAAATAGCTTATCTACTTAATACGAATAAGGCCGTATATTACCAGATCTTTCAAACTCATGTGTTTTAATGAAACTTTAACTAGGTGTTAATCATGATGATACGATATTAATTTAATAAATTTAAATTTGTCTAGACGCATTTGAAAAAGGTGTTATATAACCATTTCAAGTTTTAAAGTTTCCAAATTATCCATCTTTTATATGAAAAGCCCTCATTCGTCGTCCAAATTTTAATGGAAAAAACATGATGACTTTTTAAATTCATTTTATCTTGTAAGGTTATTATGTCAATTCAAAATTACAGAAATTATTTTTGAGATTAAACATTAACCATTTCCTTAATTGTTTCGTAAGATTAAGATATCAAATTTTTTTTCATAAAATTAGAGGGAATATAGAAATAATGTATTGGGTATGGAATCCATTGAAATTAAAGGTTCCTGTACATAAGAGAACGCTCGTGCATGTATCCAATGACAGCTCTCCATTCTCTATAAATAGGGATGTCAATAGTTAGGGTTCGGTTTGAGTATTATTCTACCCATATTTATATCCATTTTTATGACTCAACCTATTGTCTATTTAAAATTTATCGGTTTTTACAATTTACTATTCATATCTAAATCTATTAGATTGTTCGGGTTTTTGGATATCCATCGGGTTGTATAACACATAAAAATATAACTTCCAAATAAAAAATATAAAAAGCAGATTTTTGCAAATGCTCCAAATTAAAATTACTTTAATATTAATAAGTTAAGATTTTGATTTGCATGTCTTAAAAAAACCATAAAATTGATCAAAATAAGTTGAGATTTTGATTCTGAAAAAAGGTGGGGAGTAAAATGAGGATTTTGAAACTGCTACTCCTCAGAAAATATTAGTATTTTATTATATTTAACCATATATATTCAAGAAAAAAATAGAAAATAGAGTTAATAAAAAACGAGTTGAATATAGGTATCTATCGGTTCAGGTTATCTCTAGATACATATCTAAATCCATATCCATATTCATTTTTCAGCATTCATTTAAAATCTATTTTTTAGCTACCATATCTATTTTTTCAGTTCGTGATGTAGATATTAATCAAGTTGACAATTTATTGTCATCCCTACCTATGGAGTTATTAGCGCAGCAACCACCATTTTATCTTCACATTTAGCATTTACTTACATCATACCCTGAAAATTAGTCTCTCTTTTTGTTCATTTAGGGTATATTCTATAGTTTTATAAATTGAGGAAAAGAACTCAAGCGATGCTTGCCAACTATATATAAGTCATGGATGATTAATGCTACCGTAACCTCCACATGCTGCAAATAATATTCTTAACATCCAACCAAATATATATATATAAGTCATGGATGATTAATGCTACGGTAACCTCCACATGCTGCAAATAATATTCTTAACATCCATCCAATAATGAGATTACCTAATCACACCAATTTTCAACACATACTTCAAGAATGGGCGATGACTAACTCCATTAAAACCCGTCACGATCTTTTGTCTGCCCAGTAAAACCCTTACGTTCCACAAAAAGCATGCAAAACATAAAACTATGTGTACAATCTAAGATAGGGAGATAGGAAGTTATGTCTTGTAATTAATTCTTAGCATGTTCTTGACCTTATTGAGAAATGTTAGAGCTTTTTTCTTCTACTTTTATAAGGGAAGATGGTGATTGAAAGGGTGTGGCACGTAACACATTTTCTTTTCCCTGGCCTAAAATCAAATCTCACCTTGGGATGGAAATTAAACAGATTAATCACTCTATTAACATCAATAAGACTTGTACCTCTTTGAAATAGTTGGAAGTTGAAAGAAATGTTCAACTTGAATTTAAGCTTCATTTAACATTGGTGTTGCTCAGTTACAGGAGAAAAAAAAAACTGAAAAACAACAGTGAGGATTAGGCTCAGAGTGAAGATATAATTGTCTTGTTTTTGAATAAATTCTAAATCAACTACAATATAACAATGTTTAACAAATGCATATCGTTGTTAGATCAATTTTGGAGCTACTAAGATTCTGTTTGATTGAATGTTAATTAATAGAATAGAAGGGAATGGAATGAAACGGAAAGGAACGGTTTACAATGGAATGGAACGTAATATAGGAAAAAATTGTTTGGGAGAGATTGAAAGGTTCTTAATGTAATGTAATGAAATATTGTTTGAAAGATAGATGTGATAGAATGTAATGTATTATAAATGACTATTATACCTCTAGTTATAAATTTTCAGGTAATTGCATTCTAGTCAAAGTCGACATACATTGAATGGTTCACAATAACATAACTAAATTTCTCAACAAAAAAAAACGTAAACTACATTATGTTTCATTATGACAGATCTCCTTATCATGCAACAGTGGTTATCAGCTACTGTTCAAGAAACCGGAGAATCATACCTTCCTCAATTAAGAAAATACTATTTGTTTGTCAATAGAGAGATTTTTCTCTCGTTTAGATTGTTCAGAACCTATGATAAGAAACTCAAAAAGAACATATTCAACTTGAGTTTCTTCAATGGACATTTCAACATTTCTTTTTTACTCTGGAAGATGAAAAGGGTCTTTACATTTTCACCTATAAGGATGATCAGTAATTGACAGTTTTACACTTTTGTTAATGGCAAAGAATAGAGTCTCATCTGCATAGAATGAGACAAGTCAAAAGGAACTTCAATGAAAACTCAAAAACACAATACTACAATTAAAATAACCAGGCATTATCTTGTTGAAACACTTCTGGATACAACTTTGTACTAACCAACTTAAAAATTTGGCCAAAGAACGAAAGATTATAGACTTTAATAACATTTTACTGCTCTGAAACAAGCTATTGAGGTCTGAGACTTGATCATGTTGGAACCAACCACACTATCTTCATGCAAAACAGACTTAAAGACTGTACAAAAGAATTGCTGAGGAGATCGTACATTGTCTAGTGCAAACTATAATTACATAATACTGAGGCGTGGAAGATTTTTTTTTCTTTTTTTCTTTTTTTTTGTTGTAGAAACTCAGGGGAAGAAGATGTCTATATATGCACAGATTTTGCAGCACTTTTGAAGTGCTTAACGTGAAGAGAGCTAGTGTGTGAACACAAACATGCTACTTCATTCTCCGCGTTGTAACAAGAACAAACAGCTAGAGTTATCACGGATCAATGGTGGAGGATCAATATTTGGAACTTCAACTTGTTGCGCAGACTTGAAAAGGTCATCCACCAAAAACGGTATGCTGCATAAGGATAGGAGTTTCCAGTGTAGTATTAACACATAAGCCAAATGGGACTCCACAAGTAAACAGTTCATATAAGTTTATGTCATCATCCAACAAGAAAGAACTGCCTCCAGCATTGTTGGAGTCCTCCGTCATTGTAACTCTTATACTCGTAATTACCTAAGCATTGAGAGTAATAAAGCAATGAAATTATAACAGATTCACTTCAGCAGCTGGCAGAAATTTTAGTAAGGATACAAATGAGTTGAGAGTTCAGATGTTTCAAGCCAAACAGGTATGGAAAACAATTTGTTCTGTGGGTTGAAAATGACATCCTACAAAAGTGCCAAAAACTGAAATTGGCAGGACCATAGCATCATATGCATATAATTACATAACAACATGATACATATGAAATTGGCAGGACCGTAGCATATGCATATAATTACATAACAGCAGGATACATATGCTACTTCTTTCCCACAAGTTTCATGCAAGACAACACCAAGAATCTTCACACAGGAGATAAATGGAAAGGAAGACACTTGTAACTGGCAAGAACAAATTGACTTACTTCTGAAGAGACATTGTGAGTACCATATTTGTCATCCTAGTACATAGTACTGATCCTGTATAATTGTTGTATGCTAAGAACCTAAACACAGCAGTACAGATGAATTAAGATAGGTGGATCCACATGAAAAATAAAAGAGGGACATAATAGCTCATCGGGCAACAAATCGTTAGTTATTTCTTTCAAGGTCTTTTTAGGCTTTTGATGTATGACCTGGATCAGTCAAAAAGGGAATAGAATAAGCAAACTTCGGTAGCATGCGTATAAATGGGTGTTCAAATGCAGAATACTTGAAAAGAACATGGAAAGGTGAGAAACCAACCACGAAGCCAATTGCTTGCCTAATGTGCTTTAGTTCATCCCATGACGAGCCTGAAAACTGAATTATGAGAGTAGATAAGTCAAATCTCCTGAATAATATAGGTAAAGCTTAAACATATTGCTTCATGTTACCTGCTTTGTTGCATCCTGAGACCATTGCTCCAATTCAGCCAGACCTGCCTTCACATACTACCCATTGCTAAAAGAGATCTATTCATTCACCAATCTCATAAATACCGTACCAAATTCCATCAATCGAATTGCTTCAAGAAACACGAGCCAGAAAATTTAGCGGAAAGCATGTAAACATTGTCAAGTAGCAAGCTAGCGAATGTTCCTAAATTTGAAAAACAACAAAGGGAAAAGTTCTAAGAGACAACAAGTTGATCTCCTCTTGTTGACTACTCTTGTTGACTAGAAGTTACAGAATCTGAAGAGCATCTGATATGTAAAAAATATCAGAACTAATATATGTATATGAAATGTTAAGACATCTAAACATTTTAACATACAAACTCGATCAAACCTTGAAATCTCAAGTTCACAGGAAACATCAACTGAAAAGTACATGACACAACTAGTTTTCATAAAAAAATATAAACACCGAGGGAGTCATAAATTCAGTTTTGTTAACTTCCATCAGCTCAGCATTTCGAACCTGAAGGCAAGAGGTTGCGATTATATATCTAAAAACAATAAATTGGTGCAGGAAAGAAACTGAAAGAGATAGAAATAGCATACATCAAGAATATGAAGGTTCTCATTTTCCCGCTTGACAAGAAGTTTTTCATTTAATTGTTCAATGAAGTCAACCTTTTTATTATGATGAAGTAGAGTAGATGGTTGAATGCTTTAAGAACCGTGCCATCTTCTATGGACAAAATTTTAAGAACATGGCTACTCGTTCTATTGAAGATCAATAACATGATGACTAGATTGTAGGTAGACTTAAGAATAAAAATTGAATAAGGGCATTCATTCAAGAGAAAAAAATAAAAAAGAGAGGATGCAAGATACATTCCAGACTCAAACAAATTATCACACATTGTATAGTTTTTGAGGTCAAACACCTTGTAAATGCTGATCATAAACACATAAGTGTCCCAAGAACACTGACCCAGCATTTTCAATGAAACTCTCCCACTTTTCTGCATCCTTTATGTTAATGATTAGATGCTCTGGTGCATACAAATTTGAGAAGGAGACAGCCTCAACCATGTCACATGCAAAGACTGTGAAATGCTTTTGACGCATACTCTCCCCTTGGTAGGCTTTGACATTGTTTAGTTATCTCGTCCTCAATGGTTTCTAAATCTACACCATCACCAGCAACTACTAAAACTACTTAACTGTCAGGTTCATGTTCAGCCTGGGATAGCAAATCTGCTGCTATATGTACAGGATTGGCATGTTTGTCGGCAATAA
>JAOSBN010000008.1:459003-491435 GCA_027563595.1 Erythroxylum suave | reverse complement strand
TGGGCCTTCAGAAGTTCTAGTTATTGCCGACAAACATGCCAATCCTGTACATATAGCAGCAGATTTGCTATCCCAGGCTGAACATGAACCTGACAGTCAGGTAGTTTTAGTAGTTGCTGGTGATGGTGTAGATTTAGAAACCATTAAGGACGAGATAACTAAACAATGTCAAAGCCTACCAAGGGGAGAGTATGCGTCAAAAGCATTAAGCCACAGTTTCACAGTCTTTGCATGTGACATGGTTGCGGCTGTCTCCTCAAATTTGTATGCACCAGAGCATCTAATCATTAACGTAAAGGATGCAGAAAAGTCGGAGCGTTTCATTGAAAATGCTGGATCAGTGTTGTTGGGACAGTGGTATCAGAGTATCAAGGTTCACTTAGTCTGGACCAAACCGAACAATGACAGGTATGAATCCGATGATGATGAACTTGCAAAATGTGCAGGCAAACATTCCGGTGTTGACCGGAGACAACTACAAAGCATGGGCCATTCGAGTAAAGGATTGCCTAACGATCAATGACTGTTGGAGTGTAGCTACTGAAGGAGTAGCAGAGGAGCATAGAGCCATGACACAAATAGATTTGACAAGGCTGAAGCAAGACAGAGATAGAGACTTCCGAGCCTTGGTTTTCTTGAGATCAGTGTGTTTTTTTACTTTACTTTCCTTTTGTTATTCCAGAAGCAAAAAATCCTTCTAAGTAGTTCATCTGAAGTAGTTTATTACTCAAAAAACAGAAGTCTAGTTCAAAACAACAGTTGTTATTCGGATTCCATGAGAGTGATATACAAAATTTCACAAACACAACCATACACTCAAACTAGTGAGATAGTATTATTACAACTTGGAAGAAGCATTTTTGCATACAAATCAAGGTACTAAAGTTGGAAAATCTTCAAAACTCAATACAGCCTGCGTGAACAGTGTTTGGCGTGAATAGTGTTTGACGTGAACAGTATTGGTGGTGTTTGACAAAGTCTTCAATCAGGTCCTCTGTTTGACAGGTTCTGCAGTGAAGGTGTTGTCTTCAATCCTAGAAGGGACACCTTCAACAATAAGAAGTTAGAATATAAAAATGGTAAATGTATTTGGAAACCAAAGAGCAAATGGATTGTAAAAGCACCTATCTTGTGCAGAGTAAGTAAGAACCTTTCTATTAACATCATCAAACTCTATAAGCCCAGGCCACTTCAAGGATTCAGATTCAAATAGGGCAAAACCTGCATCTGGATTGCCTTTTCGTGTGTTCCTAACCATTTAAAAATAAGTTGAGCATTCATAAAATGTAAGACTTAGAGAAAGGGCATATAAGCAAGAGAAAATGTTAACGCACTCAATTCTAGTTGATCTACATTTCAAGGAGCTGAAACTGTCTGAAGCATAAACTGAAACCGTGATAAGTGAATTATTGTTGTTATTGTAGAACAAGCTTCGAATTACTTAATCACAACTCACATTCAGAAAGCAAATCCTCTGGTTTGTCTCTGCATTTGAAACAATTAATGTATAAAAGATATAAACCAGCTTCAACTTATTAGGAGAAGCATTTGAAGTAGAAAGCGAAGTTCGTGAATTGCAAATCCCTATATTTGACAAATAACTTTGGTTATTACCTCTGTTGAAAGTTGCGCAAACACCAGAATGTGCAAGAGTAAAGACAATGTCACGTGTAGCCAAAATCTCAATAACTTTTGTTCTCTTCATCAGGAAAGGTAATACTACTGAATGGCCCTTGGGATCATGGGTGTCATATTCTTCCTAAAGGGAAAACAAGAAGACAATCGGTGTATTACATTATAAGAGACAACAAGGAAATAACAAAGGAAAGAGTGTCATGGATGACTATGCTCAAGTATAATGGTAACATTGACCATAAGACTCCCTCATTTGGGCCAAGGTCTTCTGATATTTGTCCATCTCCCTATCTTTAACAAAATTAAGGTCCTTTCCCAGTTTCTCAAATTCGTTCCTTCACATATAAAGGAATCAGAGGAATCAGATTAGTAAACAAGACAACAGGATCAAATGCCATAAAATCAAGTAATAACCAACTTGTATTTTGATGGTACCTAAAGGTCTCAAGGATATTGTTCAAAGAGTAATAATCGTCACGAAATAAAGGTAACACTAAAAAAAATAACAGCAAACACATGCACAACGTCATTTATCTGCCTTGAAAATATTATAAAATATTATAAACAAAAATTTATTTTCATTTAGTTCCCTCAGTGACATGGCTTCGTGATAGATTCATCCACAACATATACAAAAATAGTTGACAAAATGTACACATTAAGCAGAGGGAAATGGACCTGATACCAAGCCATCAAAACAAACTACACTGTCTTCTATTCCTAAAAGACATCATAAATTCCAACATGTCCTTCCAAATATTTACTGGTGCACCAAATAACGCCTTGACTTCATTTGGCCTACAAATAAGGAAAAGATAATTTTCATGCAATTTGGATCTTTCCAATCCCAACTCTACCAAATGATTATATAGTTCTTCTTCTGAAAGGGGACGTGGTTCAACTAACAGTGCAGTAGATTTTATAATAGCTTCTACAACTTTCTGAAGGCCATCTTTGATTACATCTTCATCATCATCTATCTTGTTTTTCCTTTTTAGTGATGTTCCTGGGTTTGCATTTTGTGAATGAGTTGTCATTTCCATTGAAGATTCAGTGCGATCACCATCCATCGTTACATTGTCTTCCACACTTAAGTTATTGTAATGCAACAAGTCATCATTTTCATCCATGGTGTTGGAAAACCCACTATCGAGAGAAATGGTACGCCTTCTTATCTCCTATGCTGTTTCAACATGCTCGCCAGTTGCTCTATCACATTCATAAATCTCTACCATCTTTTTGTAGTTATGAAAAAGCTTCGGTCTCCATGCAGCAACTTCTGGTTTAGCCTGCTACAAAAATAAGTTAATGAATCAACCAAATCACAGCATGTATCATATTTTCTTCCAACAAATTATTAAACAACTTCACCTGGATCAAGGTGTCCCACACTTTTAGCTCAGCAATCCACATATTTGTTAATGGATTCCAGGGAAATCCACTACCTCCATTTGAAAATAAGTCAAAAAACTTACTGCACTTGTTCTTAATAATCTTGTTCTGATTTTTTATTTTTTTTCTTATCGATTGCTTTTTCTGGAAAATTTTCCTTTAGTTCAGCTTCAATTTTATCAAGTGCATATGATGTGAAAGTCCCACCAACACGATTGCCTTGTCGATGCTAGTGCAAGTATGCATCAACCAAAGCATCATCCATAGCTTGATTCCAAAAGCACGGCTCTCTTCGATGTGGCATTTTGTATGTCGCAAATTTAACTACAAAATATAGAATTTTATATCAAAAGCATACACGATATTGAAGCTTCAAATGTTTCCAAATAATATAACAGACAAGAATAATGAATAAGCATTACAAAGACACAATTGCATGTGAAAACATTAACAACACTAATAAAACAATGTCATATTTAGATACAAGTAGCCAATACATATTTTTAAAGTAATATAAAATCATCGAAAACATAAATTTATTGTGCAGCAACAATATTTGTCTTAAAGTGTAATCAACCCACATATGAGCAACCATGTTATCTCTTATAATTTCTCCACTATGTGCATCATCTTCATCGTCATTTTGATGTTCATCTTGGTTATCATTTTCTCCTCTTCATTAAGAAATAGATCATCTAGATCTGCACCAATTAAGAAATTGTGTAGAATCACACAAGCCATAATATTTTTTTTTAGTCTGAATGCCATAGGATGGTTCCGTGGTGGATGTTATAATCGGGAATCATTTTTTCAACACACCAAATGCCCTTTCGATAATGTTACGCAATGATGAATGTCAATAATTGAATAATTCACGAGCATTTCGTGAAGGATTTCTTGAATATTCTTTCAAGTGACATCATTCCCCTCTATACGGTGTAATAAGTTCACTTCTTAACATGAATCCAGCATCAACAAGATAGTATTTTCCTTTCGTGAATAAAATTATGTCAAAAAGTAATATATGACATTTATTAGTTAATAAGATTTAAGCCCTATTTTTACCTTGTGGAATTTTAAGTGAGAACTATCTAGTTAGTGCACTTTTCATAATTTGTGAATTAGATGTTGTTCCTTCCCATCCAGCCAATACATACGTAAATTTCATATCAAAAGAACAAGCACACAACACATTTTGTGTTGGATAGTCCTTTCTCCCATGAAATCTAGGAGTATCTTGAGCAGGTACATTCACACAGATATGTGTACAATCAATTGCACCAACACAATCCTGACATTGAAATATATTATTCTCAAATATTATGTCTGTTGTTTAATATAATTAAACTAAGATAAGAAAAGAAAATCACCTTAAAAAATGGGTAGAACTTACTACTGTTAAATATTTCTGATGGGGTTTCTAATCCTTCAGGTTGTCTTAGAAACATATCTTCTAGCTATACAATTCCTTTCAAAACGTTATGAAAATGAAGGCTTGCAGTTTCCCCATATTGACTTTAAAAGAACACAATCTCCCGATTGGTAACGTTATGCCTTAATATGTATAGAAAATTCGCTACTTATTCTTCAATAGTTGCATTTAAAGTGGGTCGAAGCACATCTTTTCCAACTAATATTCACATAATTCGACAAATGGTTTACGCTGCATGCTAATTATATTTCTCCCATTAGAATGAAATAAAATTTTTCGCATGATACTCTCCCTTGATTGCGATCTCTCCAATGATGTAAGCATTTAAACTTTGTCTTTTGCATGTCTCTTACATAACACCCACCAATAGATCATAAGACAAGCAACATGAACAAGCGCTAATTGAAATACAAGAATCAATTTTTGTTTTTGATTATCCATTCGATTACCTTCACCATTCATATCTAAAAAATAAAATTAATAGGAAATGTCAAGCAAAGTAATAGGAAAACAAAAGCAAAGAAGACAATGACGATTGAAAAACACCCCAAATTCATATAACACAACATATGAGATACAGTAAATTGACAATTCAAATTTAGACAACACAACATGAACATCTTGGTAGATTGATTCAAAGTTAGACTACATAAATAAATACATACATACATACACACACATACATACACACACACACAAATATACATACATACATACACACAAATATACATATATACATACATACATACATACATATATACATACATACATATATATATATATATATATATGTATGTAATAATGTTACAGTTAACAAGAAAGTTATGCACAACAGTGTCTGTCTAAGAATTAGAATCTGGGATTAAGACTTAAAAAGTGAATGAGAAAAGTGTAAGGATTAGCAATTTGGAATGATCTTGACAGGGTTGGATGCTAAATTATTAAAATCTTAAAAGAAAACCAGTAATAGTGTACGAAGCTATATTGATACGGAAACCCCAAGAAAACAAGATTCTTGAAACCTCCTAATCCTATTGAATCAAAACCCTAATCTTTATATTCTAAGAACATGCTAGATCAAACCCCAAATCATAAGTTTGAGACCCAGTCCCAAAGAAATCATAAATCAATTTACGTTGCAAGTACTTACTTATTGATGCAAATCAATTTCTTGAAGTAACAGTGAAGACAATCACGCCTCACTCGAAGAACTCAATTCTGAAATTTTTATTCATCATCCAAATCTAGGGTTACAAGGATATAATAAGGTATAAATACCTTGACCAAGTCCTAAATAGGAATGGGTTTGTAAGCCCATTTAATGAAAACTAGGCTAATCCTAACAAATCTAGGAGCATTTAGCTCATTGAACATAATCGGATCCAAGTCCTTTTAGGAGTGGGCTAAAACATCAAAATAATTAAGTTTCAAAATAACCCAGACAAACAAAGCACATGCTACTAACTAAAAGAACAGTCCATAAATAAGTCCTTGGGCCTAAAATAAGAGATAATAAATAATAAGCCCAAATTATCAAAAAAAATAAGCATAAAAGGCTAAGTGTTATCCTCTTCCAACGCCTCTTCTAATAAAGTCACAAGCTTGGGTATGCCTTGGTATTCCTTTATGGATGTTTCGGCTTCTTTATATACTTGACTTGTGATTTGAGCTTGAACAAAAGCTTGCATTGCTTGTTTAGGCCTTGAAGCTTGTTCTGTTGTAATTGGACCACTTAGCATGTTTAGCTTGTCAGGTTGATATGTAAGGCATGGAACTCCATTGCGAAGGCTGGTTGTATCATATGTATTCTCAAGTATTTAATAAATGAGGTTTATAATATATACATACAGGTGACAAACTAAGTCGATAAAGAGTTCATGCTACTTATATCCATGACAAAGGTAGTTCAGTAAGCGCTTTTGCACAAGTGGATATGAAGACATGAGTTGAGTTTAACAAGAAGGATTTGAAATATCAGGAGTTTGACAAGGGGAGCTTTGTAATAAGCATGCTATAAGAAGCATATGGTTTCAATGTAAAACTAAACTTGGCAAAAGCAGCATCATAAAGTTGCAAATTCCTTGGGAATCATTGAAAAGGCCAAAATATCAACCTAGTTCCTAAAAAACTCCAACTTCATTGAAAACAATGTTAGATTACGCATCACATACATGTACCTACATATACAAACTTCATGGAATCTTTAAAATTTTCAGGAAAGGATTGGTATAGAATCATTTATGAATAGATGAACCACGACTCATGACTGAACAGTATTATTCCCAAGTTGCTAAAATGTCCAGCAAACCGAACAGAATTGCTGATAATGATGTGATGTACCCTTAAGTACAAGCATGAAAGTTATTTTAGGTATGTTCACACTTTTCCTACACACGTTTATGGTGGACCAATTTTTGCATTGTTTTGATACTGTAGAGAGAAATATTCAAATAAATATGGTGTCAATGACCATTACCACCTCTTCCAACAAGTGGCAAGCTTACTAAAAATAAACATAAAACAAAAAACTGTTCTCAAAAGCTGACGCAGAGACTGTGGGGAAAATTATGAGAAATCAGAAAAAAGGTAAATGCCAAGTCAACTGAGAATTTCATAGGGAAAATATAGGTGACACCAAAAGTGATAAAGATTGACTTCCATTACTGCATAAATCTGTAGAAACATCAAATACAAGTGCTAGAGTGACCAAAATACAGATTTTTAAGTATCTATTATGAAATATAGGTGACACACAAAGTGATGAAGATTGACTCCCATTACTACACAAATCTGCAGAAACATCAAATACAAGTGCTAGAGTAACCAAAATGCAGATTTTTGAGTATATACTATGAAATATATGTGACACTCAAAGTGATGAAGATTGACTTCCATTACTATACAAATATGCATAAATATCAAATACAAGTGCTAGAGTGACCAAAATGCAGACTTTTGAGTATATATACAAAAATGATAGTTTAACATATATATGAGGTAAAGTGTCAACAAAGTTGGGAGAGAGAACAAATAAGATGGTATCTTGTTAAAGGAGTTGTATGGTAAGTCGAGATAGGTGAGACTAGAAATAGTACATATCTCCTTTGGAAGGCCACACTCCAGTTTATTTTGTAAGGGACCAAAATGAGAAAGTTTTCTGAGGCTGAAGATTGATGAAGGAAGTTGACCAATGAAATTATTATTAGTGAAAGCAAGACAAAATAAGTTGCCAATATTACCAAAAACATCTAAAATCACACCAATCATCTAGAATCACACCAGTCATGTTGTTTGGCTCTGAGATGGTATTAAACAAGCTTTGATTTTCTATCGATTTTCTAGTCGTTTAGTAACCATGGCATTCATCTAGAAACCCAGTGTTTGGAAAAAACTATCTTCCACGTCCAGCTTCAATTCAACACAACCACTTGTAATGTTTTTTTTTTTATAGAAATCGTGTAACTCAGGAAACTTGTTGGTTAGGAGTTTCCCAAACCCAAGGAGACATGCTCAATTTATTTTCCACTATTGATTTTAAAAAATGCAAAGACCTTCTTGATTTTTAACCTCAACAATCAAAAGCATACAACACCCAAATCACGTCTGTACGCGGGACAGCAAATGCAACCCAAAAAGAAGAATATGTACCTAAAGCTAAAGCAAAAATGCTCTTCCAAACACGCTCCTCAACTGCTACAATGTTCCCCTGCCAACTCTCTTCACTTGCTACAACGGATATTGTGTTCCCGCCAACAACCAAGATATTATGTTCATTGTTATTAGCAAGGATAAATAACGGTACTATGAAAAATTATTAAGGGTAAATTAGGTAGTGCATATTTATTAGTTTACGTTTCATCCTAAACCCTCCAAATCAGAGGTTTCTTATTTTTACTGTTTAGGATGGAATAGAACGTAACATAAAACCATCATATTCCATTCCATTCTATTCCATTATAAAACTTCCTTCCAAACGATGGAAGTGTGTTACGTTCTATTCCATCTCATTATTAACCTTTGAACCAAACAGAGCCTAAGTAAAGCTAGAGATAAACTTAAAAGACATTTTTTGGAGGCCCCGTTAGAATATCATTTTGTTTAGTGTAGTATATGATCTTATATGAACTTCAAGTGAGATCTGATATACATTCGTCACGTCTATCCTATGGACAAGACGTAATTGGTGGAAGAGAACTCTTCAAAAGCCTTTGAAATTAAGATCAGAGATTTGAATTTCTTAATTAAGATTATGCCGTGTGCGTGAGATATAAAGTTGTCTTGTGCATGAGATCTTGTGATTGGTCGGTTAATAAAAGAAGGATCTCTCTTAAATTGATATTGCTTATGCTTCCCAATTTTGATAAAATAAGCAATATTTTATCAAAATAAGCAATGAGGAGTAGCTAAAGAACAAAATAAACACTAGCTGGTTATTTTAAGGGAACCAAAACCTCCTAAAGAACTAAAAGAGCTAGTTTAGTAAATGAAAGAATGCTCCTCCCTTTATTCATCTAATTTGTTGGCAATAAATAGGGGAATATTTCAACCACTCTCTAATATTTCAACAACTACATATCAGGAATAATAAAAGTAACGTTGACTAATTCAAAATTCAAATAGCAACTCACTAAGACTTATTCAAACTAGAATAAGATAAGTGGTTAATGGAGTAAACGGGTGTCCACTCTTTTCAACTCAACTAAGACTTATTCAAACTAGAACTAGGACAAGTGGCTAGTGGATTTCATAAGTGTTCACTCCCATAAGTTACCTGAGATTCGTCCTATATAGATTTTTTTCTTGTCCTCAAGGAAGAATTCAGGAAAACAAATTTGTAGTTCTTGATAATTCTCCCAAGTATCTTTCGCTGGAGTAAGAACTTGCTAATAAACTAAAACCTATTCCTTGTTTCTGTTTTTTCTCTTTTCAAGAATAGCTAGAGGAACAACAGTGAGGGACTCTTCATTCGTTGTCATGATTGGCAAATCTTCTTGAACCTTCACATTAGCTCCAATTGTCTTCTTAGGCCAAGACACATGAAACACCGGGTGAAGTTTAGAGTCCATTGGAAGCTTCAACTTATAAGCTACAAGACTAATTTTTTCAACAACTTCAAATTGGCCATAATTTCGTGGTGACAACTTAAGGTTCTTGATGATAGCTAAGGACGTTTACCTATATGGTTGCAATCTTAAGTAAACAAAATCTCCAATGTCAAAACTTCTCTCACTTTTTAAAGCATCATAGAATTTTTTCATACATTGTTAAGCCAAGTCTAGATGATCTCTAAGCTTTTACTTTTGTAGTCAAGAATGACAATTTTGGCTCGGCTCGATTTGGGCACAGGTGAGCCACGAGCCAAAATGGTTCGATCCGAAGAGGCCGCGGGAATAGCATAGGTCCAGTCGGGCCAGTCCATGGCCTGATCGAAATAATAAAAATGACGTTGTTTTGTAAATTTTTTTAAAAATATAAAGATGGGTCGAGCCGGCCAACTCTGGAATATCGAGCCACCAGCTAGCCCTCGAGCCATCCAACTAAAGGTTGGGCGGGCCCATTGAACATCCCCATTTGCAGTTCCTAGTACATATGTTAAAAGTGAAGGAGGAGGCCTCCCATAAATAAGCTTGTACTATGTCTTTTTTTAGAAGAATGGATACTGGTGTTATAATAATAAGTAGCCCAAGGAATCCACTTGAGAATGCTTATGTCTGTGCGTCAATTTGAGGGTAGTATGATGAGTTGAAATTGAAGTTGGTCCACTGTAAATTGAACAACTCCTTCCAAAGTATACTAGTGAAAGTGGGGTCTTTACCACATACTATACTTTCAGGCATTCCATACAACTTGAATATTTGCTCAAAAAACACTTATGTCACAGTCACAGCAGAGTCAGGATGAAAAATAGGAATGCAATGAGCAAAATTTGAAAGACGATCAACAACATTGTAAATGACTGGCTTTTCTTTTGACTTAGGAAGACCCTCCACAAAATTTATTGAAATATGTGACCAAACCTGAATAGGAAGTGGAAGTGATTGCAACAGTCTTGTTGGCTTAATATTTTCTATTTTATTTCTTTGGCAAGCTTCACACCCGCGCATGGCTTTAAGAAGACTTTTTCTCTTGCCCTGCTAATAAAATATTTATCTTACTCAATAAAGAATTTTATGATACCCTTCATGATTGCTAAAATGCATTTCCTTGACAATAATAGCAATTAATGGGGAATCAATTGGTAAATAAATTCTATTCTTGAAGGAAAGAATTCCTTCCTTATATTCCCATGGACCCATGGCCTTTCCTTGTTGACAGAGTTTAAGTAATTCTTGCAATTTTGGATTGCTTTGAACTTCCTCTTTTATTGATGTCAACCAACTTGGAATTGGTGTTGAGATAGCCATCAACTCTTTTTTCATGAATTTAGGACAACGTATCTGCTGCGCAATTATCCTTACCCTTCTTATATTTTATGTCAAAATCATACCCCGTCAGTTTATCCAACCAATTTTTTTAAGCTGGAGTGATCTTTTGCTCCCATAAGTGCTTCAAACTTCTTTGATTAGTGCGAACAATGAATTGTCTCCCCATCAAGGCCTTCATTTTTTAAATGAACGGATTAATGCTAACATTTCTTTATCATAAGTTGATAGTTGTAAGTTTCTATCTTTTGAGGCATGGTTGTAGAAAGCAATTGGTTTCTAGTTTTGCAGAAGAATGCTACCTATACCGGTTCTAGATGCATCACATTCGACTTCAAGTGGTTGGTTGAAATTAGGAAGAGCCAACACTGACGCTTGCGTTATCACTTGTTTAAGCGATGCAAAAGCTTCTTTTGCTTTAGAATTTCACAATAATTCTCCTTTTTTTAGCATTGCATTAATGGAGTTGTCAACTTCCCGTAATTCATAATGAATTTTCAATAGTACTCAGTTAGTGTGAGGAATCCTAGCAATTGCTTGATAGTTTTTGGTCTTGGCAAATCTTGAATAACAGAAATTTTGTCCAGATCAATAACAACACCACCACCTTTGGAAATTATATGCCTCAAATATTTCACTTCCCTTTTAAAAAAGCTACACTTTTCCTTTTTGACAAACACCAAGTGCGTTCTTAAAATATTAAAAGTGTCCTCAATGTGCCTCATATGCTCTTCCCAAGTTTTTCTATAAATCAAAATATCGTCAAAAAATACCATAATAAAATTTCAAAGATAAGGTTTAACTACCTCATTTTTTAGCAACTGGAAAGTAAAGGGGGCATTTGTCAACCTGAATGGCATCACTATGAACTCATAATGTCTATAGTGAGTCTGAAATGTAGTTTTTGGGATGTCTTGATTACACATTTGTATCTGGTAGTAACCCATTCTCAGATCTAGTTTTTTGAAAAACTTAGCACCTTGTAGCTCATCCAGTAGTTCATCACTAATAGGGAAAGGAAACTTGTCTTTAATGGTGACCTGGTTAAGTGCTTGATAGTTGACACATAACCTTCAAGAACCATCATACTTTCTAACCAGCAAAAGAGGAGATGAGTATGGGCACTGGCTTAGACGTATGATACCAGATGACAGCATTTCTTTCACCAATTTTTTTATTTCATTTTTTGGTAATGAGTATATCGATATGGCCGTGCACAAAATGGTTCACATCCTTATTTTAGGATAATTTTGTGATTATGGCTTCATGGGGGAGGTAAGCCTTGAGGCTCTTTTAAAATATCTTAATAAGAATATAAAAAAGACTTCAGTTCTAGGTTAGTTAAACTTAATTGAAACAAGAGCCACGTGCACCTGATGCTAGCATGGTAATGGAATTTATCTACACAATGATCCCTCCCTTATTCTTTTTTATTTCCTTGCTCATTTCCAACACATCCACCAGTTTATTAATTGAAGTTGACAACCCTATGAGATTCATCTTTTGTCCATTCGTCTCAAATTGCATTAATAGTTAAGATAAATCCATAGCATTGGGCCTAATGTACTCAACCATTAAGCCACCAAGACAACATCATGACCCACTAAGAAGATTAAATAAAAATATGCAATAATTAACTTGGCTTGAATCATTAAGCCTACTCCATTACAACGTCCCATGCTAGCAATTTTCTTACCATTAGCCACTGTAACTTCAAAATTTTCTTTTGCATTAGGTATGATCACTAATCTTCCTGCAACCTTACTATCTAAGAAATTGTGGGTACTGCTAGAGTTTATTGGGATAATAATTTGTCGTTGGGCTAATCGACCATAGACCATCATTGTTTGCGAAGCTCTAGCATCATAAGTAGCATTGATTGAAATCTCCGGTGTCTCTTAACTATTGATTTTCTTCAATCTCCATATTAGTATCTACATCTTCATCTTCATCATCAAATCATTTCCCTTCAATAAGGAACAACTTTTTGCATCTATGCCCAAGGTTGAATTTCTCATTGCAATTAAAGCATAGTATTTTGTCTCTTCTTTCCTTAAGCTCAATTGGAGTTAACTTTTTAATTGGCATAGTAGCATCCTACAGCATGGTTAAAGAATTGGGTTTACCTTTCGTCACTCAGTTTGAACGCTGTGATGAGCGGAATTATCTTTTGACTTATACAATCTCGTTAGGCCAATTGCTGCAGAAAGAGATGTAGGCTTGCAGGCCTGAACATTAGTTTTGATTCTCTCTTTTAAGCCACTCACAAAACAACTAACCTATTGGGTGGGTGAAAGTCATTATACCTGAATAAGAAGCTTCTCAAATTGTGTCTGGTAGTCTCTTACAGAACTAGATTGTTGCAACTTAGTCAAGTCTCCAAAAAAATCTTGATATTATGTGAGGCCATACCTATCATGCAAACTTTGCTTAAAATCCTCCCATGTCATTTGCCCCATCTCGTTCTTCACGAGTTGGAACCATAATTGTGCCTCATTTCCCAAGTTGAATGAAGCCAATGGCACTCTCTCCTCTTCCGATGTCTTGTGGAATTCAAAAAATTGTTCAGCTCTACAAATCAATTCAGTTGGGTCTTCTTATCAGCTATATCGAGGAAAATTCAATTTCACCAACTTAGGCATGCAGGTATTGTTTAGAGTCAGATAAGTGGCTAGTGAAGTTAATAGGTATCCTCTCTCATCAACTCAACTAAAACTTATTCAAACTAGAACTAGGACAAGAAACAAGTAGATTTAACAGGTGTCCACTCTCATAAGTTACCCGACAGATTAACTCTCTGAAAACAAGCTTCCTACTACTCTGACTTACTAACATGAAATCATATGGTATCTTATAACATGAATTCATTTACGTACATTCATAGTGATATGTTTTAAGTGCGCAGTCAATTTAATTTTGATTTGACTAAGCCTGATTTTCATCAAGCTTCATCTTGGCACGAATTTCACATTGGGTTTAAGCCCAGTATGAGTTCCGTGGACCTATCTCCTTGGTCTACTTCCACAGATTCGGGATTGTTATGCTCTAACTTCCCACCCATGAATAGTTGGTTTCAAACGTGTTCCACGGAAACAGGACTTATTTGGGGTCAGATGATTCATAAATCATTGAGGTTGCCATCAAGTGATTGTCAAAATACGCACCAAGTGCACAATTGATTCCTAAAGTTTGGGTCCACGCTCCACATAGTATTGTTTTCTTGTGCACCAAAGATTGGTAGTTGAAAATACGGAGTTAGTTTGCCATCAAACAGGCTCAAATATACCTTCACTTTCTGATATTAAAACATAATAGTTGTTGTCGTTATTTCAATTTCAGAATTACCCAACAAGATTGATTATGACATTCAAATCATGTTTGGAGTAAAAATAGATGGGACCACAAAGTCAGACTCGTGATCTATAATCAATTCCTCCACAGGTAAAACTATCTTCTTTCCAAAACCACACATCAGCCACTCGTTTCAGTCAATGGATACCAAAAACCAGAATGAAACTGCAAATTATACAAGGGATCGTTGTAAATCATAGCAAAGATGAAGCATAGAGTGCTATACAAGAAGCAACAATCCATCGTAGTAGTAGCAGTTAAGTACATATATAAATCACAACTATGTGCGTGCAGCTACCAGGTAGAGTCAGTAGCCGCCAGCTAAAACCTACTCAAAAGCTAAGATCCATCCAGTCATACCATAGCTATGGCTAGCTCAAGATCAGAGACTCTCTAAGGGTGCTTCCAATATGCACTGTCTCTTCTGTTGTTCCTGAAAGCGCAGCAACCGACAGAGTAAACAATGATGAGGAAAACAAGGAACACAATGTTGATTACAGCCACCTTCTTCCAATCGCTCTTGATCGTATCCAACAGTCCTGCTTTGCAAGCATTGCAATTGAAACATAGAACATCTGCTTGGTTCTCCCAAGCTGCACAATCGGTATTTGTTGAATTTGTAGAATTCTTCGCCCAGTTGGTTGGGCTCACGTATGTGAAACCACAGTCATTCGATGGCTTGCAGCAACCAGACTGTGAATCAAGACACGATTTTTATCACAACCCAGTTCATGCAATCCCAAATTAAGACGATAACAATCCAAATTATGATAAGAACGTCAAGCAAAAAGGCGAATCTTTAATCGTTATTAGCACGGATGGATAAGTTTCCCATCTGCTTAAAAAGTTTTTGCTTTTTGTTATTCCCTTTCACAGAAAGAGAGGATAGGAAAAGCAAAGAAAGAATCAGAACTTCTTGAGATAGAGGTTTTTTTAAAAAAGAATTACCTGAATGGCAGACAATTGCTCCTTGTAAAAGTCAGTGACCTCATCCTTAAGATATTTCTGGTTAAAATCAGAGCAAATCTTAGCATCAATCAAGCAACTCTTAATCTTATTCCAATTCTTGGGACTATTAACTCTCTTCTGCAACCAGTTAGAGTAATCTCCCAATCTATACTCCTTATACCCCCTGTCTGACAACACATGGCCAGCGCCTTTGTTCGTGACGATGAAAGCGAAGATGGTGAAGCAGAAGAGAACCATTATCAAGACGAACATTACGAGAAGATACACCCAGAGAAGCCACGACACCCGACAGCACGCGCCTATGAGTCCAGCGAGAGAGACGAGCATGAGGAACACTCCGAGGATGATCACCGGAGTGTCGAGAAACTTCTCGCACTCGGTTGTACCACGGTGGCGCAGCCAGATCCCCGCCCATAAGATGGGGATTGACAGCAGGAAGGTAACGAAGTTGAGGATTCCAACTAGATTGTTACTGATTCGGAACATGATTGCAAGGTATTCGAGAATTTCTCGCCGGTGTTTGGATAGCGAGAAAGAAGGGGTCTTGTGGGAGATATAAGAAGAGAACGTGTACTGGGGTGGATAAACCGTAAGCGCGAGGGAGGGGGTTACAAGGAAAGTACACAGAGAGAGACGGTTAATAACTTCACGCGCTTCAGTCACGCGTATTCCTTAAAATTGCTGTCACAAAATTAAATATCTTATTTAATTATTGCCAGTAACGGACACCAAGCACCAACGGTCAACGAAGAGATGCGTGATTGTTTCGATTTAAATAAGAGATTTTTATTACCTTTTTTAATTTTTTAAATAAACTTTAAATTTATAAATCATATTTCTAATAAAATTTTAATAAACATTAAAATTTATATTCCAGGACAAGAAGAAGCCTTTGAAGACCAGAAAACCTCGTTCATGTGTTTGTGTTTCGTCACCCAATGACTCCTCCCTGTACAATTCTGAATTCCTTCATGTCTGAATTTTACTCTTTCGATGCATAAAGTCTACAATGTTCCTCGTAATTGTACAACGTCAACGCTGGACTTGCTCCTTCAGTTTGTGCTTTTCACGCTTTGTGGTTTCCTTGCAGTTTTGGACACGCTAATTCAAAATGTCCGTGAAGTGTTCAAATTGGTTACGTCGCTATCTTTCAAATACCATTGTCAATGCCAAGTAATTAGTTCTAATCCGACAGACCGCCATCTCGTACCAATACGTGAGCTCGGAACCACCGAGTGTCACAGACGCAAGAAACAACCCAAAGGTTGTCTTCTTCTTGACTTTTCAGGCTTTTTAAAGTCGTGGTGGGTAAGATAAGAGTGGTCTTACTCATAACAACTGCGAAATTAAAGCGAAAATTATTTTAATTATTATATTTAAATAAATTTATTTTGATTAAATTAATTCATACATCTTAACGTAGGTTTTGCAATCATTTTGTTGCTCAATAGAAGTCCAATTTTATTTATGGGGTATAACAGTTTATTTTTTGTAAGGGTAGATCATGCTCATAGCTCATATGTTACCCATCAAAAGCATCAAGCAAACAGCCGACTGAGTAATATGAATGGATTTTTGTTTTTAAGCTACGTGGTATCATTGCCATGTCGCCATGACTGATAAATACAAATATCGGTACCATATTGGCGTGTCTATTTCGTGTTGTTTTTCTTAAGTTGATGGACCCAGACGATTAGTTTAGTGAAATAGTCCATGTGGTTTCACATCGCATATTCCTGGTGTGTAGAGAGAGAGTGAATGGAAGTTTCAATGCCAATATGACGACATATCTAGGTGTTTTAAGTGTTTATCTTAAGGTCAGAAATGGCACAGAAATATGGAAAGCAAAAAATAGTTCAACAACCCCACAGACCATTCCATCACAATGTCTGTCCTAGTCAATGATTTCAAAACCCAATTCATGATTTATGTCACAAGGAAAAGGAAATAGCAGAGCAAGAGTTCACATTTTGCTTATTAATAGGCTTTCTTTTGCCTTTGTGAAAGTGAGAAACTCTTTTGCCCATTCCTCTTCCATGTGGCTTCATCAGAAGTTCAATGAGATCCATCAATCGTTGTCGGGTATATGGCGACTGACCTTAAAATATTGACTTAAAAGCCATCTTTCGTGCTTAATTTTCAAACATGTAGGAGAGATGACAACTTAGTATAGATCAAAATTCAATTAATTTCAGTTGAATCGAATTTGAATCTGAATTTAATTAAAAAAAATATTTAGATTGGACTGGTGTTAAAATATTAATTAGATCATCTGAAATTATCGAACGAAATTATATTTCATTAAATTCGAGTTCAGATCTGAATTTTTTTTTTTTAAAATTTCAACATGTGTCTTAACATGCAGGGTATAAAAAGAAACCTAAAAGGAATGACAAATTAAAATAATAATACAATTTTTAAAAAATCCAGACATTTCCTTCACAGTATGAGTCAAAGGAAACACTAAGCATTATTGATTCATTATCAATGGACAACCAAGACGTACCAGAAGCACATTGAGCAATGTCACCCAAGAAGATTCATTTGAGTGCTGGACAGAGATCAAAGAGGTCCGGGAAACGTTCCATTCTCTCTCTGTTCATTCCACTTCTCAACCTGCAGCAATTTAAGCAAATCGAAGAAGGAGCAAAATGTCACTCGAGGAACAGAGAATGCTTGCTTTCGTTATACAAATTGGAAATAATCCAACTGTAAGGAACTTATCTATTCCAACAAATCCATCAATAATGGAAGAATCAAACCTTCTAGACTTTAATACCCTATAAGCTTACAACCCACAAATCAACTCATATCTACTGCTGGCAGTAAAATTGGCTGAAAACACAACACTAGCATCATATAATTCAATTGTGACTACTATCGTGCTGCATTACTCAAACAAATAAAAGAAATCAGATGACGGTAGTAGACATCCAAACAAAAGGTCAAAAACCCAAACATTATCCAATCAGAATTACATTACTTTTTTCAACTTTCTTAATAGGGATAATAGTCCAATCTTTTTGTGTTTTTTTTAATTTGATGTCTAAGTTTTTAAAATTTTTAATTAAGTGACTAACTTTTTATAACATTAACAATTCCCTTCAAAATGTTATTTTTGTTAATATTTTACTAATTTAACTAACGAAATCTTTTTTGTCCTCAACATGTAGATATCTACATAAAAATTAATTGATAACTAATCATTTATATGGACTAAAACACTCAATTTTAGTCCACTTAAATGATTAATTAGCAATTAATTTTCTACATAGACTCCTACATTTTCTAAGCACTGAATTGAAAAAATCCTATAAGATTCGACAATTTAAAATTTGTTATCCCTTGTTTATGTTACCCTTGAAAAGCTTGCAATGGCAAATATTGATTCCATTAGCAGACAATAAGCAGAAAACAGGTGATGCAACAAAATCATCACAAGTTTATCATATTGCATGAATCACCAAATCCTACACCACCCACAATCTACCACTGCTCTTTAGAAACAAGAACAGCTGCAACTAAAATAAAGCAGCAACACGAATACCATCCAACTCCAATTGAATGCAAAGTTTAACAATTTACAAGATAATCTAGGTTTCAAAATATTATGAACTGACTTCTTAATCCAATAAGGTTAAAGGTAAAAAGCGATCTGCTCACCCATTCTCCAGGGCAAAGGGCACGATAATATTTGGCAAATCTTTCACAATCATTAGATTCATCACCCTTTGCTGCCACACACCTGTATGGTATAATGCGAGCTCAAGTATGATGACTTTATACACACATACATATGTAACAAATTTCAATGAAAATCATACAAAGAATGCACCTGTGAAACTCAATGTAGCGAGTGAAACAGTGCCTAGTTTGATTTGTTGTAGGGAATCGAAAGTCAGCAGGAGCAGTTTTCAGCTCAATCTAAGAAAAAGTTCATTGCACACACACACACAAAAAGGCTAATATCATAATTATCGATGAAACAAGAGAATGCACCTAATGGATACGATTAAAACAGTTTGGCCAACACAGGGAAAACGAATAGTTTAACAATCAGATATCTCAAGAGAAAAGTTGAAAGTTTTATCAAACCTTTTTCATTTCTCGAGAACCAAACGAAGGATTCTATAACAAAATCAAACATAAATTTATCTAGAAACATAGAAAAAGTGAGAGAGAGAGAGAGAGAGGAAAACTGACCTCGTCGGCCATGGCTAGTAACGATAAAATCCAGTCGGAGGAATTTGGGGTTGGATCGTTCGTTCGTTTGTTTGGCGATTCGCTGAAATTTCTCAACGCTTACCGCCACTTGGAGCTACGTAAGTGGGACTCACAATCTGAAAGTGGAGTATCACGAAACGCTGCGTTCTGGATTCAGGTAGCAAGCCCAAGTAAATTATAAACAGTATAGGATTAACCACCCGATCCAATACCCAATTTTTCCTAAATAAATACTAAACATTGGTCTTTTCTTTTTCTTTTAATCGTAATTATTATTTTTCGAGTATGTAATAGATAATGAATGTAGGCAATAGCACCTAAATTGCATATTATATGTAAACTACTTTAAAATTTGACAATAAATAATCAAATAACAAAATCAATTCAATATTTATAAAATTAAAGAATTAAACTTTTAATTAGTTATAATAAATTGAGAAAATAGATCTCAAAATGTCAAATTATTTGAGATTTTTTAATTTAGCATCAGATTTTTTTAAAATTTCAATTCAATAACCGATCTTTTAAATTTTGTATAAATCAATTAAAAATTATTTTTATTGATGTAACTAATAAATAGATATCCCTGTAAAATTTGGCGAATATGCTATATCAGCAAAAATAAAATTTTAAAATAAAATTTTGACCTTATTTAAAATTTAAAAGGTTCAATAATAAATTGAAATATTTTTAAAAGATTAGACACTGTTTAATTTGTTATTCCAACTAAAATTAATACTAATATTAGAGAATTTTATAAGGCCCCTAAATGAGGATTTTGAGTTATAAATTGAGCGTGTTACCAATTATTTATTGTCTTCTTGATTTAGTTTATAGATGGTAATGAGTCAGGTCAAATTTGGGCCTGGGCTGCTGGGGGCTTGCTCAATGTAGCAAGCTTGAGCCTGAGCTCAATCAAGCTAAAGGCAGTCTGAGCCAGATTCATAGCTTGACTTGGCTCAACCTTTTTTTTTCAATTTAAAATGTCAAAATGAATTCATTTTGCATATAAAAATCAAGCCTTAGGCTGAGAAAGACTTGAATAACGAGCCTAAACTTGGCCCCAAGCACAATTTTTTTAATAAGGACCTAGTCAATCGAGGCATGACCCTTGACTTCAAGCTAGGGTTGAGCAGGTTGAGCTGAACCTGAGCCCAATTGTCATCTCTATTTAGATCACCTCAAAATTATTTATGATATTTTTTGTTTCAAGAGGATTTTATCTCAATTTATTTTAATTATGTTATCTTCATAATAACTAGGATATGGTCTTATTATTACACACGCCAATTTAATCTTACAAAGATAGTGGAATTTTAGGGTATACAAGTTATTAGTTAAAAGACATTTATAGCAGCCGCCAAATGTAAATTGTACAAATCTGAATATGTCTAGGCTTAGAACAAACAAGTAGGAACTTTACGTCTTTAACAAGATCTTCTTTTGAATTAATCTAACATCACAATCATTTGAAATTTAACAGTTTTGTTGGTTTTGACTAAATCTACCAGAAAGTTTGTGATGAAACAATCAGATAAATGTGTCAGAACCAAATCTTTCTCTCTATTCTTCCTAGTATCTCTCGAACAACTTTTGACTATGGAGGAGTAATCTCATCACTCTTACCCTCTTCACTCTCCAAACCAACCTCATGACCACCACCTGTCAAGATCATAGCAAAACACATGTTAGCTTCCCATAACATGAAGTGGGATACATAGAAGTGTGAAGTGGGGTATATAGAAGTACTTATTCACTTTTTTGTGATCATTCCCTGATCCTTAGTCAGTGATTCACATGGCAGAGAATCCTAAAGCTGTAGAGGCAATAGCAGTAATGGCGGCACCTGCAGAAGAAGCCAAAAAACCTAAAGCCAACAACGAAGCTCCTCAAGGGAAGAGCCTTTCGGGTCTAGTGTCCATTGTCACTTGTATTCTTTCTCTTCCAATTCTTGCGTCGGCCATATGGCTACTGTACATGAAAGATTATGATTGTGAAAAGCTAATAAGATTGCCCTCTTTACAAACTGGTCTTGGCATTGGCTTGATCTTCCTGTTCTTGGTCAGCAACGTTGCTGTGTTCTTAAGGTCTCGTCTACCAGTTCCAGGCTTGTTTATGGTTATGGTGCCGCTGATAGTGATCCTCACTATGGGGCTAGCGCTTGTGGGAGCGAACAAGTTGGAGAGTGGGAAGATAATGGCCACACCAATGTGGTTCAAGCGCAAGATTCATCAAAGCCATAACTGGGAGAACATCAAAGCATGCCTTTATAGCACAGAAATATGTGAGGATCTCGCATCTAGGTCATTGACACTGAAAGGTTTTGACTTCAGTGTCAAAAAACTATCGTTCATAGAGGTGGGTAGTCCCAATGTATATATAATCAGCATTAGTTCCATGTGTTCCTTACATTAAAGCATTTGATCAGTGTTTTTAATAACTAATACTTGTTCTTGTTGCTGTGTTCTGTGAATGAAGTTTGGATGCTGTAAGCCTCCTGAAATATGCGGAATGGAGTATGTGAATGCCACATTTTGGAAGAGAGATGGAAGTAGAAACATGGGCAAGCCATATGTTAGCGACTGTAATAAATGGAGCAATGATCCCATAAAGCTGTGCTATGATTGTGACACATGTAAACAAGGGTTTATGAAGACGATGGAAACCAAATGGTGGAAGCTTGGACTGTTCCTCATTTTGACATCTTTACTTCTAATCGTTTCTCATATATTGCTATTCGTTGCTGTAATGTGGGAGCGTTATGGTGGGCAGTAGAACCATTTGAGTCCTGAGGGAAATTGGCTCTGTAGTGTTCTTTTTTGGGTTTTTCTTAGATTTCGTTTAAGTTCATAGCTGTTCTCTTTTTGTAGCTTAATAAAGTAAAACGATTGAAGTTTTAGTTATTTCCTTTTCCTTCATTAGCTTTTAAGCTTTTTTCTCCTTCCATGTTTGCAAAATCTTAATTGGTATCAGATGCTTGGTTATAGCATTATTGAAGTATGTATGAACAGATTGGTACAGTAGGGAAACACATGAACTTATGGAAATCCTTGAAGATATGTATTGCTGAGTTTTGACGAATAAAAAACTTAAAATGTCGAATACTGTCATATCAGTTGTTATGCCAATATTACAAACGTAGAAACAGAATACAATTCCTCAAAAGACACGAATCTTAACCGTGTCAATTACCACTTTAGCATGCATGCATGTGTACCAATTGATTGCCAAGAAAGCATCCAGTATATACTGTACAAATAACCTTAATCTAAATTGTACACATGTTAAAGGCTGCAAAACCTACGATAAGCCTCCACAATCTCACGAGCAGGCACAAATAGATGCTTCATTAATCCAACAACTAGCCATTTATATAAGGTGAGATTGTTCAACCCCCTATGCTAGACACCAGAGAACAGAAAATGATGAACTTTAAAGGATAAGTAGTCACGTTTTCTGATTAGACACCGGCTCAAAAGGATCTCCAACAGCCGAGTTGTCACCGTTATTAGACAAAGCTACACCGACAACAGAACCAGAGGCAGGTACAGTATTGGCAGTTGTAGTATTGGCAGTTGTAGTATTGGCAGCTGTATACGGCACTTCTACGGGACGCCCAGCATCCATTTGAACAGGGGGCCTTCCATATGCATCAGCGTAGTTACTGCCACTATGCACATGGGGTATGCATGAATGACCAGCACCTGCATAGCTGCTACCATATGCATTTGGAGCTGATATGGTAAATACCAGCAGTTTAGAACAAACAGGAAAAAAAATGCGATGTGAAGTTTTAAACCAAAAATAACCACAAAAAAGGTAAGGAAAACCTACTACGAACTCTTGTCTCAGCATTCATGACCTCAGCATTCAACTTTTCCACCTCTCTTGCCATTCCAATTAGATCCTGCTCCATGGCCTGCATTTGCTGTACCATCTCCATGTTTGTTCCTTTTTCGTGCTCAAATATAGCTCTGCTCAATCCAAGGAGAAAAGGAAGTTCTCTAACACTCGCAAAACAATACAGTGATAAACATAGCATATCTACATGTCAACTATAAGATCAGTGAAAGTACAAGTATCTATGCTTACAAGATAACCACTCATCAACTAATATAGTATCACTTAACCACTCATCAGAACTAATATAGTATCACCCCATTACACCAGCAGTGAAGCAAATTTGGTGAAATAAACCACCCTCTTCCTTCACCTCCAATGCTGTTTCCACCTCTCCCCCAAACGCCGGCCCCCAAAATTATAAAACAAAGGGGTAAGACATTTATCTCCCATTTTATTTACACCTTCTAAGGCATCTTCATTAGAAATTTAGAATACAACAACTGGCATATCTTGTTCCATTGTAATCAGAAGAAACTGATTAATTCAAGTAGAAGCAAAGGAATATCCACCAGGCAATTGATGAGACGACGAGGTTGAATAACCAGAAGGGTATGCATGGAACAGTAAGGATTAATGAGCAACAAAATACTGATAATATTGGACAAATTGCTGAATTACTAAACAAATAGATACAGTTAGGGACCTAGTCTAGATTCTATCGCATCTTTATATAGAGGATAGGTGCCGGAGGAGTAGTTCAGATTTTCAATAAATCTGTCACTTAGCAGTTAGTACTTTTTCTTCTCAATAATTATCACATGAAAAGCAGAAAGAAATTTTGTGATCAGAGTACACTCATGACTCATTATAATGAAAAGAATAATCGTAAGACCATTCGTGACTTACCGTAACCTCTTATATTCACGCTTCACATTGTCACGCTCAGCAAGCAAATCCGGTAGACTCCTAATATCAGCACGCAGTTTTTTCAACAATTGTGGAGCCTGTAAAAGTTGTACAGCCAACGCCTCTCGTTCTTTAAACAGGCTCTGTGCCTCCATATGTGCCTGTTTCAGATCATTTTTCACATGCTCACCAACCCTAATATCTGATTCCATTTTTGCAATCTTGTCTCGTAAAATCATAATCTGAGCATCACTTTCATTTTGTATGCTTCTTATGTGTGTCCTGAGTCGTTGAGCTTCCTGCTGAGTAGCGACAAGGTCCTGCTTCAAGGCCACCTGACTATCCACAAGTCTACGATTATCCAAATCAAGTTGTTCAATTTCAGCTGCCTGAACAGCAATCTTATTCTCCAAAAGATCAAGAGGAGGAGATGAACCACGTTGGATCACCGTTGGTGCATGGACAACATGCCTCTCTACTGTTGACGGGATATGCCCTCTTGCAGCCATTAATGTGAAAGTTCAATTTAACTCAAACAATCACAATTTCTGAAGTGTAAATCCCTGTTTGCAACAAGAGAAAAGTTGAACCAACAATAGCTAATTGAAAAATATCTTGGTGACTTAAAATCCACTGAGTTTTGGCTGAAGAGGCTCTAACTACGAGCATAAATCACTGCAGAAAATGCACACAAACTTCAGAAAGCATCTAAATTCTCAGTTAACTCATCCCCTGAAATCGCAGCAAAGCTAAGGCACTTCACGTTTAACCAAAATTTTAAAAACAATCTTCAGATAACGTCTAGCATATACCTAAGTTAGCCATTCACTTACTTTGAGAAAGGACTACAACGACACTGCTCAACAGTCCCCATGTCCCGTCATCATAAACTTATATTCACAAATAACAGCATTACAAGTTCTAGATTCTATGTTAAGCATTGCAAGCTCTAGTCTTTATGTCCCTTATGTTATATTCAGTAAAACAAGAAGCCAAATTTAGCTAAAAGTATCATCAATCCTACAAAACAGTGAAACAAATTCGCGATTCTAAGAAGGAAGAAAATTGAATTTGCGAAAGCTTTCGACTTGAACGATTCCAAATATCGAATTTTTGAACGAACGAGTTAGAAACGACTCAATACAGAAGAAAATCATCAAGATTTTGATTTTCGAAGCAATAACCTAAAATCTAAAATCTTTTAGCCACTAATGTGAAGGAACAACAATAGAAGTGAAAAAGATGATGCACAAAGTGAGAAAGAGTCAAAGTACCGGGGACGGGACTCGCCGTTGGAAAAGAATAGCGTCGAGGATTTGGTCGCCGACATTAGAGCCAGAGCCTCATTATCAAGGTTTTATATTTCCCCTCCTGACCAAATATTTCTGTTGCTATTTTAATTTTTAAATTTGGGCTGGAATTGACTTATTTCATAAATTTGTATATTAAAATTAATTATATTATCTAATTCATTTCAAATAAATTATGTATAGCTAGTCGTAATGAATTTGATTTTTTTATTAATAATAAACAATTTTATTTTAATTATTTTTAGTTCATTTAAATTTTTATCTATTTTTTATTTACATATAATTCTTATAAACAACGAAAATATACACAAAACTTTCCGCTTTATGAGGATTGAGAGAGGGACAACAATTATATGTAATTTTTTCGTATTTAATATTTAAGTTATTTCTATCTCTTAAACATATGACCTTTCAGTTTTTACCGGTTGTTTCAATGCTCACTCTCTCACATAAAACTCCTAATATTTATAAATCTTTTGTCATTTATATTTATAAGATTTAATTTTTAATAAATGAAGCGGTATTTATTAATTAAATAATAAATTAATCTAAAATAAATTTAAACTTAAAAACAAATAGGTTCAAATCATAAATTTGATTCTATTTTTTTATTTAAAAATGAAATTGTTTACATAAGACTCCTTACAAACTGGACCTTCGTGGATGGTCATCCATGTCAACCCTTCAGATCCTCTGTCCCAATTTTTGTGTGTCTACTCTGTCCCATTAAATCTCAGTCATCTGTTTATATAGGACCCACATAAACAGATGACTGAGATTTAATCGGACAGAGTAGGTACACAAAAATTGGGACAGATGATCACGTCCCCCATGTCAGTAACTTATATTAATGGCGACTTGTCTGCTTCCAGTTCCAAGCTTTAGTGGGTGTAAATCATGAAAGATATGTCTACATACAATCATGCTCAATCTGTAACATTGCACTCTAAACAGCCGGTAAGTTAGGAATTTGGATGATCATTGTTAGAGTAATTCTGTTATATTTAGTCATAGTTAGTTACTTGTTATTAAGAGTCAATCATTATAGTTAGTTAGTTAACCAAGAATCGAGTGTTAGTTAGAAAGTTGGTTATTCTACAGCTTGTATATATCAAGGATTGATACAATGAATAAAATCAAAGATTTTTGCTCTATTCTCTCTTTTTTTTGTCAGGATATCAGAGCTATTCTCTTTCATTTTTCCGCATATTTCTTTCTTTCTTCTAGCATTTTCATGCTAGCTAAACAAGACTAATCAAATCCAAGAAAACAAAACAAGTTTTTGTTTTGTTTTCTTGACTTGATTAGTCAATTCTTTTTCATTAATTTTGTAATTCAATGGCAAACAATGCCTGAAATATTGGTTCTTCCGTATCAAGGCCTGAGGAAAATATGGCATCACCTTATTATCTTTCTGCTAATGAATCTCAACTCTGGTCTCGGTGTCTTCAGTTTTCAATGGAAATAATTTTCATAAGTGGCATTGTGCGATGTCTATGGCACTTTTTTTCGAAAAACAAACTTCAATTTGTTGATGGCACGATTCTTATGCCTACAGTATCTGATTCAACATTTTTGGCATGGCAAAGATGTAATAACATGGTTATCTCTTGGATTATTCATTCAGTTTCTCTGCAGATAGCACAATCCATCATCTAGATAGATTCTGCTATGAAAATTTGGAATGATTTGCGATCGAGATTTGTTCAAAGCAACTTCTTCAGGGTTTGTGATCTGCAGATGGAATTGTTCAGTTTACCTCAAGGTTCGATGGCTAATCAAGAATATTTCACTAAAATGAAAATCTTGTGAGATGAGTTGATGATTTTGTGATCACTTCCAACATGTAGCTGTGTTGTTCAATGCTTTTGCAGTCTGTACAGAAAAATAAGGGAATATTATGAAGCAGATCATGTGCTAGTTTTCTAGAAGGGATTAAATGATTCTTATGATCATGTCAAGTCTCAAATCTTGATGATGGATCCTTTGCCATCGATTAACAAGGTATTTTCATTAGTAATTCAGCAAGAAAGAAAAATCTTGCCTGTTGTTGAAGTGCTAGAAACAAATGCTTTGGCTGTAAAGGCTTCCACTAGTTTTGTTCAAAAATTTAACAATCAGAAATGCTCAGTGTGTACGTACTGTGGCAAAGAGGGGCATATCGTAGAAAAGTGTTACAAGAAACATGGGTATCCAGTTGGTTCCAAACTCAGTTTCAAGAAATCCAATGCTAATTGCGTTGAGGCTATGGATGTTACAACTCCTTTGGATCTTGGCTCAAATGAGCAATATGTCAGCAATTTTCAATTAACTAAACAACAATATGATCAGTTGATAAGGCTGCTGCAACCATAACATCATGTGAATGCTATTCAATCTCAACCATCATCATACTCTGTGACTTTTTCTGGTACTTCTTATATCCCTTCTCCTAATTTACATATCTCTTTAAATGTGCTTCAAATAAACAGTAATAAGTCTAATGAATGGGTAGTAGTCATAGGTGCCACTGATCATATAGCCTGTAATCTAAATTCATTCATTCGTTTTTTATTATGTTCATGATGCTTATGTTTCTTTTCCAAATAATGATAAAGTTAAGGTGACACATATAGGCACTGTAAAACTTAATAATTCTTTATTTTTGTATAATCTATTACATGTACCCGCTTTTACTTTCAATCTCATTTCTGTTGGGAAGTTGACTTCTGATATTAAATGTTGCTGTATTAATGTCATTAATGCATGTGTTATTCAGGATACCATTCAATGGAGGACGATTGGAATTGCTAAGAAATCCAATGGCCTCTACAAGCTTCAAGGTAATAGTCCCATTCATGATTTTAATTCTGCTATTGTTTCATCAGTGTCAAAACTTAGTAGTAATGTTGATTAAAATGTTCTTTGGCACAACAGATTAGGACACCTTTCCTTACCTTGGCTAAAGATGTTGATTCCATTTTGTACATCTGTAGATCCATGTGATATATGCTATATGTCTAAACAAAAACGTTTGTCATTTCCTGTTAGCACTATTAGTTCTCATTCTATGTTTGATTCGCTACATATTGATATATGGGGAGGAAAATTTTCCCCTAACTATAAAGGACAATCTTATTTTTTGAGTATAGTTGATGATTTCAGCAAATTTAAATGGGTATTTCTCATGAAGAGTAAATTTGAGGTTAGGAAAACTGTGCAAAATTTTATTACATACGCACAAACTCAATTTGGAATATCTGTCAAATGCATTAGATCAAACAATAGATAAGAGTTTAACATGCCTGATTTTTATCATACTAAAGGCATTGTTCATCATACTTCTATTTTATATACACCTCAGCAAAATTATGTTGTAGAGAGAAAACATCATCATATTTTAAATGTAGCTCGTGCACCAAGATTTCAAGCCAAGTTTTCAATAAGCTTCTGGGGAGACTGTGTTCTTCATGCAGTATTCTTAATAAACAGAATACCTAGTCCTTTGCTTAAAGATGCTTCTTCTTTTGAAATTTTATTCTCTAAAACACCTGACTATGATAGTTTAAGAGTTTTTGGTTGTTTGGCATATGCTTCTAATCATTGTTATATTCAAAATAAATTTGATACTAGAACTATCAAATCTATTTTCTTAGGTTTTTCTCCAAGTATTAAAGGGTACAAATTGTATGATTTAAATGCAAATAAGGTGTTTCATTCTAGAGATATTCATTTTCATGAATCTGTTTTTCCTTTTCTCACTTCTACTAACAATTTGCAAGTTAAAAATTCACAAGCTGCAAAAGATTTGGTTCTTCTTGTTTCCTGTTCCACAGCAGAACAAAATAGTGGTTTAGACCCTTTGGAAATGCAAATGCAAGTTTTGGAGGTCAACATAAACGCAAATTGATCCAGCAACACTGTAGAAATCTTTCTAGATCATGTCGTACAGCAGCATTAGCAATCTGTTCATCCAGCTGTTGAAATTCATACTATAAATTCAAACAGCTGCTACAAACACTACTTCACTTCCTTCACCTTCCTTACATACTTCACATCCAAATGACCCTATTACAAATACATCAAGCATTCCAAAAACACAAAATTTACGAAGAAGCACTAAAATCAAAACAAAACCAATTCATTTGAGAAATTTTCATTGTGCATCAGTTTCAAATACTTCATTCAAAAGAACCAGTCCACATATCTTAAGTCAAGTCTTTACCTATGATCGTTTATCAAACACACATCAAGCCTTTGCAATCCTATTAGACCATGAAAAAGAATCAAAGAATTATAGAGAAGCAGCACAAAGTTTGAACTAATAAAAGGCAATGCAGAATGAAATTAATGCATTACAAAGTAAAAATACTTGAAAGGTTGTTGACTTACTAGTTGGAAAAACAGCTATAGGATGCAAATGAGTGTTTAAAGTAAAGAGGAAAGCTAATGGGAGTATTGAAAGATATAAGGCAAGGTTGGTGGCCAAGGGTTATACTCAATAAGAGGGGGTGGATTTCATGGACACTTTTAGTCCTGTTGCAAAGATGACAATAGTGAGGACTTTACTAACTGTGGCTGTAACTAAAGGTTAGCATTTACATCAGTGTGATGTTAATAATACATTTCTTCATGGCAACTTAGATGAAGAAGTATATATGAAGATGTTTTTCACATGGGAAAAATAAAGTTTGCAAATTGGAAAAGTCACTATATGGTCTGCGTCAAACAAGTAGACAGTGGAATGCTAAACTTACAGAGGCATTACTTGGATATGGTTTTTCACAGTCTACTGCAGATCACACTCTATTCACAAAAACTAATGGTGAGTCCTTTATGGCCTTATTAGTCTATGTAAATGATGTTATGCTTCCTTGTAATAATCTGGATGAAATAGTAAAGGTAAAGGATTTTCTCCACAGAGAGTTCACAATCAAAGAACTTGGTGAACTCAAATATTTTTTAGGGCTTGAAGTAGCTCGGTCCAGTAGAGGAATCAACCTGTGTCAAAAGAAATACACACTTGATTTACTTCAAGATGCAGGTTCTTGGAAAGTAAACCTTGTTCTACTCCTATTTTACCTGAAACTAAGTTGTCAAAGGAAAATGGGATAACTTTAGAGGACATTACAGAATATAGGAAAATGGTTGGAAAGTTACAATATTTAACTACAACAAGGCCAGACTTAAGCTTTGTTGTACAACAACTTGCTCAATTCCTGGACAAACCGACTGATCTACACCTTGCAATAATACACAGAGTGCTGAGATATTTGAAAGGCAGTATTGGTCAAGGTCTGTTTTTTTCTTGCTAACAGTGATCTCAAGTTGCAAGTCTATTCAGACAGTGACTAGGGAACTTATGTCGATACAAGGAGATTAGTCACAGGGTTTTATATATTATTAGGCAATCTTTGATTTCTTGGAAGAGTAAGAAATAGAACACCATTAGTAAAAGTTCATCAAAAGCAGAATATAGGGCTCTAGCAACTACAACATGTGAATTACAGTGGCTGCAATACTTATTAGAAGATTTGAAAATTCATGTCAAACTACCTATTCCTTTGTTTTGTGACAACCAATCAGCTATCCATCTAGCACAAAATTCAATATTTCATGAACGAACGAAGCATATTGAAATAGATTGCCATGTTGTAAGATCAAAGATACAGTCAGGCCTCATAGTGTTATTACTAGTATCATCAAGAAATCAACTTGCAGACTGCTTCACTAAGGAACTATCATCTATAGTATTTTCATTATCCTTTAGCAAACTGGGAATATTAAACTTATATTCTCCAGTTTGAGGGGGGATGTTAGAGTAATTCTGTTATAGTTAGTCATTGTTAGTTACTTGATATTAAGAATCAACCATTATGGTTAGTTAGTTAACCAAGCATAGAGTGTTAGTTAGAAAGTTGGTTATTCTACTGCTTGTATATATTAAGGATTGATACAATAAATGAAATCAAGGATTTTTGCTTAATTCTCTCTTGTTTTCTGTTAATCATCATCACGGAGGTTGATTCACCGGTGGATGTAACTACCTACTCATGAGCCTCCATTGATAACCATATCAACTTGACAACTTTCCTGCTAACACGCTTTAACATGTTCAGCTCAATTCATTTTCGTCAACTTCCCATCAACGGAGAAGTACAGGCCAATCATACCACATTACCGTGCATGATAGTGGATTGACAGTGTTCGGCACCACCCATCCTTGTAACCTCGAGACCAACAATGGTGTCTGCAAAACTATTCCACTTTAAGTTTCTTGAGCTTATCAGCAAAAAACCTTAAAAGACGAGTGTTCATAATCATACACTTTTCAAAGATGAAGCATAAAGCATTCATTCATGTCCCTCCACTACTTGCTGCTACAGTATACACGCTTTTTAACTATTATTTGCACTAACATGTCCCAGCCTACAAGACCTTGAAGGATTAGGGGCTGGGATCGGTGTTGGTCTGGGTCTTGGGCTGGATGGAAGTGGATCAGGTTCTGGGTCCAGTTCAAGTTCTTTCTCTTCTTTCCAGTTCAGGTTAGGTGGCGCCACTCCAGGTTCTAAGCCGGTTCATCTGTCGGGTCCTATTCATTATTCGGAAGTGGAGCTTGGACACTCTCAGGAGTCACGACGCCTAACATTTTTTATAAATTCCTGCAACTTTTAAGCATTATCTGCAACTGTTATTCCATCTTTCAAGTCCAATTTTAGAAGTGATAGTGACCGAACTTGCGGATTTTCCAATATCGGAAAAGAAAACACAAACTTGCTCCAATAAATTGGCCAAGCAGGGAAAGGGACCGCTTGCAGCGTGGATGTTCGTGTAGTCCGTTCTCATATGATTTTGGTTCATCTTTGCTGGATTCTTAGCCTGCGTTTGTTTAAGCTTTTAAAAGGGGCAAAAGCACTTTTTTTAACAGCAAAAGCTGTTTTACGAAAAAAAGAAGCGTTTGGCTAAAAT
>JAOSBN010000008.1:439764-458903 GCA_027563595.1 Erythroxylum suave | reverse complement strand
CTGTATGAAGCTCTTTTTAAAAAGCTGTTTTTTTAATTGACAGCCAAACAGTCAACTGGCTTTTTAGAAAAGCTCTTTTCAGAAAAGCTCTACTGACAAAAGCTCTACTGATAAAAGCTCTACTGATATAAGCTCATCCAAACGGGCACTTAGTTTCAACAGTGTGCTATAAGGAATACAAACCTATTTGAATTTTATACCAAACTCGAACTACAATTAAATTCAACTTTGTCCGTTTCATTTACGGATCATGTGAATTTTTTAAGGTTCTTGCTTCTCATATGCTTTACTGTATACAACGGTATTGCTTTAGCTTTACTTTATAAATTGGCATTACTTTTGTGTAAAGACAACCCTCTTTATATTATCTCGACTTTTGTACGTGAAGCCATTTATAAATAATATATTATCTATATCTAGTCAATTTTACCAATATATTATCTCGATCGATTCAATTTAGAATTATTTAGTAAACGAATATATAAAAATGCTTTTAAATTTAAAATTTAGCAAACTAAATCAAAAACTATGACTAATTGATAAATATATTTATGTACAACCATACTTCTTTGTCAATATTCTAGTTATCATTTTCATAATCTTTTATCATGTAATCACTTCCTGTCTCTCACCTACTCCTTCGTAACGTATTAATAACAAGACCATATAAAATGCCAAATCAATCATGGAGCAATAGGAGTTTCTTGTCTTGTAAGATCACTCAACTGAAAGTGATAAAAAAGCTTATCATCTTATCTATTCATGTGAATGTATAGTCGAACCATTGATGGAGTTTGTCACAAGAGTTAAAAAAGAGGAAGAACATGTCATTAATAAAAGCAAATTATGTTTAATCATTGACAAATGGCATCGACAGCTTATAACGCTCTTAGCATCTATTTATTTCACCATAGAATTTATTTAAAAAAATGAGTGTTTGATCGTAAAATCTAAAAATACTTTTTAAATAAAAATAACTTTTTTAGAATCTAAAATAAAACTTTTTTAAAAGGTTAAATTTGAAACTTTTCAAAAAAGCTCAACTGATAAAAACTCTACTAAGATAAGCTCATCCAAACAAGTACTTAATCAAGTTTACTGATAAATTTAATTTATCTTTATCGATAATATTAATGATAAGCACAATCCGATTTAATTAAGATGAGGTTTATAAATAAAAATTTAAAGATTTAGTTTGAGATTTCTTTAGCCTATTTTAAAGTCGTTACAGAGGATCGGATTCCTTTACCAGACAACTCCTTCAGAACTTCAATTTCCATGTCGTTTTGTGTTACCCAAATTGATAAGGAATGGAATATTTGTTTAAGTCGATGAAAGTGATAAACTTGGCATCACCCCAATTCCTCTGGAAGCAATTTATTTTATCATTTCCTGTTTTTCCGGAATCGATCACATTCACCACAATTTTCAAAGTGGACCCCATCACCGCTGGAAAAATTTTCTAAATTTAAAGGCTAAATTACAAATAATTTAGGTATGCTCGTAGATAATATAAATGGGACAAAGCTGTAATTTTCAAATAATTAATTTAGAATTTTTTATTTTTAAAATTAATTTTTAATTAAAATAATAACAATACAAATGCAACATAAATATCACAAATAGATTAATCAAAAATATATTTTAGTCAGAACTTTAAAATTGAGTATGCAATTTCAGCTATACCTCAAATTAACGTTACGAATTAAACATTATTAGCAAGGATGCAGTAATTCACTCAAAACCAGTAAAATATAACAGAAACATTAAAAAATATGAGTCCAAGTGAAGGAGCACCGCCCAATTCATGAGCGGAGCAAGACCGAGAGCCGACTTTACAGGCCACCTTAGGTTTTTTAGTCCCTTTTTTCTCTATTCCCTTACAGTCACGACCGGTTCTTCCGGTGGATGAAATGTAGGTGCATTTGAATAATGTTTTTCTTTTAATTTTTTAAATTCTTTTTTCTTCATTTGACTGAAATTGCATAAATATAATAATAATTAATTAATTAATTATTGATGGCATGGCATGGCCATCATGTTCTCTTCTTTGACTTTTGATATTATTATAAGTTATGATACGAAATGAAAAAAACCCATGGTTTTTTCAAATACAGTTGGAATACATCACATGTTGGGTCACACACAACTAAATGGTAAAAACATCATAAAACGACACATTGTTGTGTTACGGACATAAGGGCGATTTTCTGACTTTTCCTAGATTGTTTAATCTATGTACATACTGCGCACTAATGTAAGAAAGTTTCGGTGAAATCACACTCTCACTACTTAAAATTGAAAGAAGTGCCCTCAACCAGTAATAAAATTGTTTTGTTTATTTTTTTAACAGCCAATCCAAACCAAACCCATCCGATCTGGCCGTCCTTTAACGCGTTCACGCGTATTACTTTTGGTCGCTTATTTGTGGCCGACCTCGATTATATATACCACTCCATTTCCTTCCCGTCATTGGCAGGTGCGGGAAAATAAGTTAGCCGCTACTATTTTCTCTGCATCTGTAGCAATACATATCTATTTATCCTTATCTATTCATACAAATATCAAATTACCAGTCATATCTTATCTAAGAAAAAACTCAGAAAAGGTCGAATCATAAAGAAGAGAACACGAGAGCAACAAAATGCCGTCATTAGAAGAGGAGCTGTTCCCGTCAACCCCTGGAAAGTTCAAGATTGACAGGTCGCACAACACCATGAACCGACAGTTTCATAGGTGTTTCGCGTCCACTAGTACTATGTTCCTGTGGGCCCTTTTCCTGATTGCTCTTACCGCGTCGTACCTGAGCTTCCAGAGCTTCGTCGACTCTGGTAGCCGGTATTTGTCAGCCTCCTGGGGCGGTATCCAGTGGGAGAAACAAGTCCGTAACTCCGCCCAGATCCATCGCCAAGGCGGCATGTCCGTACTCGTCACTGGAGCGGCCGGTTTCGTCGGGACCCACGTGTCTTTAGCCCTTAAAAAGCGCGGCGATGGCGTCGTGGGACTGGACAACTTCAACAGCTACTACGACCCGTCCTTAAAAAAAGCCCGTAAGTCTCTCGTTGAAAGCCACGGTGTGTTCATCGTGGAAGGTGACGTCAATGACGCTCGCCTCTTGAACAAGCTATTCGATGTTGTTGCGTTCACTCACGTCATGCACTTAGCGGCTCAAGCAGGCGTACGCTACGCCATGGAGAACCCCGGCTCGTACGTTCACTCTAACATCGCTGGACTGGTCACGCTTCTCGAGGTCTGTAAGTCGGCGAATCCGCAACCCGCCGTCGTCTGGGCGTCGTCGAGCTCTGTTTATGGACTAAACGAAAAGGTTCCGTTCTCGGAGTCTGACCAGACCGACCAGCCCGCGAGTCTCTACGCGGCAACGAAAAAGGCAGGTGAGGAAATCACTCACACGTACAATCACATTTACGGGTTATCCATAACTGGGTTAAGGTTCTTCACTGTGTACGGCCCGTGGGGCCGACCCGATATGGCGTATTTCTCGTTCACGAGAAATATCTTACAAGGGAAGCCAATTACGATATATCGGGGCAAGAACCGGGTAGACTTGGCCCGCGATTTCACATATATTGATGACATTGTCAAAGGTTGCGTCGGTTCATTGGATACCGCGGGTAAGAGTACTGGATCAGGAGGGAAGAAGAGGGGACCTGCTCCGTATCGGATCTTTAACTTGGGCAATACGTCGCCGGTTACAGTGCCGACACTTGTGAGCATATTGGAAAGGCATCTGAAGATGAAAGCAAAGAGGAATGTTGTGGATATGCCAGGAAACGGCGACGTTCCTTTTACGCATGCGAATATTAGCTTGGCCCGGAGGGAACTCGGGTACAAACCCACTACCGATTTGCAAACCGGGTTGAAGAAGTTTGTTAAATGGTATCTCTCCTATTACGGCTATAATCACGGCAAGGCTGTAAATTAACTTTCCCTTTTTTCCTCTTTTGTATTTTTAACTTTTTTTTGATATTTTTAGTGATTTTCTTTTGTTTCCAGTACAGGAAATGGAAAAGAAAAAAAGGAAAAAAAGAAAATCTAGTCAGTAAAAAAAAGAAAAAAGGGCAAAAGAAAAGGAAAAAGAGTAAAAGACACATTATTCTTTTCTTATGGGGCAATCCTCAGTAGTTTTGTTGTTTCCTTAATTTCTTTTCTGTAAGTAAGGGTTATTAAAAAAACAAATTCGCCTCTTGAATCAAAAATTCTTGATTCCTCTTACACAAATCAAATCTTCTAATTAATAGATATGGTCAGTTATACGGTAATTCGGTGGTCTAAATTTGAGCGCGATGTACTAATGTGACAAGACAATCTAGAAGACAACTTTGTTCCAAAATGCACGCTAGGAAACAGCTAAGCCTGAATGTGACAGCTTGGTAAATTCGTGATATGCGGTGGTTGTTGGGTCCCATGCAAACATCTTAAGGAACTCACTGAGCAGATGTACGGTTGCTGTCATATTCTAGTGAGTTGTGATCCAAAGGTTCACATCCCATCTGAAGACCCAGCTGTAAAGTCTGCACCGTTGTCACTGTCTCATGAGATAATTTACTTCGTCCACACCCACGGGGCCCATTGCAGTGCAGATAGTTAGGGATGTGGCTTTGGCTTTGGAGCTGTCCTTATCAGCAATTATTACCGTCAGCTAAGGATCGGCAAACTCCGGCTAAGAACCCGTTGTTTTGGATTGAAATTTGAAACTTGGATAGGTTCAGTCACGGAGGAGAATCCGATGAGTCGGTAGCGATTGGTGAAGAAAACGAAAAAGATATAGATAGAGATTGGAGAATTAAAAGTGTCTATTAAGTTAGACTTGCGATTTACGCTTCAACTATTTATAATAAATTCAAGTAATTTTACTTAAAATTGTTGAATAAATTTATGTCAGTTTTTATGATTTTAATTCTAACAACATTCTATGTATAAAAATACAAGCCACCGACAGTACTTAGGGACCCTACCTAGACACGTGGGTTTGCTGGACAAGTGATTTAATTAATTAATTACCAACGTTAATTAACGATTTCTAGATTGGTATGGAATAATCTAAAAAGAGATTCGTACATTTCGCCCACCGACAGGTCGTGGGCCTAAGCTCTTATCATGTTGTTGACCGTTTCGATTGTCGGTTGTAATTTGCTTATATTCTTGTACAATGTACATGTTATACGTGTAGTGAAGAATTATGGTTACAATCCTACTCAGCTAAAGAACAGTAAATTATGTAGGTAGCTGCTGAAACACTCCTCAGTGTTTTTTGGGATTTGAGTTATTCTAGAGTGCAATGCAATTCACAATTAAACGTTTTAGTTGGAACGGTGATGTATGCTTTATCTCTTCCAAACAAACAAAGGTTTTGCTTGTAGTTCAATTCTAAGTCCTAACTGAAAGTACCGAACAAAGAACGGCTAGATATGTTTTTTTAAGGACTTTCAGAAGATAATGTCATTTAATACTATTTGCCGGCCTGTGTCTTTTTCTGGTGTGGTGTTTTTGATCCATAATCGAAAGTTTTTAGAATGAACAGGACTAAGATGGTAGTAAATGAGTCTAACGTCAAATCATCATCTAGAGAGAACGTAATATCGATGATGATATAGTCTATCGTATCAGATCTAGGTGAGACAAATGGTGTAATACATTAGGGGTCTTGTGCGATAAAAAGATTCCTTTAAAGCTTAAAGGTAAGTTTTACAGAATAGTGATTCGGTCAACCATGTTATATAGGGCAAAATATTAACCAGCCAAATATCGTTATATAAGACAATTGTTAGTAGCAGAGATACGTATGCTTCGGTAGATGTGTAACATTACCAAACGAGATAAGGTACAAAATTGTGTAGTGAGAGACAGACCGCAGGTGGCCAGTATTGCCGACAAGATGAGAGAGATCAAGCTTAAGTGATTTGGGCATATGTGCAGGAGGCACTCTAATGTTTCGGTAAGACGATGTGAGCAAATAATCCTTAGTGGCTACAAGAGGAGAAGAGGCAGGTCATACAAGAATTGGAGAGAAGCGATCAATAAAGATATGATAGAAATACATATCTTACTGGAAGCGGCCAGAAATAGAAAATTTTGGCGAGATAGTGAGGGAAACCCTTTAAATTATACCAAAACAGTCGAGTAAGTGTATTAGGAGTTGTTAACTATAACGCTCACACAACGTATTTACCGCATAGATAATCTTATCTGTCTTTTCTAGTTGTGATTCGTAGACCAGTCGTTCTGTCATACTACTTGTCTTTTCAGTACAGGCCCAACCTTACCCTATTGTTTCTAAAAAAAGGTAGAACTATATCCTTTTGTCTTTGGGGCTTTATTCATATTTATAGCAAAAACAACCTTATGCACTTCACTCGCGAGGACTGGAGCTACAAGGTCCTACACTGCCACTTCCAGTAATGCGGGAAAAGCTCCAGTGCTTGGAAAACTGAATGTGGTATTTGCGGCGAAGGCATGTAAGTTTTCAAAATACGTCCTAGCCAATTGTTGCACGTGCGTCGGGTCAAAAATCAAATTGCTTTCATTATCAAGAAGCTTATGGATCCTCAGTTTCTTCCTTTTAACCATGGCTATTGTCTGATAATATTTAGTATTTCGGTTTCCTTAGGATAGCCATGTGCACCGAGCCTTTTGATGCCAGTAGAGCTCCTCCTCACAAAGGACTTGAGTTAATTTGCCAAAGAGCCGATCCTCTAATGCCAACAAAGAGTCAGAATTGTCCTCTTCTAATGCCTTTTGTATTCCTTCCAACTTAGCTAATAAGCATTTCTTGTGATGGAAAATATCTTGTTCCACCTCGTGAGTTTAGTAGAAAGCATGGCTAGAGCGGAGCTCATATTTGTCACGTCAAGAGGCCAATGTTCTTCCACAAAATGGTCAAAGTTTTCATGAGCTAACCACGCCATTTGGAACCGAAACACAAGTTGGTGCAATTCAGGTTGGGGGTTCTTAGTAAATTCAAGCCACATAGGCCTGTGGTCTGATCCAAAGAAAGGCAAATGTTTGTTAGTCAATCGAGGGAAGTTTTCCAGCTAGTTAGAGGAGCATAAGATTTGATCTAAATGAGCTTGGACATTTCCCTATTTACATGTACACTTGGTCCCCACGTATCCCAGATCATGTAGCCCACAACATTGCACACAATCCTATAACTGGGCATTCATTACCTACATATGGCAAGACTCGCCCTTTTTATCATTTATGGACAGTTTCGCATTTAAGTCTCTTCCAATGATCCATGGCTTAACCACTTGCCTACCAAGCCATCGCAAATATGGCCATAAAAGCTTATGATTAACTAAATTCAGACTGACGTAAACAACAATAAAGGCAAAGCTAGAGGGCCCGTACTTAATATTAGTGTGGATAAATTGCCTGAGCGCTAATACCACAGAGACTTCAAAATCGGAATTCCATAAGAACCAAATACCTCCCGCAAATCCATCGGCCTCAACTCAAAAGAAATATTAGAATCCCAATTTGCATATAATAACTTGAGATCAGCGTCTACTGACTCGGGTTTCCGCTCACACTAACATCCTTGGCCTATAGAGTACGATGTAATTCTGCAAAATAGTGAGGAAATTGGCTCCACCCGCCCCCTGACAATTCCATATTAGTACCGACATAGATAAAAACTAAAAGGGAAAGTTTCACTCACCTACGGCTGGTGGAAGTCCTGGAGGATGTCACTCCTTCGCCTGCGCAATCTACCAGAGGTTGTGATTCCATCTTGTCCACGTCCCCCTGTGGTGAATAGGCTTCTGTCACGGTCTCGTTGGCGTGTGTTATCCCACATCGGATGTGTACTAGGAAGGTCTTGGGTTTATAAGTAGATGGATAACCCTCACCTATCAGGCTAGTCTTTTTGATGGAGGACTCAATCCATGACAACTGGTATCAGAGCCTAATTTTGAGATGGCTATAGGCAACTTGACGGAATGAGTGACTAGGGTGGAAGCACTCATCCTCAAGGAGAGGAAGAGGTCACATCTCACAATGCTCGGTTCGAGATGTTGGAAGCGCGAATCCAATAGTTGGCCGAATTATTGAAGGCGCATGAGGAGGCGCAGTTAGAGATTACTGTGCTGAGGCATGCTGTTGCAACACTTGATGTCGGTCATACGGAAAGCTCAGCACCAAAACCTTCAGCGGTGAAGGTACGAGAACCCAAGGTGTTCGAAGGCGTGCGGGATGCCAAGGTGCTTAAGAATTTCTTATGAGATATGGAGCAGTACTTTGCGGCTACAAGGGTGCCCGATATTGAGAAGGTCAGTGTGACACCCATGTACTTGGATGATGATATCAAGCTCTGGTAGAGGACGAGGACCTCAGCGGAGATCAGTGTGGGTAGAACTCCCGTTGATACATGGGAGCTCATGAAGAAGGAGTTGAAGGATCAATTTCTTCCGTTGAATACTTCATGGCTTGCGAGGGATGCCTTGAAGAAATTGAAACAAGAAGCTTCAGTAAGAGACTATGTTAAGTCTTTTAGCTCTCTGTTACTTGATATTGAAAACATGTCAGACGAGGACAAGTTCTTCAACTTTTTGTCTCGGTTACAACCGTGGGCGCAAATGGAGTTATAGAGGCAAAATGTGAAGGACGTGGTTGGTGCAATCGTGGCTGCTGATGTCTTGGTAGACTTTTGAGCGGCAAAGGAGGCTAAGGCAAGTTCCTCTAATTCTTCGAAAGGCAATGGCCATGCTCAACAGGAGAATACCGAGGGGAAGAAGGCGAAGAAATTCAATAAGCGAGACTTCAACGGGAAAAGCAAGCAAGATAGTGGCCCCGGGAGTGGGGAGACGTCTTTTAGAAAGGCCAAGATTGCTTGTTATCTATGCCGTGGATCACATTATGCAAGAGAGTGTTAGAGGAAAGAGAAGCTAAATGCCCTGATAGCCGAAGAAGAGGAAGAATCTTCGGAGGAGGCGGCAATAAATCCGATTGTGTTGTTGAATGCGGTTAGTAAAGAACCCAATCCTTATGATGAACTAATGTATGTGGGAATACAGGTCAATGGGATAGAGGTGATCGCGTTGGTAGATACGGGTGCGTCACATTCCTTCGTGGCGGAAAGCATAGTGCACAAGTTAGGGCTTAGAGTGTCAATGACCCCGACAAAGTCAAGAACCCCTATGGGTAAGGCACTAGCAGTGATGAGAGCTGCTTTCAACGTTCCAGTGAACTAGGGAGCTGGGGTGTCAAGATGAATTGTTTGGTCGTACCACTTAAGGATATGATATTGGGGATCGACTTCCTTAAGGCAGCAAAGACAATGCTGTATCTAAGTTTGGGAGGTTTAATGGTTATGTATGACAAAAAATCTTGTTTTGTAAATTGTTGTAGATTCGTTGGTGGGACGAAGGAGCCAAACTATGCTCAAGGAAGCTCGAAACAGAAGGCAGGTAAGGAGCATATCGTTGCCAAGATCGCAGAGGATCAAGGTGACAGAGAAAGCTCAGCGGATGGAGCTCTTCTCAACATGTCTCTGGTGGGCGAGGTGAGCCTTGAGAAGGCGAGTCCAAGTGGAGGCAAAGACAACCTCGACAGATTGGAAAAATGGTACGTGGGTGAAGTGCCGATTGATGTGAAGGCTTACGACAGTCTTCAAGAGCTAACTGAGGAGTCTTCGAAGAAACCACTCATGGAGGAGTGCCCACAGACTAATTCGACGAGGGCGTTGAATCCATCTAATGGGGGTGATTTATTAAACCCCTAAACTTCGGAGCACCTCTCAGTGACCTCTATGACGTGCCTTAGGGGGGAGGTTCGATGGATTCGCGCATGAGGGAGGCATGCGAAAACACTAAGGCAAATGTGGGCGAGTGAGATCAGACGTGGTGCAAATTTTGGTAGAGTCTCGAACCTTGTGGAAATTGACTCGACCCAGGCTAAGGTCTTGACGGACTAAGGACTGAGCGCATGCTCGGATGGACGGATCACAACTAACAGACTTATTGTGGGAAGCGTTGGCTCAGGCTAGGGTGCTACATGGGCTTCAACGAGATCACATTGCATCATCAACAGATAGAGATTGTGGGGAGATCTTAGATGATGTGGTGATGACAAAGAGTTAGAGTTATGATGGGATTCAACATCTGAAGGTAGTAGAGATCTTCGTGGATAAGGACGCTAGTTTCCTAGTTGAATGTAATCTCTATCTTTTTGTTATCTTTTAGATTCTATCTTATCAATTAGAGTCTTATTTAGATGGAGGTGTCATCTAATTGGTCCGTGTGGTGTAATCTGATAGAGATAGACGCGATCTTAGCTCGATCCTAGGTAGATCAGTTTGAGTGAGATTAGGTAGTTCAGATTGAGTAGGATTCTGAACTATAGCTCATTCGAGCTTTGCTTTCATCTCACTTTAGAGAGGGAGAGCATTTCTTGTATTCTTTTGAGGGAAAGTAATATAAAGATTGATTTAAGCCGTATCTCTGTAGGTTCAAGTTGTCTTTACTTCCTTATTGCTTTCTTAAGCATTGTTTCTTCGAGTGTGCGAGTGAAACACTTTGAGGGTTTGTTAGAGGCTGAGTCTTGCTTAAGCAAACTAAGTAAGACTGTCGTACAAGAGTGTTGTGATTCCATCTTGTCCACGTCACCCTGTGGTGAATAAGCTTCCATCATCACCCCTTCGTCACTTATATCAGGGGGTTTGGATGGAGGAAGGTTGCGTGGGAGGGCGCTGCGACATCCAGGATCCTCAAAGTTAGGCATGTCCTTCATGGTGCTTTCTCTTCTCGTATCCGCCATTTCCTGAGCCACGTTATTACCACAAAGTATATCATTATGGGAGCTGATGCTGACTGTCAAATGCTTACCTTTGGTTATGTTGAGAAGTTGGATTGTGGTCTCTTGGTCCATCTCAAGCGCTTGCGGTTTGGTAAGAGTACTGGCCTTGGGGCCACTTGCCTTTAGGGCCTCTAGGTTGCCCTGCTTTCGGGCTTGAGCTTACGTGAAATGGTGCGCAACCCAGGAGACGTGGGCGTATCAATGTGCGTATTAAAACCCTTATGCAGCCTGTGGTCTGTCCTCGATGATGTTCCAACTTCATACGGATTTGACGACTAGTCTTAAGCAACACTCTACGTGTCCATTTTTGATAGCACCGCACAGCTAGATCCTCGCGCGCTTGGAAGATCTCTGGGTGAGCGTGAATCTCGTTGTGATGGATTGCCTTATTGATGATGCAGATTTTTTCGTTGGACCTAGATCCAAGGGCCGTAAATCGCAACTGCCCTGTCCGTCAACGGCTTTTTGGGTGTTCTGTCTTGTCCAATTCCCATCTTTTGATATATTCAGTTTTACCTTTTACCTTTTCTACCTGCGTTAGTTTTTCATTATCACATTTGCATGTGGGTCTACCTGAAACAACCTCTCTATTATATAAGGGTAAGGCTGTGTACTATCAGAACTCCCCAAACCCTGCTTTGTTGTAGGATTTCGGACTGGGTGATGATGATGATAAAGCAATTGATTGTCATTTTCAAATATTAGCTAAAGGTACAATTTTAAATTTAAAAAGGTCTAAATAAGTCCTTATCTTAATTTTTGTTATCATTTTTAAGGTGCAATTAGTATTTTGGTAAGGTTAGAGTACAATAAATCATATTTTAGTAATATTAAAATGTAAAATGATATTAAAGATAAGGATAGAGACTTATTTAAATTTTTTATAAAACGTTGAGTTACAAATTACAACTTTAATCGTTATGAATAATTATTTTGTTAAGTTATTTATTTAAAAGAGGTGATTAATAAATTATTGTATGATTTTATACAAGTTTATCATTATTAAAAATAAAAGACATGTTGCCTTTCGTTAGACTATGCCTTCACATGTCTATGTAATTGGCCCAACCAAAATATAATGTTATTTCTCGTTACCGGAGTCCATTTGAATGAAGGTCCACATATTTCCCATCATGTCATGGGCCGAAACTGAGTGGTCTTTTTAATTATGCTTTTTAATAACCTTAACCGTACATTGATTGATTTTAACAAATTGTTGAAAATTAAAAAACAGGGTTAGCGTTAATGAATATAAATTTCATTTCATTTCATAAAAAGGGATTTATGCATTTTTATTAACTAATAATTTTTTTCCTGAGATTCTTGTATTTTAAAGAATCCGATTAGTTAATTTGGGAATAGTGACTATCAACGACTCACGTATTTTTTAATATAATAAACTAATATTATTTTAATACTATATCATGAGATTCAAAAATTATAATTACATCTTATAGGTTATAAATAATTTTTATTTTAAATTTAAAATATCAACGATTCTTATTAATAATTTTAAAATCAATATTTTTATTACGGATCGATTGATTCTACTTCTGTTTTTTTGTTGTAATTTTCAGTTTTCATTTTCAATTTTTTGTTTATATTTTTCTTAAAAAAAAACAAAAACTTGTTTGATTGTTAATGTTAATGTAGTTATATTTTTATTACTGATAATAATTATATATTAGATAAAACTTAAAGATAAATTATTTTTAATTAAATAAATTAATTTAATCTCTTATATAATATTTATTAACAAATTATTAATAAAATTATGTTATTTTAATAAAATAAATAATTTAAACATTAAAATTTTATTTATAAATTAATACTTATTTGAAATGCATTTTAATTATTAATCAAATTTTATTTGAATATTTATATATTTTAAATTTAAATATATTTATTAATAATTATTAAATTTAATTCATATAATTTAACAATAAAATTAAATAAATTAAATTATTGATAATTTTATTGATAATTAATTTTAATTTACTAAATATATAATCTTGAATTAAATTATTCATATTTTTTTAATAATTAATAATTAATCTATATTTAAATGATAATAAACCAGATCATGAAAAAAATAGAAACAGGAAACAAAAACTACTTTTTATAGTATTCATAATTTTTGAAAACAGGAAGAAATTAAAACAGAAAACAAAAACTAAAAACTCAAACAAGTAAATTGTTTTACTAAATTTTTTTTTGGTTCTAAACTAGAGTATCCATTGGGGTCCTAGTGACTAATCCCATTCCTGATTTGTAGGCACCTCACAGGATAGGACAGTTGGTCTAAAGATTTAAGGCTGCTCTATATCTAAAGTTAGAGATCGAACCTTTGACCTTTGGTTAAGGATGAATGAGTCCCTTTTACTCAACCAAAACAAAAATAGAAACAGACACCTGTTTAGCTTCAAGTCAACATTATTACTAATAAGTATTTATCTCATGCTATTTTCCTTAAAGATAAATAATTCTAACAAAAGGTTATATCCATAATATATATTTTTATGTTAAACAAAAGAAATATTGAAAGAATAACAATATTATGATATCTTTAATCATGTCGAATATATTATGAGCTTTTAACACAATTAGTTTTCTTATTATTTTCTTGCTTATTACTATTACTAATCTCCTACTTAATAATAATAATAATAATAATTAATACAACAACTACTACTAATAATTTTTAGTTCTTTATTTTTATTTTTATTTTTTTTGATTAATTAATTAGTTTTATTTTTATTTATTCCTATTTCTTATGAGTCATTCGAGAACAACGTCTCTACTAGCTAAGACCAAGGGCCTATTTGGTTGGATATTAATTAATGAAATAGAAGAGAATAGAACAAAATGTTTATAATGGAATGGAATGTAATATAGTGAAAAAAGTTGTTTGGAAGGGATGGAAGAGTTCATAATGTAATGTAGTGAAATATTGTTTGAAAGATGGATAAAATATAATGTAACGTGTAATAAATGACTATTATACATCTGATATTAAAATGGATGTTGTAAGAAATTTAACGTTATGATTTTGTAACAAAAATCATGTCTAATTAAAAAGTCAAAATTGTGACTTGTTCAAATTACAACTGTGACAAATAATTTTTTTATATTTTTATATTTTAAAACAATAAAATTTTAATTAAAGATTTATTATTTTACTATTATTTTATTATTAATTATATACAATTTATTCTTAATTATATAAAAATGTTATTATTAATTATTTAATGAATTTTATTCTATTATATGTGATTTATATTTAAAATTATTTTTATTTATATAGGAATATATACAAACAATTAAAGAATAAATTATATATATTTTCTATTTTTCATTAATAAAATTTTATTAATTTTTTATTAATTATGTACATTTTTATGAATAATATAAAAATATTATTATTAGGGTAAGGAGAAATAATATAAAAGAGTTTAGGGCTAGAAGAAATAATTGGTATTAAGAAAAATTATTGAGGATATATTAGGTAGTATGTATTTATTAGTTTACGTTTCATCTTAAACTTCCGAATTGGAAGTTTCTTATTTTCACTATTTAAGATAGAATGAGACGTAACATGAAATCCTCCACTTCTATTGTATTCTATTCAATTCTATTATAAAACCTTCAACTAAACGATAGAAGATTGTTATGACCTATTTCGTTTCATTACTAACCCTTCAATTAAACAAGACCTAAGATTGCTTATACAAAACTTCCCTAGATCTCTTATTTAGTGAGATTTTTAAACTAGATTGTCGTTTTTGTTGTTGTTTATATTATAAGCTTTAATTTTGAAATTATTAACGTGAATTATTTATATTTCAAATTTAAATCACATAAACTTACACTATGATAACTCAAATTTAACGACCTAATTTACTCTCAAATTATGATAAAGAAAGAGCCAATTTTAACAAGATTTGTCTCGGCAACAAGATGCCTTTGGGCTGAGCCTAAACTGGGTAGGATTATTTGAAAAGCCTCTCAAGCACACACTCGAATCGCATATACCGAATCTCCCCATTTCTAAGTTTTTTAAAAAATATTATCCAATATATTTCCAAAAGAATATGAATAATTTGGGAGTTTTGCTAAACCCAAAATATTTAAATAAGAAAAAAGCAAAAAGTGCCCCCAAAAAAAAAAAAGAAAGAAGAAAAGGCCCGAAGAAATGGGGAGCAAAGTACGAGTGTGGAGGTACAAATCATCAGCTCTGCTATTGCTCTCACCTTCGTTCACTGCCACTCATCAACTACGCTTCTCATCATTTACTACCTCCAGCCTCCACTCTATGCCCTCCAACGCTTCCTCCTCTGTCACAGCAGTGCGCGCTGTCTCCGATGATGCTGCTTCGCGGTCCCCTCCTGCTTCTTCCGCCATCGATTTCCTCTCCCTATGTTACCGCCTCAAGGTATTGTTTTTGTCAATAAAGTCACAGTCTTTTCTGTTCTTATTGTTGCGTCTTTTCTGTTGCATTTCTGAAATTTTCGTTGTTGGTTTTTCTTTCTTTTTCGTTTTTTTTCCCTTTGGGTAGACAACTAAGAGAGCTGGGTGGGTGAAGAGAGATGTCAATGAACCGGAGTCGATTGCTGATCATATGTACAGAATGGGTTTAATGGCTCTTGTTGCTCCGGATATTCCTGGCATAAATCGAGACAGGTTCAGATTGTTTTAATGTTTTAGTCTACTTTACTTTGTTTGTGTACTTCAACTTCACGTTTGATTGAAGAAGTGTAGTTCGTGGTGATTTTTCAGGTGCGTGAAAATGGCCATTGTTCACGATATTGCAGAAGGTACTTGTTCTACTTGCCTTTTTTTCATCATATCAAAATCAGATAATTAGAGTTCTGGTTAATGTAAGTATTTGATACTATAGGGTGGAGATATGTACTTTGGTTAATGTAAGTATTTGATACTATAGGGTGGAGATACGTACTTTGGCGGTGCCCAAACATCTTGTTCCCTAGGGCTTCAGTTAAAGAACTTAAACCATAAATTTGTTTCCTTTCAAGGGAACTACTGGTTGGATTTAGTCATCCCACATTATGTTTTAATTTAACTCACTTCTACCTGAAAACCTGAGGTGAAGATTATGCAGTGAATCGTACCCTTTAATGTTTTGCGTGTGGAGATGTTTCTACTCAACTGGAGTCTTGGTCTTTCTTTTAATGGCTTTATAAATTTCTAATTGTTCTTTTCCAAATTATTTGGGCAGCCATTGTCGGTGATATAACTCCTACAGACGGGATCTCAAAGACAGAAAAGAGTAGACGAGAGCGGGAGGCATTAGATCACATGTGCAAATTGATAGGCGGAGGGCCAAGAGGTACGTCAATCATACTCTTTTCATCTCATCGCATGTCATTCATCCACTTTTTGTGTGTGTGTATGTATAATGTTATTAAAGTTGTTTTCCAGCTCAGGAAATGTTTGACTTATGGATGGAGTATGAGGAAAACTCCTCATCCGAAGCTAAACTTGTGAAGGATTTTGACAAGGTATATTGTATTAGGAGTACTATTGCTTGAATTGGCAGCAATTAGAATGTGTCTAGTAATGGGAGATATTTTGGTGCTTTTCGTTATAATTGAAACACGCAATACTTAGCTTCTGCTACTTTAAAGCATGATATGTAATCTGATTTTGCATTTTCATCTACTGTTTTATTTAGGTGGAGATGATACTTCAAGCCTTAGAGTACGAAAAAGGTGAGGCATGATGATGAAAGTTTTGAATTGAAAGTTATACTTGTGCTGGGTATAGTTGTTAAAATCAAATTGTGGTTTCTCATTTAAGCATTATGGTGCGACCAGTGATTACATCCATATGCAAAGTTTATATACTTATCTTTGGATCTACCTGTTGTCACTGATATGTAACATCAGGCCTGAAAAAAATTATCTGAAAAATTGTAGAAATTGCAGTTTTCTAAAATAGCATTCTGAATTACGAGGTGAATGATTAATGCTTTTGTTTGCCGTGTAACAAAACCTAATTACTAGCTCACATTGCATGTGCATCTTATCTTGCAAATTTGTTGTCATGTTCTCTGTAACTTGTATTAGAATTTTTCATATGGGCTGGGTGTAGAGTTCACTAACCAGAATTGGTTTTTGGTTAACCATTGTCAAAATGACTAGAACTAGTCATTTGGATAGTCGACCCTTATCACTTATAAACTGTTTAATATTTTCATTTTTAATCAATCTAACAATTTGGGTGAGGAAGGCTTTGATTGGATCACCATTTTTGTGCAATTGTCAGTTTGTTAAATATTGACATTGTTTCTGGATCTATGCAGAGCAAGGGAAAGATCTGGATGAGTTTTTCCAGTCAACTGCAGGTGTGTGAATTCTGCGCTCAATCTCTAGTCAGTCTACATTTTCACATAATTAATTATGACCATGATCTTCCTTTGTGTTTCCATGTATCCTTAATCAAAGTCAAGAAAATGGTATTTGGTTTAGAGAAGCATCATTAGCATCTGCCATTTAATAGGATACCAAGTAATCGATGTAACTATCATTTAAAATTGTTTGCAGGCAAGTTCCAGACTGATGTGGGCAAAGCTTGGGCCTTGGAAATTGTATCAAGAAGGAATAAAGAGCACTAGTTTCTTACTTTGAAGTCTTTGATACTCCTTTGCTAACTCCCGTTGTACCATACAATATAATGAATTAGATACTTTAGATGCTGCAATTACGAGTAGTTCGATTCACAATACTTTTGGACCTTTAAGGCTTTCAGATTCTGATCATTGTTTTGAAGATAAATAAATCTTCGCCTTGGAAAGTTCTATCTCAAGCATTCGCCTTGGTTTGTCCCAACCAGAACTTCTAAGAAATAAAAAGAAAATTTTTTAAGATTACAGAAATTTTGTTGAAAATATTTAATAAGCATTCAAACTTCATCAAAATAAGGATCTTTTGGGTCCATTAGGCTTTTACCGCTTTAGACTTAGGTAGGTAACAACAGTACATCATTAACAAGCTAGAGTTTGGAAGCCTCTTGAGAGTTGAAACAAGAGGATGTGCAAGCATCAAATATAACCCTTGAATTCTTGGTATGGCTTTTCACCATGAATAGTCAATAATGGCATCAAGACCATTTACAGCCCCAATACGTAAAACTAGATAGAGATGAGACTGATTTCAACCAAATGGAATATTTACATCCAATCCTTTAATCTGCAAAACCACAATGAAGTATGTTGCTTAAGCAGATTTAGCAGGCAATGCCCTCCACTAGCTTGTTCAACTTCTTTGTCGTCAACTTCTCAGCGTATACCTCACTTCCTTGGCACTTGTATCTGTACAGATTAGTGTCCAAATTAGCTTCAAGTATCTACCAGTGTTTTCAGTTTCTAACGAGCAATAAGACTCAGATGCTCTCTGATTATCAAAAGAAGAGATAATATGTATCAATCTTAACTTACCTCGGTGGTAGAGATATTAAAGGGCTCAAGCTTTGTGCAAGTTTGACAGCTTCCTCCTCAGTATTCACTATCTGGTTGAAGCAGAAGTAACGCCCAGAAGTAGACCGATCCTCGAATGCTCTGATATGAATATCAGCAAGGAACTTCACATCCACAAAAGCAAGCACTCCATTTTCATACATCTGCGCTGCTCCTGTTTAACATTTTTCAATTCCAGGATTCTATTCAGCTTAATGTTTTAAGCATTGTTCTTTTTCTAACAAAAGAACATGTTTGACAGTTTCTATACCTTTGAGGTAGGACATAGTTGACAGAGAGTTTTGTTGAGTGACTCCAGGACCCAGCACCAGTCCAGCATTAATTGTAACCATGTTAAGCATGCGGTCCATGGCTAATGCCCAAGCTGCCTGCTCAGATTGTGTCTTTGCCAGAGCATACCACAACTGCAAATCAACAAGGAGATCAGAAAACATCAACTAACATGCAAAACTAAGGAACCAAATTGACTTGTATAAGAGACCATTATTAGAGAAGATAGCCGAATCATTGAATATACAGAACAAGACAACGCAGTATAATCCTAAATTTGACTATATGAATGATGTGTCAAACTTCAAAATCCCTTAAATGGAAAATCAATAGGATAAAATGGCTTGACTTTTTCTGATCGGAGATCTCAAAAGAAAAAGGGACATGAAAAGGACTTCTAATCCGAGCCATTCGCCTTCCTCCAACATTTTTTTATTTCGATCATAAGACGAACAAGTCAAGGGTTTACTAAAGTTTGAATGTTTGATCAATTGCTCTTCCTTTTCCAGGAGAGGAATCCAACGGAAATAAAAGGGAAAAGATTGTGAATTAAACACTC
>JAOSBN010000008.1:407992-438446 GCA_027563595.1 Erythroxylum suave | reverse complement strand
TCATGTGCTTTTATTTAAAGCCCCTCTCATCAAGGTTTATGAATTGACATTGTTTTGTACGAGAAACTGAACTGTAGCATTTCTCCAACTTATATTAAATATGCGTCAATTTTGTTCTTGCACATTATGTTAACAGTGTCGAAAACGTAAGCTGCTTACCTTGACCCAAAAAGCAACTCTCCTTTTTCTTGTTGTTCTTACCATATCAAACAACTTCTACAATGAAAATTTTACAGAGACTAAGAATTGGTAGTTTGCTTCTTATTTTCATTGCCAATCACACGTTTTACAAGAATTAAATGAATTCTACCTAATTTTAAAACTTGGATTCATCATGTTTTTATGACTAACCCAAATAGAAAAGGTTTCGTCTTTTCTTTTTTTCAAGTGATGTATTTTAATCTTGTACCTGCTATTAAGACAATGAATTTGGCTTTTTTTCCGGGGGGGTTAATCATAACTTTGTTGACTAACTCAAGCCGGCCTAATACAACGTACAACCTCTAAAGTAGTTTCCCTTTTCTCCATGCTTTGGTCCACTAAAGACTTATCGTGGGTAGTGTGATGTCTGATGCCCTCTCTTATTGAAGTTAAGCTCTTTATGTTTTCACTTTATATGATGTTATTGAACAACAAGTAGACTTGCCTGGAATAAAGTGACATGTGTTTATAATTATCATGATTGTAGGGGTAGTCACTGTACTAGCAGACTTGCCCACAGTGTGCTCATGGACGCTGGACACGAGGAGTGATTGTCATTTCGCCACTTGGTGGGGGTGAATGCGTCGAGCACAGCACTTGCCTTTTTTGCTGGAACCTCCTGGTCATCAAGTTTCGTATTAACAGATCAATTTTAAGTTAAATAGAGAGCTCATTTTTAACTGAACTCAAATAAAGCATGTGTTACTTCAAATTCAGAATATAAAAAGTACAGTCTGAGCTTGGACCCATTGCCAACTATAACGTGAAGACAGCCCTGGTGGCACAGTAGGAGAAGAAAAAGACAAAGAGCTGGCCAATGAATGCTCTCAACCCCAAGAAAAAGGCCAATTATGGCTCCTACACAATTTATTGATCTTCACCAAACTTTTAGATCAACCTACTGGAATCCATCTCATTGCACATATGCATATCCAGTCTCGTCATCCCATCAACCCTGTCACAGTCCAAGTGTTAAAAGCTCTCAGCCACCCTATTAAACACCGGTGGGTACTTTCCTGCTCACAACTTCAAATATCTTGCAGCCAACCTTCTTGAATATTAGTGTCACGTTCACACAATTCCCGCTTAACATTATAAATGGGTTTATTTATTAATTGAGAGATTAACAAATTATGTAACTTGTTCAATGGCTTCAGTTTCGTGTCTGTCAAGAAACTGCGAGTTTGAAAATTAGGGTGTGGCCTCCAAAAGAAGCTCAGGATGGAAGATGTAATTCAGAACATATTATTTGTTAAAGAGTAAGACAATATCCGGAGAAAACAAGTTTACGTGGAAGTAACTCCTGGCATGTTTGACTAAGGAGCCAGAGATAATGTGACAAATGGCATCTTGTACATGGTCATCGTTGCTTGTTAGATGAGAGGAGAATGTAATAAACAAAGAAGACAAAATCATGGGTGAGGGAAAAGTAAGGACTTGACTACTAGCACGCAGGCTTATGGCTGTTTTTAGGTGATCAGTGTGTGATAAGAGGTTAGGCAATCTACCTACTCGTGGACATGTTGCGCCTTTTTTTAAAATGCCTTCAATCTACCTACTCGTCGATAAGTTGGGCCTTTTTAAAAAATGCCTTCTATTTTGGAAGCAAACACTCACCACCTTGAAGACCCACAAGTAATGCTTCCATGACTCAGAATTTGAGAACAGACGGGAGAAAAGGAGATGACATTAACGTTGATAATATTATAATCGATTTCTACTGGTTACTAAGAAGTTACCTCACCTTAGAATATCTATATTACAAGAGCAATACCGAACATTAACCTGGCTAATAGCATTAAGGATTCTGACAAGGCATTATCTTTGTCCAAATAAAAGTTATGTGACATTTATTATCTAGAAAAATTCATCTACAAAACTATAATATTAAAAATAAAAAACAACTCTTGCATGATTTTCTCTCGAGACATTTCTATTTCAACCATGTAAAGTATTTAACTTGTAACATTTTATTCACGGTTAGTGGAAAATAGTGACATACAAACGAAAAGTCAAGTTCAAAAAGCTTACGTTTCCATTTAAGGCAGGCCTAATAAATCCAACATATAGATATCTCCTGAGACAATGGCACCTTAAACCAGTGACTGTCTACCATTTGTGGGATATTCATCGGTTCGGGCTGGATTAACATAAATCATAAATTTAAGAGAAATTTGGATAGACAGCTAGTTCACGAATAAAAGAGTGAAGAAAACCAAGAACCGAAAGTATTACGGGTTGTATCTTGAAAATGACATCAACCGTTGCAGTTCAAGCACATAACAAAATCTGTAAAGCATTTACTCACAATTCATCGGCCATACACCAAAGCAAACGGCATTTATGGCCGCCCCAGAGAGACAACATTCGAGCGGTGCACCAAGGCACCAAGCAATCATATGCTTAGGCACAACACAACACCAGATAAAAATATCAAGTGGACCACGTATCAAAATATCAGCATTTCAAACCATAAAGTGGACCACATTTCAGAGTCTTTTAATTGGCAAACATGACTAGAATGAGGCTGGAATTTCGAAAAAGGCAAAAAAAGAAAAGAAAAAGAAGAGCTGTTATTAGTTGTATCATGAATGCAGATCGTCATGTACAGGACACGTCTAGCTTTCAACTGTGGTACAAATATATCCTGCATATTTACGGCTTCCTAAATTAAAAAATTATAGTTTAAAATTACTTGTAAATAATGTAGTAACTTGCCGATCGCCTCTCCCTTCCCAAATCACGAAGGCATTGGATTTATTGCTGAAGACGACCATTATGAGACCTTTGGGGCACTGTCAGGAGAAGAAACAATTTTACTCCCAGGAAACCATACTGAATCTTGTATCTATTGATCGGTGAATAAAGATGATGGAACCTGAAAAGGGACAAAATTATCATCAGCAGAGTAGCAGATAGAATTTTCGGACGAGCTTAATTTAAATGAGTGAACGGTATCACCATATAAGCATATAATCTCCAATAAAGAACTGGTCTTTACATGAACTCGATCCTCGCATTTCAGTCCAGTTTGAACCAACTTGATAAAAAGATGTAAATCCTCTGTTCTTCTTTATTAATCAATCTTATGTTGTCAGACTTTACAACTTTTCTTTTTCTTCAATCACGCAGTACATTTCCATCCCCATTGTTCCAAGATTACATGCACCTAAAAAACTTTACATTCCAGGGTTACTCTATATAACAGGGAATTCCCATCAGCATTGGTGTACCATCTTCAATGCTTCTGGGTATTTGATCTACATCTCATGTAAACTTCTACCTTCAACACTTGGGGAAGCTAACAAGTTGCTGAAGTATCATTTAGACTTTAATTTCAAACAAAGAACAGCTTCCTGACCACTCTGGCCATGTAACTATTTAGATTTCAGAGTATCTTAATATGTGATAAGCCAACAGATACACTAGCATGTCAACTATACAACAGTAATTGGTCCTAGGAAAGCCATTGTAAAAATAGCAAATGTTACACCAAATCACTTGCTACTATAAACAGAAAGAAACACTAGAGCTTTTATAAGGAAAGGTCATACCTTCACGTGATGAGGCATGATTTTGATATCAAAGGGTACATGAAGCCATGCTTCGGGTGAATAGAGCAAAAAGTTCTCAGGTTTACTGGTATACACATCTGCATATTGGTGGATGTGATATGAAAAAGCGGATTCTTGGCCTGTGTCAGAGAGGAAAGTGGCTCCAAAAAACTTGTTAAACATTTTCTTCATCGTCCCTCGTGCCTTCCGCCTCTCTTCATTCAACTCCTTAAAGAGGGACCAGTATTCTAGACTTCGTGCACTGCTACCTACAGTTGCATGCAATCTACCAAGAAGTTCTTGTATGATGTGAAATTTCGCCTGCATTGAGGACAAGGTGGAGCTCATTTTAAACAAACCGATAATAATGGCATGACTATGGTATTTGATAGCAATCCAGAGAGAGACACATGCCTTTTCTTTTCTTTCTAAAATGCAATGCAATATCAATATCAATATGCAGCACATTCTTTTTCTTTTCTTTCTAAAATGCAATGCAAACGAGAGAAACCTACCTGCTCAAAACGATAGGTATCATCATTCTGGATACGTATTTCACTCTGCATAAAATTTGGAAACAAAATGAGACAACATTGAACAGGTTTAAATTGAGAATTTGTTTAGTAGTTATCATCATCTTTATGAGTATTTCACTCTGCATAAAATTTGGAAACAAAATGAGACAACGTTTAACATTTTAAATCGATAATTTGTTTAGCAAATCAAGGCGAAGAAGAAACGATGAAGATGAAGTACAACAAGAGCAAGAAACCAATTAAAATAAAGAAGACAGTGGACTGGCTTTGAACAGTTTAAATTTTGAACTATGGATATAACAGAAGGGAATATGGCAGGATTCAACATAATAAAGAAAGCAGGACTGATATTGAACAGCCAAATTTAGTTAGTGATAAGAAAAAAAACAGATTATAGTTAATGCAATTGTAAGAAATTCTTTTAATCCTCAAAAACTGTACCCTAAATTGTAAAATATTGTTATTCTGTCCCTGCCATCAGAAATAGTAACTTTTAAGGTGATACGGGTAAAACATCTTCAGGGTTTGTAATGATTGATATTAAACCCATGCTTTGTCGATAACTACACTTGATCAGAACATGAAACAGAAGCTTTAAAAACTGTAAATAGCACAACTGAGCATGTGACTAGATGCATACTTCTAGTTCATGAATGACGGCAGCAGTACGCCAACCGGCCTTTGAAGGTCCCCTTAAGTCACTAAACAAGTGATCCCCAAAGTATATCACCTAAAAAGACAGAAAAATGAATCAAATAGTCAAAGCAAATGTTAACAACTAAATAAATATTAGCCAAAAATGATTTTTCTATAGTGAATAAAGAGATGTTCGTTGTTGAATTTTACCAAGTGAAAAAGGAAAAGTGTGTATTTCTCTTTCATTGTACCAATAAGTTCTGTTCATGTACCTCTTAGCCAATAAAATCAATCCCTTCAAATTCTGGGGAACATACTTAATGGTCATGCATAAATGTACTAGAAAATCATCTGAAGCTTATATGCACTCGAACAAGGACAGAAGCTCCACAATATAAGATGTACCTCAGGACCATTCCACTTGGTAATTTCAAGAAAGGATTTGAGGCATCCATGGTAGTATATCTTATTTGGAAGAAAAGCATCCACCTTGGCAAAAGCTAGAGTGTCCTTCTCCGTATCATAGCAGCTGCATGGAATCCAAAACCAGATAGTAGTGTAGCTTGCAGTTTCAATTGAAGATAATAAACATAAAGCGCTTTCAGGTAGTTTAGCTGGATTTCAAGCTATAACCAGAATTCTAAAAACTGTATAAAAAAAAATTCAGTTATCCATTTAATTTATCAACAGAAAGAAAAGATACCAACCGGAATGGGTGTTCAGATGTATAGAATGCAGGCTTATTGGCTTTAGCAATCACAACATCAAAAAGTTCCCTCCAAGAGTCTCTATAACCAATAGCATCCTAAAACAGATATGAAGAAGGTTCATTGAATAAAAAAGGTCGGATTTTCTATAAATGCATTTGCAGCAACACAGATAAGAATAGTGATACCATAATACTAATGCTAATCTCATATTTTGAACCAGTCAAAAGAACACAATCTACTGTGAGGCAATCACTAAATGATTTCCATGTTGAAAATAAATTTTCAAGCAATCCGACAAAAACTCTGATATGAATTCAGATAAATAAGGAAAAAAAGTATACAAACCATTCGAAGACATTTTTCACTATAGGACAAAAGGGTCCCTTTGGACAGAATTATTGGATTACAGGGCAAGATGTTCAATATTATTCAAATGACTTGCAAGTTGCAATAATTGCATTCTAGACTAATGTCAATTCAAAATCAGCTTTGAAACCTGCAATGATGGATGATAATTCACTTGGAATGCAACCAAAATGAACAATAATAATGAGAATGTATGTTGAGATTCTCGATTTGATTGCTTCTATTTTATTTTTATGCTCTGCAGACACTATATAAGTGGCTGTCAAGCTGATTATGATAATCATGCAGCTTTTTTATCATTTAAAGCATCCTATTCAATGCCTCTCTGATCTTATCAAGACGTGAGTTACACCCTATGAAAGAAAAATTAGGAAAAAGAAGAGGACACTGCAAATGGAACATCTGAATGACTGGGAATGTAAAAATTTAAAAACTATTTTAATGTGGAATGGCATAAGCTCTTCATATAACAACACGCAATCACATTACTTCAATATAGAAGTTAGAAACAGTGTTCCTTTTTATACCTCCAACATAAAATGCATCCCTCCATCTACAAAATAATAAGGAGAATTTGTCATCAAAAATAGTTTCTTCCCCTTGTCCCTTAGCATCCTGAGAAACCGAAATACCTGACCCTGAAATATTAACCACATTAAATACAGGTAAGACGGAAAGCATATCTATGAACTTATTAATCAGAAATGAAAGCTTCAGCTCAAACTCAGTGTGTTTGAGCACTAATTGTAGCTTTTGGGTAAAGATTTATACTCACATTTTTGACAAGATATCTATCAGGATTGGAAAGAATCCCTTTGTGAACCAACCCACTTTTATGAACATACTGAATTGCACGATTTACATCTTCATAAATGTAGGATGTATCGAAGTCAAGCTTAGCATCTACAAAATACTGCACCATATCTGCAATAAGGCATGCCTACATGATAATGATCAAGAGTTTCATTAATTTCAAGAGAAGGGAAAAAGAAATAGGAAACTCAAAGAACATCATACTTAACACCCAATAAAACAGAAAGGAGCTAACTAGCATTGTTTACCTGGGTACTGCTGTATTCGCTCTCTCTCTCTCTCTCTCTCTTAAGCACAAATAACATACACACAACAAAAACATGTGCATTGCGTAATAGATGCCTACAGCGCATGCATATAGGAAACATACATGCTTGAAGATACATATGGTAATGCAAACACAAGAAAATAATTATTTCTTAACTGCAGCAACATTAGACATTGTGTCCCCCCTGAAAGAGAAACAGTGATTAGAACCTTTCAGGTAAAGAGATATATAAGCACCTAGTAATGGTGAGAGTAGAATTCAACCGAACAGTTTGCATTTCAGCACAACAGCCAAATTAAGGTTCATCTTGATATCCTGTCAAAGAACGTGAAACCAACCTCACTGAAGCAAAAGAAATCCATCAAACCAACAAGGCCAAGTGCTTGTTCACGACCAAGGTGTCGAGTGCCATATATCTTTTCCATTTCCAGGATGTCAAGCTGAAGATAAAAGAATTTAATAAGCAATGCAATCTGAGTCAAAAGGTGCTGTTTCTCAGATCAACAGGTTGTATGTTACACAAGTGTGCACTATGAAAGTCTATTGAGGTTTACACGGACTCAATAGGTCCAAATAGCTAACTTTTAGATCATATACCAACGTGGTTAGACCACAAAAACATGGAAGTACCTTGCGATGGCCAAAGTAGCATCCGTCAAGTTCAATAGATCCAAAGAAATCCAACTTCAAGAGACAGCCGTTTTTCTTGTCATAGTAAAGGCCTCTAATAGGAAACGTTGGATCATATTTGAACTCCATACATATATCAGGATATTTAAACTGCAAAACAGCCCAACATGAAAGAAATCATAAAACAACTAGAGAGCCAAAAATATGACTAAAATTTCGCAAACTAACCTCATTAACCATATGCTCCTTAGCTAGATCATATATCAAAGTCTGCAAGTTAGGAGAGTAATGCGCCAACGTATAGTCATAGTCAAATCCATAAACATGTATGTCATCCAATCTCATGTTCTTATTCACATATATCCCTAATTCAACAACGAAAAAGATTACTACTTTGCAATAAAACACAAATAAAAAACTGTAAAGGGAGAGAATGAAAAACAAAACCCTGAGGATTCATTTTGGGCATGTTTTTGAGAGCCTCGGGAATTTGGAGAAACCTCCGCTTTGCAGCTGCAAACTCCGTACGAATGTTGGCTAGTTCACCATCAATCGCGTCATGTTCCTCCAATTTCAGAAGCGTTTCGTCCATGGACCCGTTCACATTGTAGCTTCGAAAGCTTCCTCCTCCGAAGCCTGGAAGAAGTTATTACCAAAATAATTCTCCTTTGACACTGAACAGTTGAAAATACCCATACAAAATAACCAACCATGCAACAATGAGAGTGCAAAAGATTATAAGTAAAATGAACCTTCTCGAATGCCAGGAGTACTACATACACGTACACTCGCCCTCTGCAATAAATCAAAGACATAAACTTTTAAAAATCGAACAACGTATTTGCAAACAGTCAGAATAGAGAGAGATAGAGTACTTTGAGGAAGGTGGAGAAAGGAATATGAATCCTTCGAGCGGAGGCCATGGAAGTACAAAGCTTCAGTTGAGCAAAGCATCGTTAAATATTATAGTAGTGAACTGTGAAGCGAATATGAAGATTTGACGTCACAAATAATAGGGCTTAATTGGCTCCGCTGTACATTTTTCCTAATTTCAGCGCCGTCCTTTCAGACTCGGAAAACATTATTTAATATATTGCTTTTTTCTTAACATAAAGATGATCAAAACTAATTAACTAATTAAGATCAAACGATTTTATTTAGCAAAAGATCAAATGATGTTTGGCTCCAATCGGATCAGGATTTAGATTACCCAAGCCCCTAATAGCTTGCAACATCTTGATTAACATAAAAAGGTTTCATCTTTCTCAGGCCTATAGTGTACAGATTGATTTGGGAAGACAATTAAGGTAAAAATACAATGTCAACCACTTTGTATGCATATTACATCAGGGCTTCAGTTATCTTCCTCCACCAAGGACTGAGAAGAAAATCAGAAATCACTTGCACTGCCCAGAATGGCCATTCTATGGCTCTGTAAAAGAAACCAAGCTCCTCCACCTGACAAAGGGTTGCTTTTGCTGGTTAAAGTTATCTTAAGAATCTATTTGTTTCTCGTCCTCACAAATTTGGCTCGTGAAGATTTCTTCTCCAGCTTTTCCCTCTTCTTGCGAGTCTTTTCATCCTCTTCAACTCCCTAATTAAAAGAAGATCACAGACCATATTATATACACTAAGTTTAAGCTTGTGATGTTTTGACAAAGTTTGGAATCGATATTTACCTCTGAACCTTGCGGTAAGATTCCTCTCACTAGTCCAAAGAATTTGTATGCTCCAAATGCCGGTATCTAAGATCAAACAACAACCATAAAGAACTTGTTTTTCTCTTGTTTTATCAACCACCGTGAACTCTTATCACAAGTAAGAAATTCAGTAAGCTACTCTGTCATGGAATCTCATATGGCACATGAATATCATAATGTCTGCATAAAATATGCATTCCAGAATTCTGTCTACGACGTTCACATTCAACATCTCTAGTGTGTTACCATTTTTATCGAAATTGAGTATAATATCATATGCCCAGCTCCTGAATTTTGTTAGAACTTCAAACTGATAAAACTATTTTTTTATCTCGACTGTAATTAGACTAATACAAACTATTGATGTTAGACTTAGTCACGAGTTAAGTAAGACACTCTATGTAGAGAAATGTTTGTATCCAAACAACAGAAATAGGATAAACTTAGCTTGCACAGCAAACAAGAATCTTTAAAATGTAGTTTAACAAATTTTCCACACCAGAAGCATGGTACACAAGCAATTCCATACGTGAAAAGCTAAAAGTTTATAAGATCTTACCACCAAATATAAGTACCAAAATTTCTCTGAGATGATTGACATGATTTGAACAAAGCATGTAATGTAGATCACATCATGTAGATAGCTGAAAAAGATGAAAAAAGAGTAGAAAATTAACACTTTTTTTTATAACGGAGAAATTCATAGCCGCTATCATTCAAATACACATTAAGTAAACCTCCGAATTGACGCAATAGCCTGCAAATTATACCAACCTGGTACTCTGTACTGGACAAGCTATGTACGACAGGCTCGATTGAGAGAGTGTAAATAGGGGGATTCGAATACAGAACCTTTTGACTCCATACTCTCCCACTCTACCAACTCGACCACCCCCTAGGGGCAGATTAACACATTAACATGTAACCCAAAAATATAATGAGGAACCTCTGAAAGAGTGGAACCAAATTATAATAAGGATTTTATCAATTCTTTAAGTTCTCCCAATCAAATGACAATAGTGTTAATCACAAATTCATCTAGAATCAATAAGTCAGCAATGAATGGACCTATTTCTATTGTCTACAATATAAACCTCATCATGCTCTAATGCATGTAAATTTTCGTAATACTAAGCTCTGATCATGGTAAATGGTGGAAAAGGCTCTTACATGTTCACTATAACACTCTCCTACATCGGTTTGGTGCGTTCAGATTTAGGTTAATATCTGTGCATAACTTTTACCTTAATTTTGGACATAATGCACATGAAAAACATAATTTCCTCCTCTCTTTTTTCTCTATTGACAAGAAATTTCCTAAGGATAAGACATCCACGACAACAGGTATCAAACTGGAAAGGCGTAAAAAAGAAGAGGAAAGTATGAGGATGACACACCCACAAATTCCACCAGTACTCATATCAAATCCACCATCAAGAAGCTCTCCATCATCAGTGTAAGTAGGTTTTGCCATTTCTGCAAGTTGTTTATAGGGAATCCAATAAGCCAGAGAAGTCAAAACTAGGCCCACCCAGTGTTTCCAGGTGAAAGAGGAATGGAAAAATACCATCCTCACCAGGAGATATACAACCTAGATGACAGAAATTGAATCACCAACACAATAATAAGTTCAACAATAAACTTAGGGATGCAACCATAAATCAGATAGTAACAATGGAAATTGTTGATGCAGTTGCCATAGAAATCAGAGCTAACAAAATCATAAATTTAAGACGTATTAAATAAGCAAAATTGTGTCTACATTGCAAATTTCGAATTTCAATTGAAGAAAATAAACCACTAGTTTAGAAGACAATTGTAGAATAAATCAATCATACTTCTTATCAGGAGAACTTCAAGTTCATTCCGTCATCTCGGGAGAAAGGTAAGGGGATAATTACAGCGGTGATGCTCAAACCTCGTAAATAAATGCCCTTTGCAAAGGCAGAAGAAGCAGTATACATGATGAAACCGCCTCAATAACAACCAAAACATGGTGGTGGTAGATTTTGCAATTTTTGTTGGTGGCTACATTGTTTTAATTTTGGATGTGTCGTACACCTATTATAGTTTAGGCTTTTGTGTATGAAGTCTAGAGTCTATTCATATTAATGTACACTTCAAAATTCTATGCTACATTCCGCAGTAAACCTTCTCGAAAGAGTCCACAAGAAGCGAACAAAACTAAGGATAAAGGATAAGGAAAACAGTGAAAATGCACTTTCCCGTAGGGCCGACACCAAAATAAAATTTTGAATGCAGCATCAATCAATAATAAGAAAGTTGTATGCTCCAATATGCAAGAAAAACCAAGGGAGCTGGGAAAAACGAAGAAGATCAAGAAAGAAAAAAACCCATGTTCCAAGAATTGAATGTTGAAGAAAAGCAAAGCGAAAAATCAAAACTTTTTATAACCATTCCCATTAATTATTCAAAGTTCCTTATTACTTTACATCTTCACTGCAAGGTTAAGCCAACAATCTCGATAAACTACACGGACCCTTTTACCGATTTGTAACTTTGACATTCTCACAACAAGAAGTAAATAAAAAAGGAGTGAAGATGATCAATAAGATGAGAGGGGGCATACATTAGATGCGACGATGAGCTGAAGGATCTTGGTCATGTGGCGGCTGTTCTCTTCTTTGCGCTTCTTCGCGCCTTGATTCGCCATCTCTGAATCACCTTCGTTGTCAGCAAATAGAACCCAGGAGGGTTCAGAGATGGATGGATTCTATTGACTCCGTTCTCTCGTCCAAGAAGTAAAGACAACTTACCCGATAACGAAAAATTTAAGAGTTTTGTACCCATCTAATATTATAAAGTAACAGACAATAACCAAAAGTACTGTGTCCTTGTCCGATCCACGGCGCAGTAGCGCACCCACAAACCGCAACCCACATGCGTTTAAAAGCGGTGGTTGGATTCGCGGTGATGGGCTTATGGGAATGGGGAATCTGATGGGGTCAACTCATTCACGATGGATTTGTTTGTACGGCGCGTTTTTGTCACTCATTCACAAAACTTGTGATTGGAGGGTGGAAAAAGTGCGAAATTTGTATATTTAATATTTTGCGTCAGACCATAATCGTCATTAAATCAAGCAAAAGAGTTACAGGTGATGTAGCACATGTTTATGTTCTGATAAATACTTAACAAGTCACTCGGACGTTTCCAATTTCATTATTAAACAGTTAATAAATAGGGGAAAAGGACACCGATCCTCACAAGAACTTGGGAGTCTCTGTCTTCTTTATTTTTCCGACCTTATAGTCTCTTTATCTCTCAGTCGTTCTCTTTCTCCGAGAAAAGTCAGGAGATGGGGTGCTGGTGATAGAGAGAGCACCATAAATCAATTTTGACTTATATACATACATTTATTACCACCCTCTTTTTCTAGTCTTTTTCTCGTTTTCTTATCAAAGTTGGAAGTTTTTGCTTCCCGGGGGTGAATTGGATTTTGATGTTTCTTCGATCAGGTACGTTTCTTTCATCTGCTTCTTTTGTTTCTGTAAAAATTAAAGATTGGAAGTGTTTAAAATTGTCAAGAAATATTTTGTTTTGAAGAGCTTGAAGTAAAAAAAACATTGCTCTTGATTGTAACTGAGATCAGAGTTCTCGTTGGTTTCGATGCTATATGCAAATTTAAGAACTTTCTTTTTCTTTTTCAGTTTATCTGGTTGTCTTTTATTGTTTCAGTGTTCAGAGTTATGATTAGTTGTTGCAGGACTAATCTGTCAATTGTGAGTGAAGCCAATTCTCATACCTGTTAATTGGATTTGGATAATAAGCTTTGGGTTGGAAAGAAAGATGAGAAGAAGTGTTAGATGCGTGCGCCAGTTTCTGTCGGCGGTTCAGGTTCAGGAATACAACCACTCTTTTGGTTTCATTAGCAGTCAAAGGAATCGGGTAAATCCCAGTTGTGGTTCTGCTTATGGACACTCCGGATATGGAGTTGATGGTAGAATTCTATCTCCAGAGTTCTTTATCTCTAGAGTTCTGTCAACCGATGCGGCCAAAATGTCGACTTCAGGTTGGACTCCATCTGGCTCAAGCTTGTTTTTATCTCTTTCCTTGATGGCCGCCCAATATCAAGAGAGAAGGAGATTGGAAATTGTGATTGTTGTTCTTTTACGTTGAGCAGATGTGACTAGAGGAGGGCCGCTGGTGGAGTATGAAAGAAGGATAGCTGCGGGTGAGCTTGTGGCTGGTGATAGCTGCCAGGTATTGGATTTTGTTTTATGAACATTTTCTCCGAGTACTTTCATTCCTTTTGTGTTTGTTAATACGTCAAGTGGAAAATGTGAGGCAGGTTTAACATTAACCGTGTCTGTTTCTCAAGTAAAACGATCAAGTCTGTCCTTGCACCTGTATGCTTTGTGAGGAAGAGAAAGTTTGCTATGGATGCGGATGCGTTTTGTTTTATAGCAACTTGATGAATTTAATGGCAGGCTTATAAGTTTTTGATTTGAAATATGGGAATTGCTTTTTCTGCTATGGATGCGGATGCATTTTGTTTTATAGCAACTTGATGAATTTAATGGCAGGCTTATAAGTTTTTGATTTGAAATATGGGAATTGCTTTTTCTGTTAAGATGAAAATTTCATGCTTGTTGATGTTTTAATTATTAGTTTTTAGTCGAAGGACATACTGATTATAATTTAAGTAGGTAGGCACTTTAAGAGAACTTCAGAGACTCTACGACGAGATTGTGGAGTCAGCTGATGCCTGCAAGTTGGATCGTTATGCAACTTCAGAAAAATCTGGGAGGTAGACTCTGCAAATTTGTTTCATTTAATATTATGCCCTTGAATGGAACTCAAATTCTTCCCTTCATCTCATCAGGATTTTCTTTGCTTTGGAAATTTTTCTTTTCTATCTTTTTCTGGGTTTACCTGCATATATCAAATTTGTTTACTGGTTTCTGCTTTGTCATGCTCAGGAGTAGGTGGTTGTGGTCTCGGTTCATCCCACAGTCTTCATATTCACCTGTTAAAGGGCTTTATCTATATGGTGGAGTGGGCACAGGAAAAACAATGCTTATGGATTTGTTCTTTGAGCAATTGTGAGCTCCCTATCTTAATTTGTTTTAGAAGTAACTTTATTTCCTTATTACTTTTTTTTTTTTTGGAAATATTTCCTTGTTAGTTTACACAAGCATTCAAGTGTAGATGGATCTAAAATCATTAACCTAATATAGTAGAGCGTAAGTTTATTATCATCTTGTAAAGAAAGCCACATGGATATTTATTGCCAATTTTATCTTGTGCTATTCAATTTATAGGCCTGAAAATTGGAGGAAAAAGAGGATCCATTTCCATGATTTCATGCTAAATGTCCATAGTCGGTTGCAAGTAAGAATTCTCACATGGATATCTCAAGTTTTATTTATACTTCCCCACCATCTCTGCCTTCTTTTTTGTATTCGACATTCATCTTTCCTCATATCTGTAAAAATGACTAAACAACCTTATCCTTTTGGCTGGCATGCATCATTCTTACACACACTTTAAAATTCAATTTCTGATTGTCGGATATGGTGCTAATTCAGTTTCCGTACAGTAATTTTTAGATCTTCTGTTTAGATTGTATTGACCAATCTATGTAGACGTGGTAGTCAAATTGATGACTTTATGTTAACTGGTAAATACTTGCAGAGACATAAGGGTGTCTCAGATCCCCTTGAAGTCGTTGCAGCAGAGATATCAGATGAAGCCATCTTACTATGTCTTGATGAATTCATGGTATATAAATTGAAAAACTGTTGCATGTATTGAAGATTTCAATTCATTAAAAGCTTTGATGCTATGTAACTTTTTTAGGTCACTGATGTTGCTGATGCATTGATTTTGAACCGACTTTTTAGACATCTATTTAGCAATGGCGTCGTAAGTCTTCTTTGTCCATTCCCTTTTATTAATATTCTGAAAAAATGATTTATGGTTGAAAATTGATAGTAAATTTAGAACTCATATGTTTATGCATGATGGAGCCAAGTCCAGATTCTCGTGTCGACATCAAATCGTGCTCCAGATAATCTCTACGAAGGTGGGTTGCAGAGGGATCTTTTCCTGCCCTTTATTGCAACTCTGAAGGTATGCCAACATTTGCTTGCCGTTGTGTTTGGAGAGAAGAAAGTAGCTAAAGTGTGCTGAATGACATCTATATATATTTTTCATTTTTCAGGAACGGTGTGTGATTCATGAAATTGGTTCGTCAGTGGATTATCGGAAATTGACTTCAGTATGAATTCAAATCTTCATTTCTCAAAAAAACGAAATTCCTTGACAATTCCTGACATTGCTGATTATATTCAAATTCAGGCAGAGCAAGGTTTCTACTTTGTTGGAAAAGATTCATCTGACATTCTTAAGCAAAAGTTCCAACAGTTGATTGGAGAACAAACTGCAGTTCCACAGCAAGTGGAAGTAGTAATGGGTAGAACTTTGCAGGTGTGTGTTAGCTGTTCTTTTAATTTTTATATGTGCATAACAGCCTATTTTGGATCGTATTAACCTTGCTTTTTTGGAACCTGGTTAGGTGCCGCTAGGTGCTAATGGATGTGCTTATTTTTCTTTTGAGGAACTATGTGACAAACCTCTTGGAGCAGCAGATTATTTTGGACTGTTTAGTGAGTTCTTCTAGCTGGGTAGATTTTAGTTTGCTTTGCTTATGATTGTAGCCAGTGGTTGACATCTGGCGGTATAAAACCATTTCAGCACTGCAATGGGGGAAAAGTAGATTGGACATTGATTCAGTTAATATAACACACAAAGCCCCTGGAAAAATAGCAAGAACCTGCGTAGAAAGGCCTTTTCTTCTGTTTTTCCTCTTGAACATCTAGTACTAGATACTTTGATCTCTGTCCAAAATTTTTTTCGAATATCAAATGTCTGAATTGTTTACCTTGGATCATATCTCACAAGTATCCTGAAGTTATTTCTTTTGCAAATGGGATTGATTTTGATTTTTACACCCTTTATGTGCAGATAAATTTCATACCTTAGCATTGGAAGGTGTCCCAATTTTCGGACTCCACAACAGAACAGCAGCATACCGATTTGTCACCTTAATCGACGTATGCCAGAAAGTTAACCTTTTGTTTTGATTTGCTTTTTGAATACATAAACAAGTCTTGCACGTTTTGATTTCCTAATACTTTATTTCTTCATACATGTTGAAAATGGCTGCTTCTTGTGGCCTGGAATGAATATTTGGTCTTTTAAGTTTTCATAGAGTTGGGGGTTTTAATTTTTGGAAGACTGAGATCTGATATGACATAAACCTTTTCGCAAACTTGTTCGATGCATCTTTTTTTATCCGTGGACCCAAAGATACTGTCTTGAATTCTCTTCCTTTTTCACAAATGGAGTTATTCAAGAAGTACCATTTTCTTCTTGCTGCTACTATTATTTCAGGTGATGTATGAAAACCATTCCAGACTGTTGTGTTCTGCTGAGGGAAGTCCAGTAGAGCTTTTCGAAAAGATAGTGACGGTTTCTGATGCCCAGCACATAGCACCCAGGACTTCTGCGAGATCAAGGAGAAATGACGAGTCTGATCTTTGCGTAGACAATGAATTAGGATTTGCAAAAGATCGTACAATTAGTAGGTAATCTAGATTTACATTTCAGTTACATATTGTTTACATAACAGAGACTCCGTATACTGATCGTCCATTGTTGTACTTTCCGATTGTAAACGATTACTGATGCAGATTAACAGAGATGAATAGCAAAGAATACTTGGAACATCACGCGGCAATGTTAACCGAGGCTTGCGATGCCGAACCTGTAAAAGTGTGATGCAGAAAAGATCATCAATCTTCAACCAAACAAGTAATCTGTTTCCGTCATTTTTGGGCCAAGTCCCTAGTTCAGCTTACATAACATATTTATGATCAAAAAACAAACTTTAAATGTAATTTATTATTCCGCTCACTAGATATAATAAAACACATAAGATGCAACATCTTCATTGCAGAACTGCTCCTTTTCTCAGACCTATAGGTGTGTAATAGACCAGAAGCCAACCATTATAACATCATGTTATTTTCATCTGGGTTGCTAGATGATAGAAGGTCTTCTTCGTTAGCTGTCTGTGCACTATATCTTTTCTTCTTAATGAAATGGTTTTCTGTCATCTGGTTAGAATCTATGTTATGATAATGCAAACTCAGACGTCTGCAAATCTTATGTTATTGTTCAGAGCAAATATCTCATATGTTTCTTGGTGTGTATGACAAATAATTGAAAAGATGACGAGCAAGGAAATTACAAAGTTAGACAAGAAGAAGACACACGATCATTTATTATCCTATCTTCTGATCTGCACGGTAATTAGTCTGACTCTGACCAAATTTGAGTTTAAACCCCGACATTTGAATTCCCTAGAAACCTTTCCTAGTCTAGTTTTGGGACTTTTCCTTTTTATTGAAGCAGGTGATTAAGTTTGTGAGGGGTTGATCTTGTTCCCTGCAGCTTCAGGATTTAGCAGATGGGTCACAGTCAAAAGTGTTATTTTAACAGATAATTCTAAAAAAATTGTTGAACCATTTGCAAAAATTTTGCCCCCTGATGTTTTCGAGAGCAAACTCCATGAAAACCGTTTCCTTAAATTAAGCATCAAGGCTGAAGACAAGAAGGACGCTGCTTTTATAAGCCCCTTTGGATCGTCACATGCGATAATCGAAAGTTCTTACAACCTAAGTGCATGAATGTGCACGTGCAAAGGCATCTTTTTGTTCGGAAATCATCAGAACTGATTCTAAACAACTTTTGCCTGAAGGAATCAGATTTAACAACCTTATTTTAACGCTTTATTAAAGCCTGTAGGTTTCTGGCAAGCCAATCAAAAGCAGAGCCATTTGTTTTCCCAGTGACAAATGTTCCATCTCTCTCGAGAAGTTCGTTACAAGCATTACAAGTCCGTTATTTGGGACCAGACATTCTCCTTTTACATGTAACTTAACTACATCAATCATCATGAGACCACCCACTTAGCTGCCTCTCACTTGTCCATCAACGACACTGCTCATCGATAATCAGACAGGTGATCTATTTATCTTAATGTGAAGGTTGACGTTATCCTGATCTTCATTAGTTTATTGCATATAGGAAATGAACGCAAGAGAGAATAATTCGAGTTAAGACAAATATATCCAACGCCGAGACACCGACAAAAGTGCCTTATGTTGGTCGTTAGTTAGCAAGCAACAATGTTTTTTTGCTTATATCAAAATCTGAGACTCTCTGTAAGAAGTTTTTCCTTCTGAATTTCTTATGCGAAAATGGTTTCCAAACTGGATATAGCTAGATCCATAGTTCTCTGCTGGCATGTTTAAACACAAGTTCGTAGCCAGTTAAACTTTTCCCTCCAGCAGACATTGTCCTTTTCTCTCCATTACCTCCGTCAGTCAGCGGGCGGCCATACTTCAAAGGGCAGGTGATCACTTATCAGATACACAGATGTCAGAATAGTATAGATCCATTCTTGAGTCCCAGCCAATAAACTTTTGGATTCAGTGGTTTCTTAACAATATTTTGACATCAAATTTGTTTTAGATTCAAGTAAGGATTGTGACAATGATCTAGTTCTCTTCATCTGGGATTCAAATTGATGAAAGCTGTATTATTCTTTGATATATGAAAATTTGGTTGATTCAGTATTCATTGGTGATGTTAGGAAACACGTATATTTTCATGGAACAGAATGGCAGGTGGAGTTAACGCTCCCCAGACCTTGAGAAAAGCCATAGATGCTTTGAAGGACTCAACAAAAGTTGGATTAGCAAAAGTAAACAGCGAATACAAGGTGATCTTGCAACTTACTATTCCCTTGTATTTTAAATTCTGTCTGTTTATTTTCATTGTCTGCTTTTCCTGTTTGTTGTTTTGTTAGTTTTACAATTATTAATTAATAGTTATTTGCTTCAGGGTCTTGATATTGCCATCGTTAACGCCACGAAACATAATGAAGCTGTGCCAAAGGAGAAACATATCAGAAGTGAGTAAAAGCATGGTTTGGTCCTCTATCTCTCTCTTTGTTTCTTGGATGTTTAACATGGTCCCTGCAATTTTATACATGACATAACCTTTCTTGCTCTGTCATCAGAAATCTTCCTGGCACTTTCGGCTTCAAGTCCTTTCATGGATGTTGCCTACTGCATACGTCAAACGTCTGAAGAAGACGCACAAGTGGACAGTATATATACACACTGATCTTGTTCTGTCAATTTCTTTCCGTGTTCTGTCATACCATAACTTTTAGAGCTTGAAAATCCATAGTTGTTCGAGGTTATATATACTTTGTTTTGGACTATGTTGCTAACTTGTGTAAGCGACCAAAAAGAAAGCACACCATTGATTTTACATTTTCATTTTCAGATGATCATAGAGATTTCACTCTTAACATTCCTCTAAACCTTCTATAGTTTGACAAAATGAAATATTTTATATTGTGATTGTTCCAGGTTGCATTAAAGGTGTTGGTAATTATACACCATGCTTTGAGAGAAATTGATTCTACATTCCATGGAGAGCTATTGAACTTCGGTCAGGGTAGAGCTCTTGTGATGAATGATGATTCAAGTACAAATGGTATTTCTTACATTATCTGAACTTTGCTTATTTCCTTAATGTTGGAGCATGAAAAATTGGCTGACGAATTGGTGTTTTGGTGTTGAACTGTCAAGCAAGGGGACTGTTCTGCTCGGATTTGCAGCTATGCTTGTTATCTTCAAGAGTGTCTTGAATGCATCCGAATCTTGAAATATGATGTTGAGAAAGATTACCTGGTATGTCTTGTAAAGATAAATACTTTTTGTATTTTAATTGTCATTCACACTCAGCATTTCCGTCACTCATAATGTATTTAACCAAACAGAACCAATAACTTCATAAAGATACCTATTGCAAACTAAGTGCATTCACATCTGATGATGCAGCAGCTTAATTTGTTCTTTATAAAGAGTTCACCTCTATTCTTAAACTAAATAAGCACATGACAATGTTTTTACCTCATAAGGATTTTTCCGGCATGCCATCAGAAAACTTGAGACACCGGATTTGCTGAGGCACTTAGAAGCCCTGCAGGAGCTAGTTATTCGCATTCTTATCTGCAAGGTTTGCATCCAATCATCATTGTTTGAACAAGACTAAGCAGAAGGTGAATTGATATCATTGTTGGCCTCACCAATAGATTTGAGCTTTTATCAGAACCACGAACAATCATTTGTAGCAACATTGATGATATACTTCTGCAGCCAGAGGGGGCAGCTCTTCAGGCTCACTTAATTCATAATGCCCTTTCAATTGTAAGGAACTATCCAAATTCATTGGTACAAATATCATTCATATAATCTGGTCATGATTGTCCAAGCCCTTTTCCATGAGATTTCTCTTGTAGGTTGCAGCTGAAAGTGTAAATCTCTATGCGGAAATTGCTGTTGGAATTCACGTCATGGTGGACAAGGTGGGGTTTTGCTTTAGTAATGGTAGCTAATGTGCCTTGTAACTATGAATGTTCAAACAAATTGCTGAAAGTGACTTCATTTTTTCATAATACCTTGAGATGCAGTGCGAAGATGCTATGAGAGCACTTGAAATTTTCAGGAAGTCAGGGAATCAGGTAATCTGCTGTGTTATTCATTACGTTTCATTTGCTTGTTTTCAGATTTTAAATTCAAATTGATTGTCTCCTTTTCCAAACTTTTGTTCTCGTGTAGGCAAGAAGACTAGACCAGTTTTTTGATCTCTGTAGGAGCCTTAGTTTTGGTGGGGGGCAGAATTTTGTCAATATTGAACAGGTAGTAACTTGTTAAAAGGCCTCAAGTCTTGCTCATGCCCTCAAACGTATATGAAGCTTTACTGATTTGCCTTTTTTTTATAACTGCAGCCCCCAGGATCTTTCCTGTCTGCAATGGAAGATTATGTGAACGACACAACGAAGGTCTTAATGGTGCCAATTTTCACTTACTTCCAATCCTTACAACCGTTGTTTGATTCCCCTGGGAACATCTTGTGTAGTCTTGTAATATATATCCTGCAATTTTGCAATTAACATCCTGCCTTCTCATGTGTTGTCAGATAAATGACAACAAAAGTCCTACGCAGGAAGCTGTACCTACCCAAGAAGCTTCTTCACTAATTCATGATGATAAGGAGGATGAAATTGAATGGAAATCAAACCCGTATGGGACATCGGCAGAAGCATCAGAGAATCAACAGAACTGGACTTCATTGATAGTGGAAGTTGCTGATCTTTTGGTCAGGACTTACTTTGCAACAATGTTCGCAAGTTTTACTATAGTACTTTATGAGTTGTTAACACGCAAGAGGCACGTGAAAAGAATGAGAAAGATCACCTCGGACTGCAAGTGTCACAGATGGTGAGATAGTATTATGTTAACTTTGATGTTCTAGCATCCAACCTTACATTCTGAAAACTTCATCAATATGGCACCTCAAAGTGCAAGCTGGGAGCTTGAGCTTGTGGCAGCTCCAACCTCCAGGGGAGCTGCATTGGTAGAAACTAAATTATTTAGTATTAGAAGTTAGTCAACAGGACTAGAATGGGTTACATATCAAACCGAACATAGCTTTAAGTCGAATTCAGGGCGGATAATTCAGTTTTGATGTGGTATAAACATATGAATCTTCTGATGCAGGTTAGCAGACTGGACAAAATGGCACTGGATCAGTTGTACAATGATGCATTTTCTGGGAAAACGAGTAATGGGACTCAACTCGCCGGACAAGTTCCATCTAATCCTTTCGAAAATGACTTTTATTCCTCTGATCCATTTAATGAAAATGAGTTCTACAACTATGAACCTTTTTATGCCACCTGTACTGTGTCCCCTTCAAATGACACTCAAATAGTACCTGTAGTCCAAAAACAAGCCTTCTTAACAATGGAGAATGAGCAGGGCACTTCCTATGACGCAACTAATCCTTTTGGCAATTCTTATCTCGATCCAAGCTTGTCGTCCAAAACCGTCCCGCCTCAAAGTTCGTGCACAAGTTTTATCTAGGTTGGTCACAGGTTCACTGGGTAAGAACAAAAAAAGCTTTTTTGTTAGTGCTCTAGAACATTAACTTGTAAGATCAGGTTTGAGGTTTCTTTTTGATTCACACTGTTGAAGTGATTGATAGTTTAGTTATATTGATTCTAAATCATGTCCACGAGGTGCATTTGAAGGACCAAGATGTTCATGGTAGCCTGGAAAATTTGTGAAAACTTATCTGTGAGAAATTGTAAGAATTTTGTAAAAGTACTTGATTTGTTCCGAATCAAGAAGATTCAAGAAAATCAGGTGAAAGTGCTATGATGCAACAAAAGACTACTCTTTCAACTTTCCAAGTTTGCTCCTTTGATGGGAATAATATATCTTGTCTCCTTTTTATAATGTAGACATATAGACCAAGAATTGAAATCAATCCCAAGACAATAAATGAAAAAAACTGAAACTAATACTCCAGAGTTGATCTGAAATTCTCGAGTTTGAAAAGACAAAGTGAATGACCAATCAGTATATACCTCTTAACTTGAAGAAATGTCCAGGGACAAATTCTTAGAAAAAGAAAAAAAACTTTGGTACAGACAACATTGAATAGTCCAAACTTATTGGAACTAGTCTCAAAAGACCAGGGAAATCTTACTCCCATCAGGAAAAAAAAAATTTGGATAGGTAAGGTCAAAGTTAAAAAAGGAAGAAGAAGAAAGACAATTCCGATACCAACAGACAGTGAAAGACAAGCGTGAAATTCTTTCTCAGAAGATCGAACAGAAAAATATCCTCTGACCATCAAAAACTAGGGTGACCCTGCAAAAGCAGTCCAAAGAAAATGACACTTAAGAGTTCATATTTGCAGAACTTGACAATGCCTCTCACCAGTCAACCCGTCAATATCGCTCTGTTCACTGTGCAGGATTCTGTCTCATACTTGGTGGCATATTATCAGTCAGGTAAAGCTCTCTCAGTTTCATATTCACATTTCACAGGTCCCACTTTGCACACCTCTTCAAATCCATGCTCTCTCATTTGGATGTGTACAAACTTTAGTAATTTGGATTTAGAATGACAAAAGAATGTGCTATATACATTGCAGTTCCTTAGGGAAAAAGATGGATGGCTGATTACATCACAAACACCGACCTATGCATATACTTTCTCAGAAAAAGTTACTTTTGACAGGTAAAGGAAACATTTTTGGATAAAATATGCAATCATTCCCATGTTGGTTCAAGACCTCTACTTCTGTTGTTGTTTCTGGGTTTTCTTTTTCATCTTGGACCAGAGAGTTCCATGGCATAGGTATCCAAGGAATGCTCATCATCATCCTCATCCATTGTTGTGCCAAAAATGCTGCTGGAGCGATCATGAATTCTGTCATCATGCTTTGATGCAGTGGTAGGGCGAAAGCTGATTTTATTATTAGTGTGATGGATGCTCAATGTGGTGTTAAGATGGTTATGTGAAGCAGCCCATTTCTCAGCCAAGCCGTCTCCTTCCAGCATTTGGACCACTTCTGACATCCTGGGACGGTGGGCTGGAAAGTATTGAGTGCATAGAAGGGCTACTTGCAGCATCTCCCCCACCTCAATTCTGTCGTAATTGTTTCCCAACTCTCTGTCCACCAATTCTTCAACTTTCTTTTCCTGCTGTATCTTCTTCACCTGTAACCATTGCCAGGCAAATTGTGTACATAGATAAGTTTGCAATCAAGTGTTAATAGAGGCACATTCTCAGAATTGAAAAGGCAAAATCTCATCATGAAGCGAAAAAAAACTAACATTTTACATTTAGAAATAAGGTAATCAATGTTGGGATTATATTATCAACACAAAAATGTCATATTATTAATGTATGGAAATATACGAATCCTGTTCTCAAGTTTTTACCTTTTCCAGAAAAATGGATAGCATACATAGTTAAGCAGCAGAATGATACTTACCCATTCCAAATTTGCTCCTTTTTGATGACTAGTTTTTCCAAACTCCAAAGCTCTCATTCCAGTTATAAGTTCTATCAGCAGAATGCCAAACCCAAAGACATCAGTTTTCTCAGATGACTGGCCTGTGGAGAGGTACTCCGGTGGTATGTGTCCAACGGTGCCACGGACTGCAGTGGTGACGTGGGAATCGGCATGGTCAAGAAGCTTTGCAAGACCAAAATCACCAACCACGGCCTCACAAAACTCGTCAAGGAGCACATTAGCAGCCTTTACATCTCTATGGATTATTTTTGGGTCGCATTGCTCGTGAAGATATAGAAGACCCCTGGCAGCTCCAATGGCTATCCTCTTCCTTGTGTTCCAGTCCAGTGCAGGCTTAGCTGATGTTAATAATACAGGAAATGCTGCTATCATCAATAAAATGCAACAACGAACCCTGTCCTTTTTTCACTTTCATGCTTGTTTTTCTTTATCAGGAAAGTGTTAAGAATTTGTATTATGTTCTCTACTAATTATCAATAGAATGCATTCATTTAGCAACCTGACAAATCTTCAACTGGACATTTTCAGTTTGAAATCTTCAATTGACAACCAATACAAAACATAACAAATGGTACTTGATTCTTCCCGCAGGAGCATAAGATCATTCAAGAACTAGTAGGGAAGTTAAAACTAATATAAGTTCTTCAATGGAAGCTTTCAAAAAGACTTCCATGGAATTTAACTTCATAAAACATACAGCATAAGACAACATTAAAGAACCGCAACCATCACAAAGTCAGTTAGGCCTAGAACCAAAATGTACAAAATTAAATACATTAGAGGAATCAGAAGTCAAATCTATCAACTGTAATTCAGTACTCAGTCCAGAACCATGACATGGCATGTATGACAACACTTGAATTCTGGTTACGGGCAGAATTTAAATTTGTAGTAAACAAAGCATGTACCAACCTCTAAGTCTTGATGCCACACTGCCATTAGACATGTACGGATACACCAACAGCCTCTCGCTACAGGTAGCACAATATCCTGTCAACCGTAATAAATTCCTGTGCACAGCTAGACTAATCATTTCCAACTCTGTCCTGAATTGTGATTCTCCAGCAGTTCCAGCTACATCCTTTAAACGCTTCACAGCCACCATAGTCCCATCTCCTAGCTTTCCCTTGTATACATTGCCAAAACCTCCTGCACCAAGGATGTTTTTTGAACTGAAATTGTCTGTAGCAACTTGGAGCTCCCTGAAGGTGAAGTTCCTGAGGTTTCCTAGGCTTATTAGCCCCTCCTCCTTTTTATCTGCAATAAAATACCATGACCGTTGAGAATTACCAACTTTTCCATGTTTTCTTTTGCATTGAAAAGGCTTAAGTTATAATGATACCAACCACTAATGTTAAGTACAATTTGACTTCTCTGTTTCTTTCTGTGCCATATGAGACCGATGGCTGAGAGCAAGAGCAAAAGAAAGGTGAAGCCAACCCCAAGGGCAATTGCTAATTGCTTGGACTTGTGGTTACCTAAATTAAGAAGATGTTAAACAGAAAGGAACATCATTTGAGAGATAAAGCGAAGTGAAAGAGCCTGACAATAGAAGTGTACCGGGTGATGAGTTAAAAGAGAAGGAAAGAGGACCAGCAGTGATGGCTCCAAAGCAACGTTCCTTGGAATTGGTTCCACAAATCAGTGGATTACCCACAACACTGCATTCACAACAGCTTAACATTAACATTTGACCAACTTAGATACTAAAATATAGAAAGAGACGTCTCTGTTGTGTAAGGAAAGCACTTGAATGTTCTTGCAGGAAACTTGGGCAGTGGTCCACTGAGATTGTTGTAAGACAATTCTCTGAAACACCAGACCAGAGCAATGTTCAAAAACAAAAACTCATCAGTAAGACATTAAGCAATCAATTAAAGTCAGTTTTCAAGGAACTGAAACTAAAACCTCCAATCCTGAAGTAGGTCTAAAGGAGAAAACCATACTCACAAGAAAGTAAGCTCTGGGATTTTGGCCAACGACACAGGAAAAGGCCCCGACAAACTATTGTTGTTCAGCCTCCTACTCTCATTACATGACAAAACCAAAAAACCAACTTCACTATGTAAGATCACTTTATGAATGATATCAGATCAACATTGATTAAAGATTGTAAAAGAGACAAAACCATTTGGATTCTAGTAATGAATATAAAATTAGTAAATATAACTAATCCAGATGTACAACTCTTATATTTCTGAATTATTTTTTGTTTCCATTGTCTCGCTACTTTTGCAAATAAAGTGAACGTTTCGGTTTCTTTTTCTTTTTCCCAACTTTGACGGCAACCAAACAGAATTCAAGAGCATACAAAACGTCACAAGACACTTACAGGTACTGGAGACTCTTCAATTGACCGAAGGACGGTGGAACAGCTCCAGAGAATCGATTGTTTGAAAGATCCAAAGTCTGAAGTTTTGAAAGAGTACCAAGTTCTGGTGGCAACTCCCCAGAAATCTTATTGTTCTGCAACATCCTGTACGTGCACAACCACAAAACTTGAAATATGAAAAGATTGTGTCAACCTGTCTAGATATGGAGGCTTCATGCTATATGTTACTGAGGAACAAAGCTATTCCGTTTCCTTCTTTTTGTTGAAGATATTGTGTTCTGAAAACGAAAACATTCAACAGTATAACTAAAGGAAAACTTAAACGACTTGGACTTTTGTCTGCTTTCTTTGATTGTTCCTTTTGTAAGTAATCAAACGGAAGGCAGCAAAAGAAATAATTCATGGAAGATGGGTCCATCAAATGTGGGAAGAAGAATCAAAAGACCACTTGATTCTTACACTTGTCGAAGATTTGTGAGATTTCCTATGGTCCTAGATAGAGTACCAGAGAGATATTGGCTGGGAGCCCCCCTGCAAAACCCAGAAAAGATCGTAGTCTTGTTCAAACAAAGTCCAAATCTTTATAACAAAAAAAATAAAAGGAAAAGCAGACCAAAACAAGAAACGATCTTGAACTGAGAAATAAATACTCACAAGCCAATAACAAGATTTTCAAGCGAGCAAGTGACCATAGCCCAGCTACAAGGGTCTACAGAGTCTTCATCCCAATTGTTCAAAACACCATGTGGATCATGCAATGCCCCTTTAATACTTATCAGAGCCTCCACTGCATCAAAATCTCCAATGGATGTTAGAATTATGATAAAGCACAATAGAATTATGATAAAGCACAATAACTTCATCTATATTTCCTTCTAAATGGGTTGTTGCGAAGATCTTACCTTCGTGGTTGCGAGGCTCATAAGAAAGCGTGTGTGTAGCTAAACAGAGTAAGATGGCAACAACAACAAACAGCTGAAAAGCCATGGCTAGTTCGTGATCCTATACAAGCTCAAGTTTTTGCGAAGTTATCATAAGAAACAAGTTATAATGTCTCTCTTCTCTATGGAAACAAAGGATAATATGTTATTCCTGCTCAAGCGTCCCCTTTTCACTCTCTCTTTGTTGGGAGCATCTGATCACTATTTCTCTCTTTCTCACTCCGTCTCACACCATCTTTTGCATCGCAAAACTCTTTTTTTTTTTTCCCTCTCTTGGGAAACTAAAGCAAACACATGTCTCTCTCCTCCGCTTCTCCTTTTCTTTCTTTTTTGCTTAACTTTCTCTCCTATCAACTCTCTCTTTTTCAGTTACCATCTTTTGCCAACTTTCGTTCACAATTCACTGCCTTTTCTCTCTCTGCGTGTTTGGTGTTTCGGAGAGAGAAAGTTGAGTAAGAGAATCAGATGGGTTGATACGGCTTGTCAGGTGTGAGAGAGTTTGGACACTTTGGAGTGCAGAAATTGAGAGTGACGGTGGTGGGGCGAGTGTGTGTGCAATTGGTTGGTTTATAGTAAAAGAAAACAAACAAAAGAAAATGTACCCTGCCCACGACTGATCACATCTGCAACTGAGTCTTCTTTTACTTGTTCTAGCCAAAACATGGAGGTGATTCACTTCCCCAGAATCAATACCCTTTTGTGGGTCTCTTGATTTGAGAGGCACTCATGAGTTCTGAGATTTTGAACAGAAAACAAACATCAATAAATAAATACAATTGCGAAAAAACTCGTGTTCTCCTGTAGCCTCTTCAGACCTAATTAGCAGAAGATGTGAACTAACTTCGTTGCCATTTCCATTCTTAAAGGTCTCATCTTTTTACTATTTCAGGTTAATCTTTTGAGAGAGTGGAATTGATTCTCCTTCCTCTTTTGTTAAGAATTATTCATTCGACTTTGACATGAACAGAAAGATTCCAAGATCTCAGCTTTCTATAATAATTATGAACCATGTTAATCCAAAACAGTTCCTCCGGCTGGGGAGAAGAGAAGGGACTGTGAATTACCTTAATTACAACCTTATCGAACACTTCCGAATACCTTAAACAACGTGAAAGAAAAGTCCCCAATTCTCCAGCCGCCTAGCTAGTTAAGCTAGCTAGCTACGTCTTCTTTGATTAGGACATAATCATTAATCATCTCTTAAAAGTTGACACGAACTGGTGATTTACAGTTCCTCACAGTGCTCAGTCACATCTAATTGGTTTAAATTGATCTCAGGATGTTTCTGTGTGCGAGTAGTAAGTACCAGAAGACAATGTACGTAGGTATACTCTGTTGATACAACTTTGCATGTACTGATAGTAGAGTAGTCAGTAGTCACAGTACATGCATGAATTTGCAGGACAATTAATTATCTCAGGACGCGAGACCGTGGCAATTAACCTTGATTTGACTTATTATTTTAAAAAATTATTATTATTATTCAAAAAAGTTAATATAATTATATACATTTTTTTAAAATTTTTTCATTTATATTTTAACGAGAATTTCACAATTGACATATTATATCATTTTATCAACTTTTTAGTAAAATTTTATATTAAAATTTTGGATTAACAATTTAAATTTTTTTAATTATTTAATAATGCAAAATTTTATAAAGCTTAAAATCTAATTACTAAACTTTTAAATTTTGTATAAATTAGATTTAAAATTATTTTTAATTTTTATGTAAAAAATATTTTATTCGTTATAATAATGACACCATCGATCATTTGTAGCATTTTCTTCTTTTATCTTCTATATGGAGTTGTTGTGATTTGCTAAAAGATACCTGTGATTGTGACTCTCTATCTAATTTATAGGACAAGGTATTTTGGGTGCCAGCAAGAGTGACCCTGCTCTTGGTCTTGGCATGATCTCATCTCTGTCCCTAACCTTGGGTTACACCACACCTTTCCTTTTCACTTGCATTTTGATATTATACATTACATTTGTCTAGTGGTTGTAATAGAGGAGAATAGGAATCTCATTTCTTATAAGTTAATATACTTTCTTACACGATGATGCAAATATGTGTTCCCATCTTGCTTGTGGCGCTTTCCTCGAAGCTAAAAATGACCCGAAAGGGAAAGCTTGGAGTTAGTAAACATGGTGCCTCAATCATGAACTATAAATATATATATATATATATAGCAGCAGTAACCCACGTGAAGAGCTTAACTCATGATTTAACTTGGAAGGTAGCTACTTGTATATTCTTTTTGAAGCTAGGTTGAAATGCTTAATCATTTGAGGCGAATTGGAGTTAGTTATAAAATTTGAAATGATATGATTATGGAGTCGTTTTAGTGTCAACATTTTAATACAAATTGAGACATTCAAGACGGCTGGAACTCGATGGCTTTTCCTTAAAACATGGACAAGTTCCACATTAACGTGGAAGAGCCTCACACTCTAATCATGTATATAGGAGGCGTTTGACAATTAATTTATCAGTTTATTTTTAGCTTATTTACTAAAAATTAACTTTTTTTAATCATCTTAAAAAGTTATTAATGTGTTTGGTGAATAACTTATTGGTTAGCTTATTTAACTTCAATAAATTGATTTCTCAAAATGCTCCTTAAGATAAGATTTTAGAGTTAGTTGTTTATCTCTGTGTGTTTTCAAATTTAGTTTTTTCTTATTTTGTAAGAATATAACAAAAGAGTTAATTGAACTTTTTAATCTTTATTGAATTTTATAATATTAGTTTATATTTAAA
>JAOSBN010000008.1:346433-371640 GCA_027563595.1 Erythroxylum suave | reverse complement strand
CATTAATGAAGTTGCTTTCATCTTAGTCATTTGATAAATATATATTATACATTCATTTATTATAAAATCTCAATTTTTATTAATCAATTGAAATTCATAATTTCAATTAATTGAATTGATCACTTTAATTCTTTCATTTTCTATAATTAAGAGTAAGTTTCGTAAACTTACCTTTATAAACATACACTAACTAAGAGGAAGATGTACCTATTTAGATGGGGGTAAGACCGTAAGAGACCTAAAATATAAATTTAAAAGCTTTAAATTAATTTATATACTCTATTTATTAAAAAAATTGAAGAAAAAGGGTTCTGTTGAATTGAAGTTGTATCAGCTGAAGAACATTTTAAAACTATTTATTACACGTTTTAAAACATTAATTTTAATTCGATTTTAAGAAAATATGGACAACGTGCAACATGTTGTGAGCATATTCTTGTCTACCTATAGATAAGTGCAACTAAAAAAAAAGTAAATTAAATGGTAAAATTATATCTTAAAGTTGAAAAAAGTAGTGAAAATGCCAATCACAAGAAATTTAACAGCATTAACTAATTTCTTTTACATGATTTACGCTGTACTCCAACATCATACTCACGCGGAAACCTTCTATATATAGGCTATTCCTGCATTAACTTCATATAACTAGAACCATTCAGTAGTGATTCTCTGTAACCACTCCTCCTTCCTTAAACTACTTACTCTTGTTTACCTCTATCTGTCTCAAGTTTGAATAGTTAGTTTTTAGATAATGAAAGCTGCTGAAGCAGAAGGGAAGAGGTATGGTCTTTTGCTAGCAGCAAGAGACTCTGATTATGTCAAGGAAGTTTATGGAGGGTACTTTGATGTGTTCGTTGCAGCTTTTGGTGAGGAGGGTGAGAGGTGGGATTTGTACAGGGTTGTTGAAGGAGAATTTCCTGACATGAATGAGCTTCACAAGTATGATGGATTTGTTGTCAGTGGAAGTCCTTATGATGCCTATGGCAATGACTACTGGATTCTCGAGCTTTGCTTCCTCTTGCAAACTTTGGATGACATGGAGAAGAAAGTTCTTGGAATCTGCTTTGGTCATCAGGTACTCAACACATAATTTCTGTATTTTACTGTTGATCAAATATTTCAATCAAACCTACCAATGGTTTCAAGTGAATACATACTCTTATAATTGCTATGGTTTTGGTCTCAGGTTTTGTGCAGAGCATTAGGTGGAAAGGTAGGAAAAGCTTACACAGGTTGGGATGTTGGGTTAAGAAGAGTAAGATTAGTGAATGATTTGCCACCGTGCAGCTTCATAGGTGATATAGGTGAACGCCCTCTTTCTCTCTCAATCATCGAGTGTCACCAAGATGAGGTATGGGAGGTCCCACCAGGAGCTGAAGTGATTGCTTTCTCTGACAAAACTGGTGTAGAAATGTTCACCATTGGTGACCACATCTTGGGCATTCAAGGTCATCCCGAGTACACCAAGGACATTCTTTGTAACCTTGTTGATCGACTCCTCAACAACAATTGCATAGAGGTATACAACACAAAACCATAAGACTGCAATTTCTATCAATAACATTCCTGTTCTTTCTTTGAATGGTTACTTATTTTGTGCTGGTATGAAACTGTGCAGAAAGATTTCGCAGAGAATGCTAAGCTGGGATTAGAGATAGCTGAGCCTGATAGAAAATGCTGGGAGAAGATATGCAGAAACTTCCTCAAGGGCAGTACTGAAATAAACAGATGTTGAAATTGCAACATTCTATTGACGTAACCTTAGAATTTTCGTTTACCTTTTCTAATCCTTTTAGCTCATTAACCAGTCCAAGAAACTTGCATCCACTACCTTTCTGGCTATCTGTCAAACAGAGCATAGTTGATAATCTACAAAATCAGAACTAAAATTAGCTAATGCTTGAAGTTCTCAACACAGGAAAAGGTGTTCAAGCCTCTACAATCACAATCAGCAAAAGAAATATTACAAATGGAACCAGTTTCTTCCATGATGCAAAAGCAAATTGCTGACAAGTTCCGATGCTCTTGTACACTGAAATAACATGAAAACAAATAACTAGACTTGTAAGACTAGGCTGTAAAAGAGTCCGAGTATACGGTATCAGAAACTTATTCTGAGGAAATAATACCTCAGACATGGGATCAGAGTACAATGATGCTAAATTATGCAATATAAACTTGGAATATGCGATTGGAATAAGATTATGGTGTCTGATATAAACTTCGAAGGAACATATGGAAAGAGGCAAAAAGGCTTCTTGTCTTTCATCACCTCCAAAACACGATACTTCTTGTCAAACACTGTATTACAACTTGGTGGCCCCAACTTGAGGCCAATCAATTACATTCAACAATTACAATGTTACAAGACTAACTCTATATGGGGTAAAACTTGAATGATTGTTACAGACAACAGAATATGTGGTTTCTCTTCTAATCTAACACTGTATTTTATTTGTAGCGTTCGATCTACAGCCAAAAAGATCGATGGTTTTATGGATGGATCATATAGTTACACCAGCTGAAAGCTGCTATTGATGATCACCTTCGTGATCTTCTACGCGATCTCTTTTGTTTTGCACCCCAGTTAAACTTCACCTTACAAATCTTTTTTCTGGTCCCAAGAAAACCCTGACAGTTTGCAGCACCACAACAACACTTCACCTCTGGACCAAATTGCACAAATCTGCAGAGTCAATTAATCTTTTTGAACTTAATAAGACATATTCCATGGGTTACAGACTATGTGTAGAGCAAAATCACTATCATGGCAAATGTCATTTGTGCTACATAACAAGAAAGATGACTGCCTTGATTCTTCTATTCACAACCATGAATCATGAGGTTGAAAAGAAATAATAATATCATGAGGTTGCCAACTACTTCATATGCTTACCTGTAATCATATGTCAACGGTTCTCCACATCTTATTGAACGAGCAGCAAAGACACCCACCCGGGTCTCCCCCACAACTTGCCTAAATATATTAAAAACTGAAAATTAGTGAACTTCACAATCTATTGCCTATGGTCTGTAATAGGATAAGCAAATGACTCCCGTTGATCCTCTCAGAAGTCCCATCAAAGGCAAAACATTGTACTAACCATTTCTCCAGGACACAATTGGGAGCACAACTGTGATTAAGAAAACGAGATGCATTCCCTTTAAAAGTTGCATCAATTGTGAAGTCTTTTCCAATTTCACACATGTAAAAGTTATTCACACCTTTGTACTTCATGTCCCAAAGCCTTCGTTCGCACAGTGCATCATCAATCACTGAAATGGTAAACTAATTATTGAAATTCTGGTGCTTCCCAGAAAGACAAGGCAATTATGGTTTGCCAAAATGGGTGACTAAAGCATCATGATATGCGAGGAGATTTACAATGCAACAAACAGATATCGTTGGGTTCCATGATCTTATCACTACAGTTTGAAACTTCCAATTTTACTACCAGGATGTAAGTAGCGCTAGAGCGGAAATTTCCCTCTCTTTTCCTTTAGCGATAACAAAGTTTGAGTTCGGGCTTGAATTTGGGGTATTCAAGCTTGATTAGATTCGACCTCGAACTTGACAAATTGTTTTGAGAACTAGGAGTTGACAACGTGTTTAGACCCGACTAATTGTTATAATTGTTTCAACCCGTTGATAAAACTCAAGCTCAAGCTTTAAAGCCCTGGATCCAATTCGACATGTTGCCAACCCTTTTGTGGTTCCGTTTTCTGTTATCTTTTTCTTTTGTTCAATCCAGTAATATACTAATTCCTAAATATTTCGACTAAGTTGACTTCCTGGCTACTTATAGGCACAATGCACAACTGTAAAGAAACCAGAATCTTGCTTCACTGGAGCAAGAAAGGCCAGTAATAGTATACTACAACCAAACAACTTGCGAGGTTTGGAAGCAAAAGAAAATACTTTAGTGGTCATAGAAGGATTACCTTCCCCAATATACTCAACTACGAATTCGCCTTTATCTATTGGTTCAGCTGCTTCTACTCCCCAACCACAAAGTGCAGTCTGAAAAAGGAAAAAGTAAATCATTAAATTTAGTGAATCACCTCCAGTAAAAGAAATGAATCCAGTGGTGGTGACAATGACCTTGACAACTTTGATTTTTTTCTCTTTGTGGAAGGGTCTGTTCGTGCAACTTTCTGGGCAATGACAAGCCCTTGAGCAGCTTATGCACTGAACCCTAGGAAATGATTAAGTTGAACTATTGAAGTTGCAAAATTTCAAGCTAATGCTCTTCAGTGATAAAAAGAGTCCACATGCCATTTAGCTAAAGCACAGCATTGCCATTTGATGAAGAAATCACTTGATTAAAGAGTGCAAGTAAAATATGAAGCACTTTGATAGGGAATTTGTTTTGCCCGACAAAGATAGCACGAATACGGAGAGGAAACAGAAGAAAATATTTATTACATCATTAAAATTTTAAATATGTAGAAATGGAGAGGAAGAAGGAAAGAAATCACAGATGAAGAAAGACATGCTATGTATGCTAACTACATTATCAAAAAATGCATTGTTGAATGAATGAAATCTAAAATTGAAGTAGCTATACCTGCATACGCAATCCTCACCGCATGAAGATTTGCAACTTGTGCATCCAACATCAGCATCCTTACGTTTCTTTTTTATTAGGTAAACATCTAGTCTCAATTAAGGTCAGGCTCATGATAAAATTGACTGATTAAATCCGAAACATGTAGACAAAGAAAAGTCTGTTGTAGTTTATTCAATTGAAGTGCATTTACTGAGTATCAGCACATAAATGGATGTTAATGAGGAAACACTCAGAACATCAGCTTAAATCGAATTTGAAGGTAATACCACATTATATAGGATACTGCGCCTGATGTGCACGTAAGGAGGTCGCTCCAGTTTATCATCTGCTAGGCCTTTCCATGTCAAATCAACCTTGAACTCCTCATTAACATAAGGTAGAGGCAATAGGCCAAATATTTCCTGAGTTAAACATATAAGTAATAAGAAAAGGTTATCTTTTGAATGATAGTGAAAGGAAACAATGTCATCTATGGATAATTGTATTTTCCTTCAAATCAATCCGGAATGCACCAAGTTGACGTAATATTTAACACAAGAACAGTAATGCATGAGACCTTACCTCTATATTACTTGTTGGAGCCATATTCTGCTCATTCAACAAACACATCAGTCCTGTGAGACACCCTAATCAATAATAAGAACAAGAATAAAGAAACAGAACCTCAAGGGTCCAAATTTTCAGCCAGAACCAAAAGGCAATAATATCATTCTAAGCATCATGAACATTCTTTGCTAAAATCTACATTAGAGATTACAAATTAAGCAGAAGAAACAACATGACTGAGATATTATCGCAAGCTCATACATTTTCACATCCTTCATACGGCTGAATTTGGACCCAGATGACCTGTCACTTAAATGGATTATACCATCAACGTCATACGCTCAGAAACACTGAGGTAGTTTGCATGTCAAACAGGTCAAATACTAACTCAATTTCAGAATGCAGATTCTGAAGTAGAGACAGTATGTGTCTCCACAGGAAGATGCAGGCTTGTTGATATCAAACAAACAAACTCGTTTTCATCCATAGACGTTGGAGCTCATGTAGTCACGCTAAGTTTACAAGGTAATGTTATCAGAACCTTTCATCTTGTAATAGCAAGAAATGTTCCTAGACGGAAAAATGATGACACGACATTACAGATGAAGGAAAGAAGAGGTTGACCTTCTTATCAAGTTGCCAATCAGCTTGGTGCCTCCAACAAATAACTCTCCCTGGCTGGTCTACCAGACGAATCACTTCTTCTGGCCATGGTGCACACTTATCATGTGCAGCTATTTGGCACAGAACGCACCGCCACTGAGATTTTTGTTTGCAAAGGAAGCAGGTCTGTTCATGGGAGTAAATTACATTGCAATGAAAAATGATAAAGGCAAGTTAATTGCAATTCATGATTTTGCGCTGTTGATCTTATCTTACATGCTGCGGACACTTGAATTTCTTCAGATTTGTGATTCCAAGTCTTTCCTTCGCGCACTTTAAGTGATAAACCCCTTGACAATCATGGACAGAGCATAATAACTCCTCCCCAGGGTTAATAAAAAGGTGGCATTGAAGGCATTGAACCTGCAAGATAATGGAAGGGCATCAATGTCACCTGGTATGTTGCATTAACAAAACAGCTAATCAAAGCTGAGCGCTATGACTTGAAGAGGTAAGTCTGCTTTCCATATAAAGGCAACCTTAGATGATAAAAAATGATGTTGGTATTAACTTAGCTTCTAATCTGAAACTTACTTTAGTATCATATAAATACATAATCTTACCATATATGGTTTCCAGCCGGACATCAATTGGGAGGGCAGATTTCACCAACTCCCGGGAAAATCAACCATAAATATTTCGAAATCCTTACTTTCCATGCACAGCCTCAGCAAAACAAGTGTTAAAGAGTCCCACAAGCTTACCCCTTTTGAAGCACATGTGGGTTAAATGAATCATCTGAGTGAAACTCTCCCTTACATGATTTATGCAATGACTTTAAAAACCATGAATGGAAGCCATTTGCTGGTTTTAGAAGCCAGTCCCACACAAACCACTACTTACTATCACAATAACCGGAAAAGTTTAGTTGAAACTACACTGATAAAATAAAGATCCATCCTTTTTCAGATTTTTGCACATAAAGTTCCAAATTTAAGTGTTCCAGGACCAGCCTACCAATTAAAGTAGCAAAAGTGCACCATGAATCGCAGGCTTCCTTACTAGGAACTGAAAATAACTTCAACCATAATCAAACACAACAGGACGCAAAGAAAAGCACCAATTCAAAAATTACCAAATGCACATACCGCTCTAAAACCTACACATTTCTACGCAACAAACCCACAACGGAAACCTGAAAATCACCATTTTTTTAGCGCGAACCAGAAAGGGAAGAAATCTCTTCGACGGCGGGACACAAAGCTCGACCTTGGCCTCTAGCAAACTCCCGTCAAGAATGTCTGAACCCTCCGCATTACACCCTCCTTTCTTGAATCGATTCCGTCTGGGAACCTTATTTGAGTTTCCGTCGCCGTCACCGCCGTCGCCACTGACAGGCGTTCGCTCCCAATCGCAGATGATTTTCACCGGAAAAAGCGAAGAGTCTGGAGACGAGGAAGAAGAGAGCGAGATTTTGGCAAGGTCAGGCATTCTGAAATCTCCAAAATAGTGTGAAGAAGAGAAGAGGGAGCGCGAGAGGGAGCTTTTGAGAAGACGGGTTTTGGGCGGGAAATGAAAATGTTTTGAGTTTTTATCTGACAAAAAGGGTTATTAAATTTTGAGTTTTTGACTGCAGTGTTGTATAGATATTTTATAACCGTTGTTAGTTGCAAAAGCTTAAAAATCAAAAGTTGGTTAATTAGTTATTTAATTTCCTTTTTTTACACTATTATATATATATATATATTGAAATAAATTATTTTTAGGAAATTGTTTTCATGTCATATCATAAATATGAAATTAAGTTACCAGAAGACATCTAAATTTTCATAACTAATTTGTAAATTGTGTTTAAAATTAAATTAAAATTTTAAAGATCAAATATGGATTATATAAAAAATTTCATAAATTTTAGTTGGACATAATATTTACAAGTAATTTATAACTATTATAATGTATAATTATTAATTTAAATTAATTGATACGTATAAATATTATACTGCGTCCACCTTTTGTTGGAGTAATAAATTTTATATTTATAAATAAATCTTAAACTATTTATGAAATTGTATATATATATATAAATACCAATTTATGCTTCAATTAATAATTATGAAGCTTAAATTAAGTATCCAAAATATGGAATTTATATGCCTATTAAATATTAACGTCCTTAATGATAATCATTATATGCTTTTTGATACAGATTTTGCCAACCACATAAGTCAAAAGGCGCTTTTCTTTTTCTTTTCTTTTTTTTTGACAAAGTGTTCGTTTATTACGTACGAAGAAAAATGAAAATTACATCTTATTCTGACAAAAGATTGAAAAAAAAAAAACAATTCTGGTGATAAATAGTGTTATTTTGTTTTTTCTTTCATCTACAAATTAAGAAACTAAAAAAGCTGATGATCTGATCTTATAATTCTCCCCCGCGTGTGGAAGATGAACCACTGTCGGGAGGCCATTGTTTGTGTTCTGTTATATTAGCAAAGAACCTACGTATCTTGTAATAATCTGACAAAGGGCCTTGGTCATGCACAGAAGCACGTAAACTCCTCTAGTTTCTCTCTTTTCAAGAGTCGAAGTCGTATTGAAACATTGGTGGCAGGAAGGAGTTTACGTCGCCGAATATCGAATGCTGTCCTCCTTCTCCGTAGTTGCTTGAACCTTGGCATTCCAGGTAGTTGGCTATGTCTTCCGGGAAGTGGCATTCTGGCGGTTGCTCCAACTCCTCCAGCGTTGTGTGGCAGTCCGCCGCAGATGTCATCTCCATCATTTCCTTGAACTTGGATGACTGAAGGAGTAGGCCTAACGCTGAGGTGGCACTCGCCGTCCGCGGTGGTTGGGTGGAGTTAATCTCGCCGTTAGTTGCTTGAGAAGGTTGGTAGGGTTGTTGATTGTGAAGGAAGTTCAGTCCGGGTCGTTGATTAGGTGTAGGAGTACTTGTACTACTGGTCAAAGTAGTGTTTAGACTAGTGTCGTTATCCATGTTACTGTTACCACCGTTATCATTTCCAGCTTGATTAGGTTTCAGCCACTTGATGTAGCGGCTGAGGTCGAAATTGGTGACGGCGTTTATTCCACGGTACTCTATAGCAGCCATATCGTATGCGGTGGCAGCTTCTTCTTGTGTAGCTGCGACAGATACACCATTAAAATAAGAACTCGAGGTCAGGTAGACAAACGATCAATGACATAAGCATATCACTGAGATACATATGGGAATCATCTTTAAGATTTATTTTATCTCTTAAATTTATGGTAATAAGCAATTTCGTATCATCCCAACTAATTGATTGTGTAGAGAGTCCTTATCAATTTTTGAGAAATAATAAATTTTGAATTTATTATATAATAGTTTATAGGATAAAAAATGTACATTTTTTCCTATAACTTAAAAATTTCTTAATTTTAAAAGAAATTTCTTCTAATTTTTATTTTTCAAAAAACATTTTCTCAACTATTCACCTCAACTCTTAAAAATCTATTAACTTGTTAATATCCGACATTCATATAGTATATGTTTTATTGTTATTCTTTAATCAGAATTTAAGAAAAATATTTTTATAGAAAATTGAAAATTAGGATTTTTTTTAAATTTTAAAGCTTTGAAATTTTTCTAAAGTTTTTAAAATTATACAAAAGATTTATGTCTTTTATTCTAATTTATAAATTATAATTTTAATATAAACTATGTAGTAAATTAATAACTTAAAATTAAAGGAAGAATTCGATTAAAGTTATGAAATACTTATATATATATATGCACTTAGAACAGCTTTTAGTTCGGGGTTGATCAACTCCTTCCATAACTAAAAAACTCCAGGTGTTTGAGCAATCTCGGTAAACAACAATCCTTGAACGCAAGGAAACAACTGGATTTTCGAGAAGTGTAAGCTTAGTTGTCATTTGCTATGGAAACTGAACAGGGAGAAATGTATATCTTTATACTTAGTCCAATAGAATTTAATATTGAGAGGAATTCAGAAACTCTTGAAGTTTTTGCTTAATCATCTGATTAAGGTGGGCAAGCTCATTTCTTGAATTAAAAGATCCTCGGTTTTTTCAGTTTTTTCAGTTAACAAAAACATATAATTACCGGAAACATCGAACAAGAATTACCGTATGTTCCGAGGTAAAGGTACTTATTGCCAAATACTCTACCGATCCGAGCTTCCCACCTTCCATTATGGTGGTGTCTGGAAATAACATAACATAAGAGTTTATAAATGTTAAGATCCTGAAGAAATAACTATATTATATGAAAAAACTAGTATTTAATTCGTTAATTTCAGGAATTATTCTCAAAATGAGTCACGAAATTGAATGATGATTCTTAATTATTACCTTGCCACACCTCTATACTTTGATGCTCCACGAGAAAAACCACTGCTCTTCCTATAAAAAATGCAAAGCCAAGAGTGTTGTCAGACTAAATTGTGATAGACCAGTTCCAATCTCTTCTTAAACATGCTCAAAGTACCTTCTCAGGGATCCGATGTATTCTTCTCTAGATTGACCTTCCATTTCCTTCAGCTCTTTCTGGTATGTGGACAACTGCAATTTAATTCCAATATGAGCAAAGCACTTCAGTTTTAGAAAAGTTTGTGTTTCTAAATACTTGTATTCCGATTTACCGGAAAGTTAAGAATGGTGTCTTGGCCCCAGTATTTGAGTGCTGCTAAATCATAAGCATGAGCTGCTGCTTCTTCATCATCGTATGCACCTGAAAAGTTACATGGTTCGATCAGATTCTATATACAAGCTTCAAACTATTACTGATGAAAGTACATTGGTGTTTGGTGACTGTACATACCAAGGTACACTGCATTTCCACGAATTCCATCAGTTGCCACCAACCGAGACAGTAAAAGAAAAATGTCAGTCCAATTGCCTTAATTAATATAATTCATCACGAGCTGTTATTGATGAGAAGAGAGATGCAGATCATGAACAAGCTGATAAAGAACACCAACCTTGTCTTCCTTTCTTGTTTTGTGATTCATTCCAGCAATTCTTATCCCACAAGTGAGCTTCATATCTACCCGTCCACCGATGCCTGAAACGATCATTCCACAAACAGCTCAGTCTAAAACTGAAAACCGAAAATCGGAATTGAAAGAAAACAATCAAATCAAACTTCACCACCTTGTAACCCCACGATAGACGGAGCTTCGTTGAGGTGGGGACTCTCGAGGTACAGTTCGTCTTGTTCGTTTAACCTTGGTCACTCCATTACTGTTAGCGGAAAAACTGGTAGTAGGTTTATCAGTGGTATAATTTGCTGTGACTTTCTGCTTTTGTTCTGTTACTTTCCCCATGAAACTGAGCAGCCAAAAGTCGGATTACAGTTGTAGAAGAAGACTAAAACCGGAGATGCATGACTGAGTCCTCCAAGTGAGGCTTATAAAGGAATTCAAGAAGCGGAATTAGTTTGCCGGCTAAGCTGAGAGAGCTGTTTCTGGCCGTCTGCAAGCGGCTCATTTGCTCCAAACTCGCTTGTCTTTTTGTGTTAATTTAGCACTCTCTGATCTCTTATTATAATACATCGGCTAATTACAGTTTGTCAACCCAACCCATTGTTTTGTAATTCATTATATGCTGTATTCACTTTGTCATCGACTATATTAATATATAAATACAGTGATAATAATACAAACAAGTACAGTTGTTTTAATATGAGAAAAATAATAATAAAGAATTAGAAAAAGAGAAGATGGTGACGTGAATTCAGACAAATCTTGAGATCACGCTTCAAGCATTGTTGAATCGAGTCCTACGTTAGTAGAAGACGGTTCAGCCTGTTTCCTATTTTCCATAAATGTTTCAACCGGTACTGATGGGTCATCCCAGAGCTGCATTGACGTAGTAAATCCATAAACATCACTATCTGAATCAAAGGGGTTGGGCTCTACTTTGCCTTAATTGAAAGGACTTCTGTAACATCATTACAGCACACCATTTTTATAATTGTTTAATAAACATTCAGACCTTTAAATATTAATTAAATTTTAATAGCTAATATGTGCAGCATTTTATTTTTCCTAAAATTGATTAAATTAAAATTCATTTTCTATATTGAGATACCTTTTTAATGTGATTATATAATTTAATTAAAATATTTAATTAATTAAAATTAAGTAACATCTTTGGAAGTTAATATTAGTGATTAAATTATATTTATACCGTATTAGGTTCACCCGGTCAAAATTAGCCACATTAGTTGATGTTTAGTTTTGGTTATTAGTGACTTCTGTATGCAAACAACTGGTTTATCAGGATTAATTAGTATTCAAACAACTGTTTATAACATGGTCATACATGGAAATGATTGGTTGATTAGTATTAATCCTTCGCATTGAATATAGCATTGTCATTAATGGAACCACTCTGCTTGTTATTATGCTAATTAACGTACTAAATTTTCTAATCAGACTAATTAATGTTCTGTTACTCACGATCCTATATGGCCAAAAGTTGATTCTACATAACTTTTCATTGTCGGAATAATGGAAATTGAGGAATTGGACCCCAAAAGAAGTGAATAGATCATATCATATTTGTATGTACAATCGCCAACATGAGCTTTAGTCACAAATTCACCGACAGTATTGCTTCAACTTAATTTAGTAAACAGTTGAGAGATTAAGGAACATGAACATAAATTAAGAGAAATTTGGAAAGTATGAAAAGGAGGAGACTATCGTGTTCTACATATTCCTTTCAGGGCTTTATACCATGGGATACAAGAGTATGCAAATATTTAAGATAGTACGGATATCAATAGTTAACTTAGATTAATAAGGAAATCCGAAAAGCTTATCGTTAGGAAGATAATGCAGCTAAGCCGAGACTTACTTACGAGGCATGTCAGACTTCACTTGCTCTTGCCTATATGATCTTTTCTATTGTTAAAATAGTTTCAATTGCTCCTATCTTAGATAAGATAAGAGTTACAAAATTGGTAGAGCGGAATCCAATCCTCTAACTAAACCGATATATTTTTCTTGAGAATCGGTAAATACTTCTGCTGCAAAGAAAAGTTGGGGTAAGAAATGCTCTATTTTTCGTGCTCTTGCTGTTATAATCATGCTTCAACAATTTCTTAGGGTTGTGTGAGACCAAAAGTTAGTGAATAGGTTAGACCCTAATCACCACAAATATTATATATATATACAGTATGGATATCAATATTTAACTTAGATCTATAATGTTAAACCAAGGTTTGGAGAACGTGTTTTGTGCTATATGAATGACGTATGTTTTTTATGTACAAGTCAACTTAAGAAATGTTTCATGTCATTAAACTTGTCATCGTCCCATAATGATTAAGACCCATTTTTGTGGTATTGAAAAAGAGCAAGGATTTAAGGCCTGCCCTATAATTTTTCATCTGAGATACCATCAAAAAACAAAATTTTGTTCCATTTCATGTGCATATACGATAATGTTTATCAGGTAAGATGTAAGATGTTAACTCATCTTCAATCTCCATTTAACTTTCCATCCAAGCAAACAGTAAAATGGAATCATGACAGTCAAGAAAAAATTTATGAAGATGTATAATTGCATTCAGAAATATGCTAATTAAAGTCAATGTCAATATATTCAATTCACAGTATTTCCTGATTTTAAAAAATTTAGAGGTTGTATTGTATGGTTTTTTTAAAAATATTTTTATAAAGAGACTCCTTTCATGACCTAAATTTATGATATTGTAATTACAAAAGAGTAATTTTATTAATTAGTATTCGAATTCTTTTATTTACATTTTCTTGATCAAATTTGTTGTATAAAACTTATCTAGTGTAAAATGCCCGGTTAATATAATTTGTAGACTATTGAATCAATCCAGAGATTTATCAAATATGCATCTAAAAGATAATGATTGTGATTCTTTTGTTTCAAAAAATAAACTTTATCAATTATTTCAAAATTCACTGCTCAAAAACATGTTAATTATCCACTAAAAATTGTTGACGTATATAAGAATAAGTAATTAAAAGCATCATCACCAACCCTTGTTTTCCATGGAAATTAAGCCTGACATGTCCATTTCCGGGTAGTAAAAGATGGTAAAGTTCTCATTATTGACCAAATTTGGTAGTATTAATGTTGGAACATGAGCATAGAGAAGCAAAAGATAGGGTAGAGCAGCATCGGGAGAAAATTAGGAGCTAGACAGAGAGAGCGTGTTGAGTGGCACTAGAAATTAGAATGACTAATTAGAATCTATCAGCTCATAATGAATCATAATGACTAAATGATTTTTTATCTCCGCAGACCTTCAATTTGGTCATTTTTCCTCGAAATACAAGCAGGAAAGACATTAATTACTCTTAATGGATATTCCATCTTAGTTTGATAATTAAGCAAATAAAGAACTTACTCAAGCAGCAATTTTCTAGTCATGGTATATTTTCTTAGGCATGCAACCCCATCAAGTTCTCCTTGTTGCGGCAAAACCAAATTGTGTAACTGGAAAAATATTCTCATTTCCAAGTTCAAAAGCTCACCATTCCTCACTGCCAGCAGCACGGTCCGCAAAGACTACGTTAATTCTTTAACTTGTAACCTCGACAACCTCAGCTTCATTATCACTATAATCTGCCCAACATTTGCTTGGTTTCCCCTCACTTGAAATGCTAGCGCAGGTTTTCTTTGCCATACTAGGCTTCTCTTCAGTTTCAGGACGTTGGTATTCATCTTTCTCTTCAGGAGTCTTTGACTCTTCTGTATGTTCTTCTCCATCTACTGGGCAACTTCCAACACTGGTCTCGGTATCAACTTCTCCAATGATCTGTTTACCAGTATCAGCAGCCATTACGGAGTATACTGAACTAACTGGACCTGAAGGAAACCCGGTTTGTGTCACTTGGATTCCGCTAAGCGACACTGGATGTCCATTAGGTGACACTGGGATACCGGTTGGAGACACGGGGAATCCATTTGGAGACACAGGAATGCCGTTTGTGGTAGCCAAGTAACCATTTGGTGACAAGGGATAGCCATTTAAAACCCAAGGCTGACCAGGTACAAATTCAACTGCATGTGGATTCATTATTCTAGGAGGGCTGAAATGACTCCCATCTCCAGAATGTTCACAGTTATTGAAGCTCCCTTTGCTTCTTGGAGCCCGATTTCCAGATCTACTGTAGCTACCAGAAAGCCTTGGGCCGTAGGGAACCCTAGCTATTGCTAATTGATGAGGTGATCTGCGGACTGGAGTGACAGTAAACATAGGAGGAATGTTCACTGGTGGAGGAAGAATTCCTCCGTGATCTATGACTCCTGGCACTGTATCTGAGCCAAAAACTGGAATTGTGGATGGATTAAATGGTGGTGCAGCTGCTGAAAGTTTCTTGGTTGTCTCCGTTCCAGTTTCTGCTTCATCTTGCTTTTCTCCTTCAGCCACCGATGGGTTACCAATAGAGTTGCTATTGGATAGATCCTGAGGATTTTCTTCTACTCCTTTCTCAGGAATTGAAGCATCTTTCTCCAGTATAGAATTTGCATCTTCAGCGGAACCAGAAAATGGTTCGAGATCAGGAGAAACTGCTGTGCAACTGTCCACTCCAGAATCCACATTATCTGCGTCCATGGACGCATCGATGTTCTCCTGTTCTGAATCTGAACCATTTGCAGTGTCACATTTTGTAACTTCATGACCAGCAGTTTCAAATTTACTTGTTTCAGCTTCTACTTCTTTATGATCAACAGTGGCATTTTTTGCTTCTTCCATAGGTTCTCTAATCACTGCACCTTCTACTTCTTTCTCCTGCTCTTGCTGTGCAAGACTTTTGCCAGAAACCTGAAGCTGTCTTTTACGTTCAGGTTTGAGAATACTTTTTCCTTTTTTCGGTACCTCATGATTGAGCTCTGAAGCAACTGGCTCAAGTGTCACCTGAGAACTTGGTTCTGTGGGTGCATGTCCTTTTGGAAACTGTTCTGCTACAGCCTTCACAATTGTCCCTGGAGGTGCCAAAGCAACTTCTTTGTAGGAGAAAAGTTTTCCAGCTGCCTGCACACTGATTGAACTAGTCACTGAAGGTGATTTGGCAACTTGATCTGATGAAGGAGTAGTTGGAGCTGACTTAGGGTTACTTGATTTTTCTGCTCCACCAGTCGGGGAACTAGAATTGCTTACTTTTGGACTGAAGCTAGCACTCTTAACAAACTTTTTGGGAACAGGTATATTGAGTCCAGCTGAAGCAGACAAATCATTCGGGGATGTCCTAGGAGATGTAAATTTAGAGGTCTTTCCTCGGAATCTTGATGACTGGGATGCATTCGTAAAATTAGTATTTAACTTTGCTAGGCCTGGCCTTCTTGAAGCAGATGATTTACGAACTGCAGGTAAGCGACCCTTCAGACCAGCTTCTTGCCACCCTTCATCTGAGTTATCCTCTTGTGCCACTTCTTTACTCTGATTAGAGTGATCTGGGAGGCTTGAATCTGTTTCTTCCTTCCTAGATTCTGACAATTGAGCTCCAGAATTATTTTCCTTATCACTTGAAATTTCTACAGCATGATAAATTGACGACAAGGTTTCATCTTTCTGATACTCATCAACAGCCGTTTCCCAGTTTTGGTCTGTCCTACCTTTAACCTGTATAACGGAAGGAAACTTGTTTGCTTTAGTGTAACAAAGAATTGATCGAGTCAACATCAAGAATATAACAGAAGAGTCCAGGTCGAAGTCTGACCTTTGCTCGAGCTTTCTTTTGGGACTCTCTTGCTTTCATCTCTGCATCAGGGGTTATGTAATCCAAAAGATCCGATACACTGTAACGGGAGGAGAAATGCTACATTTAATCGCCAACATCCAATTATCCACACAGTTCTCAAACTCAATTAATTGTCCAATGTGATTAGATCGTTCATTATGAGTACATCATATTGTTTGCTCATATTTCTCAATATGGAGTCAACTAACGGATAAGCCGAAAGTTAGAACCTGCAACTATCAAAATCGGAGCACACTTGTCTACTTTGACCAACATAAGCTTGGAAGTGGAAGCATAAAAACCCCAACTCCACTATTTCAGATGAATATGAACTATATATATATTAAGCATCAGCCAGATGCTACCTTAAATGACCTTTGCTGGAGATCGAAGCATCTGGCTTTGGGGTACCATTGCGTGCAGCTTCTTGCTGCTCCAAGGCCTTGGACTCAAAATACTCGAGCCAAGCAGCAGCATCCTGGAAAGGTGGATGTACAAATATTTGGACAAAGATTTGGAGTAGGAAATCTCATCACTTAAGCAGAAGGTGCGGGCTGAATGTTAAAGAGTTACATTACCTGTGTGCGCAGGTCTTCAGAACCAAGTTTGGCCTGCAGTATTTGAAGAGTAGTTTGTTCATGCTGGACACTCAGTGAGTAAGCTTCCATCAAGGAGAGAGCGATAGCTATGGCATGGTAGCTGGCGGCAGTCTATATAAGCCACAAAAGTGTCAAAATTATGAAAGGAATAGAAGCTGCTACACGTCGATGCATGCTACATCATAAGTGATTTGTGTGTGTATACGTAGAGAATGAGACAAGAGGAGGACTTGCCTGTATATGATCAGCTCCAAGAAGTCTCTGATTACATTTCAGAGCCTCATGGAGGTACCTAAGAGCAACATGGGCGTTTCCTAATCCTTCTTCCATCATTGCTACGTTGATGTAGGTGGCAGCCGTATTTGGATGCGATGGCCCGCACGTTAAATGTAACAGATATAATGCACGATTGACATACCTAGAACAGAACAAGGAATAATCACGAGGACCCCAATAGATAGTATTTTCGGGGAAGATAAGTTAACGAAACATACTTCAGGGCTAATTCTGTATGCTGAAGACGGTAGTAAAACACGGCAAGATCTCCATAGCTTTTCATTGTGTCAGGATGATCAAGGCCAAGCTCTCTCTCATTAATATCCAGAGCTTTTTGCTGATAAATTGTTGCCTGAATGAAGTGAAGAACAAAGAGATCATATACTAAGGAACAATTCTTTGTGAGTACTATGGTATTGAGCTTCTCCAGTCATCTGGAAGCAACGATCAACATAAAGGACATACCTGATTGAAATCTCCGGTGTGATAGAGCACTACAGCCAGAAGACTGTATGCACCAGCAGTCATTCTATGATAAGGACCACAGACTGATACCAGTTTTGAGAGTGCCTTCAAAATAGATTGAGACATTTTCAAATAATTATTCACTTATAGAAGAGAACTAACAAATAACTACAGGAAAGAAGAAGACGAAATGGGCAAGCATAAACGGGCTCATACTTTCGTGCCGTAGTTGACAGAATCCTCCAGTTTGCCTTTATCAAGGGAAGTTTTGGATGACTCTAACAATGTGCGTCCATCCGCGGATGAACACGCAACATGCTGCAGAATTTCTCAAGTTTTTCCATAAACAAAGCAATATAAATTCCTACTACTAGTCCTCATTGTTTACTTGAGTAATCGCTATCTTACCTTGTAGACGGGGACCATACTAATGATATCAGACTTCCGAAACGGAGAAGCACCTTCCATCTCATAAACCCGAGGAAGAAGCTCTAGTCCAACCTGAAAAATTACATGTTATAATCTTAATGTGGAAATACGTTTAGGGCTTACAAAAGCCTGATGAAGTCAAACCTTGTGGGACAGCCCACGAAGAATGGCAAACTTTCTTAGATCTTCATGGCTTTCATGCTTCCACTGCCATCCAAACCTTTTTAGAAGAAATGTCTCGATCCATTTCCATTTTAGCTTCTCATCATTCATAGCCTCTGCATCCCCATTTTGAGCTGAAGATGTCCCCAACAGGATATTTAGACACGACGCTATTGAAACGGCCAAGTCAGCAGCATTTTTTGTAGCTGCAACTACAGCCTGCAGTACGTGTTTGCAGGCTCGAGCTATCATCTCATGTATGCAAAGAGATTGCACATGAGGAAGCTTGTCAGCCAATTCAACCTTGAAAGATAAAAGGAATAAATTACGCAGAAAAGACGAAAGATGTTTGTAATATCATAGAAACCATGTTAGATTGCCAGTGATCATCAAATAAAGGGGTTCAGGAATGGTTTTAGGGAAAGTGTCTGAAATAAGATATCAACGTACTAATTCTGAAGCATAGAAAGTAGGAAAAAGCTTATAAGAATTTACCACACGACCCAAGGAACACATCTGCAAACCCCTGGTATGCATAAAATCTGTCAGTGTTCTTCCGTCAACAGGTGAAAGTTCAAGTGAGCCAAAATCTGCTACCTGTAAGTTTGTGTCACGGCAAACAGATATATCAAGTTCAATGGATGGAGTTCAAGACAAACATTCTGTAGTTTTAAGTAGCTTACCAGTTTTGGAAGAGCAACGTCAGCATAATACTTATGTGCCATTTCAATTAATTCATCAGGTGACTGCAAGATGAAATGCCAATCAAGCGAAATATGGATCACTAAATTACAACGGAGACGAAGAAAGAAATATGTGCACAAATATACAGGTGCAACCCATGAATTCCTCAGGGATAGGTAAGTTCGGAGAATTGGCAGATATGCGTTCTGCTTAGCAGGAAACTACCAACCTTGAGATGAAGGCCCGTTTCTGATTCTTTAAGGCGCAAATACGTTGCTTCAGGAAGGAGAGTTCTCCACATTATTGCCATCTCCTCTTCTTTCTTCTCCAACTCTTTCTGATTACAGATGTCCATTTTCTTGTTTGCGTCAAGATTGTCAGCCGGGGAAGCATCATTTCTCTCTTCAGTTTTGTTTCTGACATCTACTTTCTTCTTAATCTCCTTCAGCAATGCTCCCTGCTTGCCAAGACCCTTTACCGCAGGTTCAGGCTTTGCTTCCTCAGCCTTCTTAGACTCAGTTTTCCCTGAAGCCTGATTTTGTAAATGTTGAACCCAACATGCTCCTAGCTCCCATCTAATAGCCTTAATGTGCTTCCTTGGTTCTTCTTGCAACTTAAGCAAACTGGTTTCTAATACCTGCCTCACCAACAATCTAGCATTTTCAGAATCTTCATTCTGTATCCGATGGCCTGGACTAGATGATTTGTGCAGTAGCATTCTCAAGCTGAAATGTAAATTCGAACATACGCAACAATTTTTCACTTGTGATGTAATGCATATAAACTATAAGCAAATGTACACAACCCTCACAGATGGACTGACCTATTTACATTCAACGCATCGGCACCTCCTTCAGGCTGATCATCGATGTCAATGTCCTGGGGAATAGGCTTCCCATCCCAGTTAACCTTACCAGAAACTTTAACAACTGCTGTATAGCCGCAGTGTCTAATAACCACAACGCCTAAAGTAGGAGTGTCCTACAAAAAGAAAAAAAGAGCAACTAAAGCCACTTGTTCCAGTCAAAGATAATGATCATAGCAAACAATGGCTTTACTCACATGAACTGTAGCACTTTCATCCGCAGTTATGCCTTTAAGTAAATTTCTCTGACCAAGTTCTTCCTGCGACAATCCAAGAACTTGGCTCCCGTCATTTTTACGATCCATTTTGTTACTTGCATCAGCAACATCTCTCGTCACCTTAACAATTAAATCCCCTATTCTTTCCTCATGTGAAACCGATTGTGGAGTATCATTCAAAGAATACTGACTACCTTCAATGATACGCTTGATTGTGGCAACAGCTTTTAGAACAGAAACGTCAACAAATAAGCTGTGAAGAAGAAAGGCTTTCCTATCACGAATTTGCCTCTCTTCTGCTGTTTTACTAGGCATTGCCGCCAGAATCGCAAACTCGTTCGCCCATGACCTTTGATCATGATTGCCATCTCTTCCTTGTCCGCCGCCACTCCCTCCCCAGTTCCCGTCTTCCACAGGAAGTGGTGGGAAAAAAGATGGGTTATCAGCAACAACTGGAGGAACAACCCAAGTATTCGCACGAAAACCATAAGGAAGGTTTCCAAACTGCACCATAGCAACCCATATAATTTAGCATTAACCCTCGGATACAAATATAAAATATGTTATGGAGTGAAAGAGAGGGGAGGAGGCGAAACGTACCTTATTGTGCTCTGTGAATGCCTTCATGAGAGCTTTGTATGCCTGCAAGAAGAAGAATACACAACTAAACCCAATTCCAGAAAGTGCTCACTTTGATCAACATTGTAACTGATTAGAACTAAACTAAAAAGGAATTGGAACTAACAGAGTCAAAAGTTCTGCTAGTTTGCTGAAGCAGAGTAACCAGAGAGTGACAGAGAAGAAGGTGTTTTCCAGCGGGGTAAAACCCTTTTCTTGAAGCCACTATTGTCGTCGGCTTCCCACTGCAAACTCTAACCTGTATTTACATTTCCTTCATTTAAATCACCTTATATACATGCATATATCTATAAAAAATAAACTAATAAGGAAAAATATAAGAGAAAATGCTCACATCTATCTGGAAAAAATCGTCTTCCGTTTTATCTTCAAGAAAGGGACGCGTAGATCTCCTTATGTCTGTTATCAGAAAGGAAACGAAAAGGGAAATATTCTGATAAGTAAGGGAAAAATAGGCAAGACAAATAATATCGTCGTGAATGCTACAAGCAACAGACATTGAACCGGCGGCGTTAGGTGCGAGAACGAGAAGAAGTCGTAGAACTGGCCGAGCCGCGGCGGCGGACACATCGAAATCTGACCCGCTGCCTCATTCATCTTCTCGAAAGAATCCACAGCTCCATCCTTCGCTGCTTTGCTCTTCTTATCGATCGATTTCGGCTTGTGGTTAACATCGTTGCCGCCGTCGTTCTCGGCACAAAGGGAGCTCTCGACGGCAGCGCCTTCGTCCTTGGAACCGGAATCCTTGCGGCCGGTCGGATTCGACTGACCGAAGGAGGTGGTGCAGGCGACGATGTCGAGGTGTCGCCGGACGTGAGCCACGGCTTTCTCTTCCGTGTACTCCTCTGGTAACAACCAGAAAAAAAAGATAACTTTTTACTACAATTGAATTTAAATCCTGACCGTCAGATTTGGCGGGAATCGATATACCTTCAACGCTAGTCAGGTGACAAGGTTTGAGAGACACTATATCTACGGAATCTTTGAGATTAGCTCCTCGCACCTGCGGTCGTTAGACCGTTACATTACACGTCAGCATCTAATTCAAAACGACGCCCTTTAAGATAAACTGAACCCTTCCCCACGGGATCATCAATTGCCCCCGTACAAGTTAGTGCATAGTATAACTGCCCTGACTGATCAGACCGTACAATATTAGTCAACAATCAAAATCAGGGCCGTCCGACTCATCAGACCACTCACCCAACACTCCACTCTCCGTAATCAAACGGCAAAGAGGGGGCGATCGCGACAAAATGGGAAGTGCTTGGTAGGGCCCAACTTGGGTTAGATTAAAGAAAAAAAAAGTGATTAAATTTTTGTAATTGTTTACGATTATTGTAATTATAAAAAAAAAGAGATAAATGTAGGGGTCCAAATGCAAATAATATAAAGTATTGGGTTTACCTCGTGAGATAAAGAGAAGTTGGTCAAATGGCATGTCTCGACATGAACAGCTAAAAGCTTTCTCACATCTAAGATCCTGTCCGTTGAGATGCCCTTCTCGTACAAACGGTCAACAGAAGTAAAGTGAAAGCAAGTTAATTGATACAATTAGGTAAAAATATATAATAATTGACCAGTTCGTTAATATTATTAATTACTCTCGAACAATTTAACTGAAAATGTGATATAAAGGGCTATACGAGGGTACGTACCTTGAGCGTCACTTGAGAATCATTCGGTGTCTCGACGGTGATTTCAACGACAGTAGGCAGAACTGCATATTAGATAAGAAATTTTATTAGCTCCAAAACACGAGAACTTTAAGGTTTGAACACGATGAATTTGTGTTTGTGCGAGAGCAGACAATACGGGAAAAACGTGATTGTTAGATGTAAGAATTGAGATGCGCCTCATCTAATTGTTAAGAGGAAGAGAAGATAAGAGAAATGGAGATGAAGTTTTTTGAGCCATACATTAATATTTTCAGTCTTCGATTTAAGAAGAGCTCATCTCAACCAAACGACCCGGTTAGCTACAAACTACTACGAAGCTGAGTTTGAATTGGAATTCTTCAGTTTTTGGACTACAATGAGAAAAAGATTGACTCTTTTTCGATTGGGTTCATGTTTTTTTCAACGAGAGTGCATAAACTGCAGGTAAAGAAGAAGAAGAAGATAGTGACAAGTATAGACCTTTCTCTTCTTTTTTCTTCTTATCTCCTTTGGCTTTATGTGGTTTAGTCTTTCCAGTTTTAGGAGCCATTGAGCATCAAAAGCCTGCTGGTGTAAGCTATAGACAAACTGCACTCGGCAATACTTTTAATCTTCTATCTCCAAATGCAGAAATGAAAACAGGAGAGAAAGTCGCCAGAATCTGCAGAAGTTTCTGTTAGCATTCTAATAAAACCAATGAGTGAGAGGCCACTTCAATCCCGACAAAGAAAAAGGAAACATCTTTGTGGTACGAGAAACAGATACGGGAAAGAGCACAGAAAGCTCAAAAGAGAACAGTGGAGGAATGCAAGGTAAGAATCGGAACCGACATTAATGACCAGAAAAGAAAAAAAGTGGAAGATGGTCTGAGCTGTTCTTTGCTTTTCTTTTTCTTGGGCTAGGAAAGACAGAGTAAAGAGCAAGGAGGGTGAGAGGAAAAGGAACTGGATTTTACATGGGAATGAACGAGAGACACAACATAGGGCATGGTATTGAACTGAAAAGAAGAAGTATGTGTATACTGATTAAATACAAGGTGCAGGATTTATGAGAAAACAAACTTGGGGACAAGAGCTAGGAGAATACAGGAAAGATGGAGGGGGGGAGAGAGAGAGAGGAAGTGTGTTTTGTGAGGGGGTTGGATAGGATAAGGTGAAGCAAGCAAGCCTTTTTCTTGTGCACAAGCACTCTCCAAGACCAGAAAGAGTGTTTAGGCTAACAATTTCAGGCCTCTCATTTCAACTCTGAAACACCTCATCGTGTATATCCCCCTCTTTCTTCATTCATGTCCCTACTCGCAGTCTTTTCTTGATTTGGAAATTGGAAATTTGTCAGCTTTCTTTCTTTTACTAGATTTTTGCATGTTTGATTTGAAGTTCGTAGTACATAGTTGTGTCTCCCAAGTGTACAAGGAACTTCATATGACTTTGTTGCTTTTCTTTCAAGTTTGTTTCCCTTCAAAATTCAAACCATTATCTCTAATTATATTGTGGAAGCACATAATCTTCATTTTTCATCCATGGAAAACCCTTTTTAATAAATTTTATAAGACACGATTTTATTTAATCAAATAGTTAATAACATCATTTTGCTCGTGTACTTAAGGCTAATTAATTAAGAGAGTGCTTATAGTTAGTTAGTATAAAAATAAAGAAATAAGTAAGGAATGAAAAAAGATATTTGGTAATATATTATGATTAAATGAACAACATTTTTATTAAAGTCACGTTCATTTCTATTATTTACTATATTCATTATAATTCATATTATTATTCTCCCAAGTCAACTAAGAACACCCTAAAGTGTCCAATATTAATTGTAATTAATATAAATATTACTTATTATTAATTACTTTTTATAAAAGTGTAATAAAATTTATGAAATGTCAGGACAAGTGTCTAAAGTTGTCCAAAGGAGGTGACATGTGGAATGGAAAATTGACAAGAATTTAGAAAATTTCAACCAAGTAGACAAATACACTAATCTAAATACATGCAAGTTGGTAGGGTAAAAGAAGCAAAGAAAAGAAAACAAAATTATTATGTTCCTCCATTCTAAGCCATGGAGATGTTCTCGATCTCTAATCTCTGTCACGTCAATCACATAATCTTCTACAAATACGTGTATTTGATACGAGATGTTTCGCGAAACTTGATAATTTCCAACCAGGACGTATAAAACAAATCGGTGATTTGTTGAATTTTTATTATTAAAAATTTCAAATTTATTTATAAGTAAAGATATTTTATAAATTTATCAATTTTTATTAAAATTTATTATTATTATTTTGGAAGTTAAAAGGACTTATATTAATAAAAACAAAACCATGCACACCATCCTCCCTCTTGATATAAGCGTGACCAATTACACTACCCTAGTCAAAATAAAGCTCGTTCAAAGAAAATTTACAAGTACCATCGCATTCGGACATCATGGTTGAGATCATCCAGCTTCTTTAGAGCTAAGAGAGTCTCTCTAATTAGATTCACATTTATTTTAGCAAGATCAGATTGGTGCTTCTCTTCATTTTTACAAATACACCTATTTTTTCCCTCCAAAGATGGTAGATAGTCGACTGAAACGAAGTTTTGATAAGAATAACATCCTTGTGCCCTAGTGTAAACCGAATAATAAACTTCAAAACCTCTTCCCAATTAACTAAGTGACTGAATCAAAGAAAGAACTCTACTCTACACTTATTTACTATAGCTATATTCAAAAAATAAATGATTACGTGTTTCATGAACAAGCTTACATAAGAC
>JAOSBN010000008.1:295631-337436 GCA_027563595.1 Erythroxylum suave | reverse complement strand
AAATATTTAAAAATTATTGTCATTTTTATTAAATTATTAATTGTGATTATTATTTATTATTAAGATTTTTGGAAATATGGTTGATGTAAACTTGTAAACAGTAAACTGTACAGTATTGTTAAGAAGAACTTCAGGAGAGAGAATTAAGAGATGCAAAGATAGGAGGAAGGCATAATACTTCTCTCTTCTCCCCAGCCCATTGCCAATAACTAGTTTTTATACAAAGTCGTTCTACCTAACTAACACTATAATTCAGGAACAACCAACTGCAAATCAGGAGATATATCCTCCCACAAACTAACGAAAATCAACAAAATGGACTACTAATGACAGTACGTGAAACAACAGAACGTGGAAAACCAATTTGATTGGGTCTAAGACAAATAAGAAGTAAGCAATACGTGTGGAAATAACTGATTCAACTCATGCAACCTATGCACTTATCAATCCGTCCCCCTAAAAAATGTCCTTGTCCTCAAGGACGGAAATCAGGATAAGTGCGTTGAAGACGTCGCTTGTTTTCCCACGTGGCATCTTCAGTGGAAGCACCAACCCATTTGACTAAAATTTCCTCTTGCAGACGATAATGTCCCTTTTGAACGATGCGGGTATCAAGGACCTTTTCTGGTTTGGGCAAAATGGATGAATCCTCTGAGACTGGCGGTAACTGTGGCATAATTGGGATCCCAGACCCAACCCATCGTTTCAGCATGCTGATATGGAAAACATTATGAATTTTGGATCCAATTGGAAGTTTCAAACGATATGCCACAGGACCAACTCTAGACAAGACTTTGAAGGGACCAAAGAACCGTGGGGAGAGCTTAAGGGAACTGCGAAAAGCCACTGATTGTTGTCTATAAGGCTGTAGTCGCACATTTACATAGTCCCCTTCTTGAAAGCTTATTTCGCGACGATGTTGGTCTGCTTGCACTTTCATTCGATTCTGGGCCATGGTCAGATTGTGTCTCAAATCACGGAGCACCAGTTCCCTTTTTTGAAGGTACTCATCAACAGCTTGAACTTTGGTTGTTTCAGGGACATAAGAGAGCAAATTGGGAGGAGGCCTTCCGTATACAGCTTTGAATGGCGTTAATTTGGTTGCGGAGTGGCTGGCTGTATTGTAGCTATACTCAGCCCATGCTATCCAGTTAACCCATTTTGTGGGCTGGTCGTGAGTGAAACATTGAAGATATTGCTCAAGGGTGCGGTTGACCACTTCCGATTGTCCGTCACTCTGTGGATGGTAAGCAGAGCTCATGTTCAAGGTAGTCCCTTGTAACCGAAACAACGTCTTCCAGAAAGTGCTTATAAAAATCTTGTCCCGATCACTGACGATGGACTTTGGTATGCCATGGAGGCGTACGATTTGATCCATGAAGGATTTTGCAACAATGAGAGCTGTGTATGGGTGCTTGAGCGGAGTAAAGTAGGCATCCTTTGATAATCGATCAACAATTACCATAATTACCGAGTGACCTTGCGATGGGGGTAAGCCTTCGATGAAATCCATTGAAATATCGCTCCAAATAGTGTTAGGAATAGGTAAGGGATGGAGGAGGCCGGCGGGTTGGAGTGTTTCAGTTTTACATCGCTGGCATGTTTCACACTCTTGGATGTATTTCCTAACTGTTGCCCGCATTCCCACGCAAACAAAAACTTGTCGAATTCTACTGAGGGTCTTGTGAAACCCAAAATGTCCCCCAGTTGGAGAGGAATGATGATCTGCCAAAATTGCGGGAATAAGGGTGGATGAAGGACTCAAAAGAATTTTCCCATGCCTAAACCAAACACCATCCCTGTTTGCAAAAATATGAGAAAGATGATTTTGATTGGTATGGTACGGGAAAAAAATGGGTCAGTAGCACTTTCCTTCTTAAGGGTGGCCCACCATGTGGGATAAGGAAAGGAGATTGCGTGGAACTCAAATTCAGCAATACGAGAGAGTGCATCCGCCCCTTGATTTTCTGCCCCCCTTTTGTACTGAATCTCGTAATCATAGTCAAGAATTTTAGGAAGCCACCGGAGCTGGGTGGGAGTGGAAATTCGCTGCTCTAAGAGATACTTTAGACTTCTTTGATCAGTTCGTACTATAAATGGCCTCCCTAGAAGATAAGGTCTCCACCTTCGAATAACTTTGACGATTGCTAACATTTCTTTATCATAAGTGGAGAGGGAAAGGGCTGCTCCTTTTAAGGCCTCGCTAAAGTAAGCAATGGGACGGTCATTTTGTGAGAGGATTGCCCCAACTCCGGACCCACATGCATCGCTTTCCACCACAAAAGGTTTGGAAAAATCGGGTAAACTCAGAATGGGTGCAGTGGTGAGTAGTTGTTTCAACCGTTCAAAAGCTTGCTCAGATTCAAGATCCCAATGGAATCCTATCTTGGATGTGAGGCGGGTCAACGGTGCCGCAATTGAGCCGAAGCCTTTCACAAATTTTCTATAATAGCCTGCAAGACCCAAGAAGCCACGGACCCCCTTTATTGTTGTAGGTCTCGGCCATGCTTGGACTGCCTTAATTTTTTCTGGGTCAACAGCAACTCCATTTGCAGATATGATATGCCCGAGATAGTCCACCTGTAAAACACCAAACCTGCATTTTGATTTTTTGCAAATAATTGGTTAGCAAGTAAGGTCTGTAAAACACTATGCAAATGTTGTAGGTGTTCTTCCCACGTCTTGCTGTAGATTAAGATATCGTCAAAGAAGACGAGCACGAATTTACGTAAATGGGGTTTGAACAAGTCATTCATGAGGCTCTGGAAGGTAGCTGGAGCATTTGTTAAACCAAAGGGCATGACCACAAATTCGTAGTGCCCTTCATACGTGCAAAATGCTGTCTTGTGAATGTCATCTTCGTGAACACGGATTTGGTGATACCCTGAGCATAGATCGATTTTAGAAAAATAACTTGCTCCATATAATTCATCCAAAAGTTCATCAATGACTGGAATTGGATATTTATCTTTGATGGTAACATTGTTCAAAGCCCGATAATCAACTCAAAATCTCCACGAGCCATTTGCTTTTTTTACCAACAATACCAGTGACGAGAAGGGGCTTGTACTTGGGCGGATAATACCTGTCTTTAAAAATTCTCGTACCATGTTTTCTATAGCAGTCTTTTGGTATTGGGGATATCGATACGGACGCACACTGATTGGTTCCTCATGGGACTTCAATGGAATTCGGTGATCATGGAGTCGTTTTGGCGGCAGGGCGGTGGGTTCTGTAAAAACCTGTGAAAATTCATTAGTGAGTTGTTGTAACTCAGAAGAAACCAAGGGCTCCATTGATGTTTGGTTAATTCCACGTAAAGTCATTTGCTCCCCTACGTGAAAAAAACACATGGTCAGTTTGCGGTAGTCAGTGTGTGTGGTAAGTTCTGTAAAAACTTGTGAAAATTCATCTGTGAGTAGTTGCAACTCAGAATACTCTAAGGGCTCCACTGGTGTTTGGCCAATTCCTCGTAATGTAAGTTGCTTGCCCTCATGACAAAAGGACATGGTCAATTTGCGGTAGTCAGTCTCCACTGGGCCCAACGTTTCTAGCCATTGCACCCCTAATACGACTTGGCAAGCAGCAACTGGAAGCATGTAGAAGTCTACTCTGATTGGAATATCTTGAACCACAAGTTCGAGTCTCATACACTTGCCAGTACAATCAATTTTGTCACCATTACCCACCATTACCTGAAAGCTTTTGTCACACACTATTGGCAAGGATAATTTGCGTGCCACTGCTTGATCCAAAAAGTTATGAGTGCTGCCAACATCTATCAGCACAATGACATCTTGATTTTTAATAGTTCCAGGGACGCGAAGAGTTCGCGGATGAGTTGTTCCAGCCATAGCGTGGAAGGAGATTTCGGGCAGTGGTTCCTCTTGGTCGGTTTCCTTAGGGGCTTCATCTTTTTCTTCTGCTGAACATTCGGTGATCATAAAAAGTTGTGGACGTTGGCACCTATGTCCCAGTACAAACTTCTCGTCACAATAAAAACATAACCCCTTTTCCCTTCGCTCCCTAGCTTCTTGTCCAGATATTCGTCGGATTGGAACGGTGGTTGAAGGAGCTCCTGATTTCTGTCCAGGAGGCGGTCCTAGAAGTCCAGCAGCAGTTGAGCTCTGGTTGCGCGAATATGAACCAAGATTTTGGTTCCGACTTCCCATGCTATTATTGGTTCTTTTGAGTAAACTGTGCTTTTCCTCAATGAGTCGTGCGACTCCAATAGCATCAGCAAGGGTCCTTGGTTGTTTCACCTTGACATCCATTCGTATTTCGTCCTTTAAACCTGCAATAAAACAGCCAACAAGAAACTTTTCAGGTAATCCATCCACCCGGTGTGAGAGTTTTTCAAACTCTTCTTGATAAGCAGCTACAGTAGTGGTTTGTTTAAGTGGCGAGAGAGCTTCTGAAGGGTCTTCGTAGTCAGTAGGTCCAAACCGTAGAAGCAATGCTTTTGTAAATTCAGTCCATTTTAATGGCCCCTTCAACTTAGTGAGCCAACGGTGCCATTGTAATGCAATTCCTTCCAAATGAAAGGAAGCCAACTGAACTTGTTGATCCATCGGTACTTCTTTGAACTCAAAGTATTGTTCAGCCTTATAGATCCATCCATGTGGATCTTCTCCGTCAAACTTAGGAAAATGAAGTTTGAGTTGATGGTCTCTGGGGTTTTGCGAGCTCATAGTATGGCTTGTAAACGGTTGATGTGTTGGTGTAGTAGAGGTCTGGACAAATGGGTTTTCATCGGGTGCTGTGTGGTGGTTTTGCTGGGAGAGTTCAATGGTCTGGAGTTTGGTTAGAATGGTCTGTAGGGTGTTGTGTATTTGGTTGAAAGATGATTCATGACGCCCGAGAGTCTCATGGACCTCATTGCGGAATTCGATATTGGACTGATTTCGAGTCCCCATTGGAGCTTAACGTGGCTCTAATACCAAATGTTAAGAAGAATTTCAGGAGAGAGAATTAAGAGATGCAAAGATAGGAGGAAGGCATAATACTTCTCTCTTCTCCCCAGCCCATTGCCAGCAACTGGTTTTTATACAAAGTCGTTCTACCTAACTAACACTATAATTAAGGAACAACCACCTGCAAATCAGGAGATATATCCTCCCACAAACTAACGGAAATCAACAAAATGGACTACTAACGACAGTACGTGAAACAACAGAACATGGAAAACCAATTTGGCTGGGTCTAAGACAAATAAGAAGTAAGCAGTATGTGTGGAAATAACTGATTCAACTCATGCAGCCCATGCACTTATCAAGTATATAACTGTATAATATATCAGTGGACTATTTTGCAAATTTTAAAAATTTCAGGGACTATTTTATAAATATAAAAAATTGTCCGGTACGGTACCCGGTATTAACCGGTACCGGTACAGTACCGTTCCAGAACTGAATCCAATACCATATCCGGTACGATATTCGCAATATTAATTAGGCCAGAATAAGGGGACCAGAAGATTTGACCACCTTAACGAAACACGATAATAACGATCTTTTAAGTAAAACATGAGATCTCTTCCTCATTTTCCACGATAATAACGATCTTTAAGTAAAACATGAGATCTCTTCCTCATTTTCCCCGCCTGGTATCTTTGTCCGTCACTTGTGATGATTAGGCTATCTTAGATTCGTGCAATCCCTCTGCAAGCGCAGGTTCCCCTGAAGTAGCAAGCCATCCAAAGTTCATAACGACAATGAGTTACTAAATGACATTGAACTATCATGTTAAATTATGAAAGATTATTATAGATCTTAAAAAGGTTTAGATCAGGTAATTCAAATTATAAGTTAAATTTTATTAGGATTAAATAAAAAAGGTAGAAATCTTATTCAAATTTTAGACATTAAAATATTAGATCAATATTTAATAAAATTTAACTTAAATTATATATATAATCGTACATCTTTTCATAATAATTTAAGTTAGAAAATTCAAAATTTGATCTAATAATATGAATTTAAATTTTATAGTATGATCAAATTTTTAAGGAAGCTCGGCACTTTAATACATTAAAAGTTTTTTAATTTTTCAACATTTTCTCCTTATATTTAATTTAAAATTTTAAATATGTAGAAATTACTTATTTGAAATTTCGCTTAAGTTTTTTTACTTCTTATTATTCTTTATTATTATTGAATCTTTATCTTTTCTATTTTATCGTATTATTTATTTCATATTTTATTTTTATATGAATCATTAAAAATAATCTCTTTATTAATTAGAGATAAGACTGTGTAATACTTATTTGCTAAATTTTTAATAAATTATTGTTGTTAGAGATTAAATTCATTATCATCTTCTATTACTATTTAAAATATATTATTATTGGAAAATTAAAGTTTTATTTTTAAAATTAAATATATTAAAAATGATATGTTGCCTCCATGAATTTGAATCACTGCATAAGTTATCCAGATTAATGTAATATATGATTATATATAACTGGATGTTTATAAAAAAAGAATAAAATGTAATATTATTTGATTACAGAGGAGAGTTTAAAATGAAAAATTATTCTATTATAAATAATAAAAATGAGAAATTTAATTTAAAGATAAAAATTTAAATAATAAACAACTTTTAACTCTGTCATATTATAAACCTTTTTTCAAATTTAATTATGACGTCCAACCATTTCATTAAAAATGTTTACGTCTGATGAAGTCTAATTGTGGTTAATACAGTTTACCATTCGGTTCCCGCGGCAATCTCTTCAGCAGAAACAGAGACCAGAAAAGAGCCCCAAAAACCCTAACAATGGCGATTACAGGCCTCCCGAAACCTCCAGAAATTCACAGACTTACACAATCCAAGTACATAGACTCCGTGCGTTGGCTTCCTTCTGTCTCCCCATTTCAAAAACATGTCATTGTGTCCTTCTTTGATGTTGACACCGACACCCCTTCTCTCGAAATATGCTCTATAGACCCTCCTAAACCCCTAGTCCCACTCTCGTTGTGGACCCCACCTTCTCGCATCTCATCCCTTAAGACCACTCGATCCGTCGTCGCCGCTTCCACTCTCTCCGGTTCCGTTCACATTTTTGTCACCGGCGTGGAAAGACACGATATTTCCGGTTTGGAGCCGGTTTTTACGGTGGTGGGTAAGGAGTTTCACGTGGGTTCTGTCAATGGTGTGGATTTGATGGAGGGTAACAGTGAGTGTGTTAGTGTTGGTGATGATGGGCGGGTGAATTTGGTTAATTTTGGTGTTGAGGGTAGTTTTGGGAAGGGAAGTTATAGAAAGGTTTTTGACGGGAATGGTTTGGTTTCGTATACGGCGGTGAAGTGGGCATCGCCCAGTGAGTTTGTGACGGGTGGGTATGGGTTTGGACTTCAATGGTGGGATATCAGGCGACCTGGTGAAGCGGTTGGTCAGTTTAAAGGCAATTGGTGAGTGTTTTGTTTAGTTGGAGAGTTTTAAGTGATGTTATTTATAGGCTTGTAAATTGTTTAATTATATGCCTTGAAAGTTACTATAAGTTTGTTTGGAATGATCTTTTTCATTTTAGTTGGTGGAAGACTGAGAGTTTTAACGTTTTTGCATTGGAAACATCTGAAACTCGTGTTTCTAATGATCCATGTTTTTTATGGAGGCGGGATGGTTTGGAAAACCGTGGTTGTTTAAGATTTTGTGTATGATTTCTGCTCTATTTCTTAGTTCATTTGGCATTTTCCCATGGGCGTTTTCTTGCAGGAATCATGGAAAGACTTCTGGGATCATACATGCCATTGATATTCATCCTTCACGAAAACACACTTGTCTGGTAAGATAGCTCCTTTGCGTTTATGATTGTGTTTCGTGTAGCTGAATAACTCATTCGTGTCCTGATTGTGGTTATTGATGTTGCTTGGACTGTTGAATTGCAATTTTTTTGTTCTTTATAGTGAACAGATTGTCTACCTTGGGGCTGATTGAAAGTTTTCCAACTTTTAGCTAAGCCATTCTTATAGGATGTAGTATACTTCTCTTGTTCTCAATGTTATGAATATATATTATCTTAGAGTTCCTTTTAGGCAGGAGGTTCGGCAGGTACTGTATTTGCCTGGGATTTAAGGTCGCAACAACAACCAATTATTCTTTCTGGAGTAGGGACAGGTCAAACTATGATGCATCCATTGTCTGAAAGTGAGGTTTGGGAGGTCCAATGTGACTCCTATATTAAGTCATCAAGCCGTAATTTGTCATCCTCACGGACCTTACCAGCTATGTTTTGCTCAGAAGATGGAATCCTTGCTGTTGTTGAACAAGGTATGAAATTCTTACTGGAGCAGTTGATCGCTGTCTGATCCTCCACTACTTTTGTTCCAATTTGTACTTCAATGGTATCTAGGCTAAGGGCAATCTGTAGTAGTGGAGCTCTTGATGCAACTGTTTAAAGTCTTGATGCAACTATTGCTAGTAATCTTTAGCCAAAAGGCCAGCCTTCCATATACGGAAGCTTTTTTGTGGCACCTTAGTTGATCATTGGTTGAAGGGTTTCGTGGCCTAAACTTGGACTATTTTGTATGGCATAGGTGAGGAACCTGCTGAGCTCTTAGCTGAACCCTGTGCAATCAACAGCTTTGATATTGATCGCCAGAACCCCTCGGTATGGTTCAACTGAAAATGGTCGTGATCTTCTACAATCATGTATTTCTTCTATTTGTTGATAATTCAACGTGGTATTGCAGGATATTATATGTAGTCTGGAGTGGGAATCGATAGCCATTGTATCAAGGCCATAGATGTAAGTAGAGATTCAGCTCGAAACTGAGTTTTGATATGTCAAACCAGCAAAGCAGACATGGAAGTAATTACCAAGTCTGTATTTAGCTTGAATCTTGTTGTAGTCAATATTCCAAAGCTCTTACTGGGAGAGGTGCTTGATGCGACTGTTTGTTGTTGAAATGGTTCTCCCTTGTTGGATATATGGATCAAGATTTTGTTTTCTATCGTTGTTGAACCATGTCCAGGCAATTGTCTCACTCGCGTTCAGTTCATCAACTGTATGTAATTCTGTCAGCCCTCTTCCATTTTAACATTAGACCGATCACACTAACAAATCAAAATCCTGGATACAATAATCTGCTAGGCAGAAGCAAAAATGTATGGATTAAATTAAAATGAGGTACCCTATTGTTTCGCCAGACCTTTTCCTTGATAAAGTTTAAGTCCGATCAGACATGTTTTGGCCACTAACTTTAGGTTGTACCTGTCTGACTTCGGGTTGAGTTTAATCAAATTAAACTCGATTCTAGGTTTCAAATCATGTTGGACTAGAACTAAGTTTGTTTCATTCATGGTTGACAAAATTCTTATAATTACTGTTTAATTTTGTAAAATTCTTCAGATTTTCACATTTAATTAATTACACTCTCGATAGCTCAAATTAAGTATTATAGTTATATCAGCTATGAGAAATTAAACAAAAGGAGAAACTAGAAGAAAGAAACGAAACCAAGTAGTAAATAACACACACGGGTTTGAGGCTTGGGGACGCCTCTTCGCGGTCCCTCCTATCCTATCCACACAGTGCTGCTCCACATCAGGCCAATATTGCTCTTTCTTCTTCTTTTTCTTGGTCGAAGAAAGCCTTGGCAGAACACAAGAGACCACTTGGATAACAATGGCTTCTTCAACGATGTTGTCTTTCAATTTAAGGTCTTGCCCATTATCATCCTACTCTCCTTCTTCTTTTCCAGCCCGACTTTCCTGTTATGGGTCGAACCATTTCGCGCCCCTCAATAAGGAGACTAACTCGTTGAGACTCAGTTCCACTCGGAACATTTCTGGGTCTCGCTCAGTTTTGCTTGAAAACCCATGCTCCATGTCCAGTCTTACTCAGCAGCTTCAGTCGCTAACTGTTTTTGCTGCAAAAGGCTACAAAATGAAAACCCATAAGGTCAATCTCTTTTGCTCTTTCATTTTGCCTGTGGGTTGGGTTTTCCTTTCCTATATGGGGTTTAAGGGGTTTCTTTTCCATGCTTTTTTAGTTCTTTGTTACTATGAAGTGCAGTTTGTGTTAGCATTGAGATTGAATTTGCTGAGTTGTTGATAGGCATCAGCGAAGAGGTTTAGGGTGACAGGTAAGGGGAAGATAGTGCGAAGGAGAGCTGGAAAGCAGCATCTATTGGCCAAGAAGAACACCAAGAGGAAATTGCGACTCTCCAAAATGGTTGGTTTCCTTTCAACTTATTTCTGCTTGCCTTTTAGATTATTAGACTTTGGCTGCAAGAAAGATAACCTCTTTATGAGAGAATTCCTATCCTTCCTCTCTGAGAGTAATGCTCATGACAATAGTATGATGTGAAGTGTGTGTGACAAAATTGTATATGATGTGAAGACTTTTAAGCGTACGGAAAAAATAGAGACGATAAATCTGCTAGAAAATAGGTTATTTGTGTCAGCAAGGGAAATTTGAAGCCACACTGGGGCCTCGTAAGAGGTGACTGGAACAAAGTTGAAAATTGTTTCTTATGGAAAGCTGAAACCACCACAGGCTCGAAGATGCACCTATATATGTTAATGTTGAAAGTTGATGTGTAATGTGGAATATATATGTGTGTGTGTGTTTGTGTGTATTTATGTAGATACAGTGTAATTGTAAAAATGATGCGAATTATTAGCTTCAATCTTCAAACTTGTGAACTGCAGAAGAAACTATGATTTATCTAGGATAGAAGTGCAGGGTTTTGAGAGAGCTTGGAGAGAAATTAGATCGGATCTAAATGAACTCACATATAACTTGGGCATCATATCTCAACCCAAAATATGTCTCTTTTTGATTTGGGATGACTTCACTTGTGAATTTCCAACATCTCTCCCTCACAATGGATCTATATCTATATTGGACCCCTTAACCAATAGCTCATGCAAAGCCATTTGGGTCACTTTGACTCAAATCCATTAATCTTTATTCATCAAACTTCGCCAACCTGGCTCTGCTACCAATATTTTGGTTGGAAAGGGGACCCAATTTCACAAACAACAACAAACTTCAACCTTTCCCAAATTGTGTAGCTAGATGGGAAATCAATACCAACCAAAATCATATTAGTATAGTGCAAATATAATCAGCTCAAACAACTAAAAGAATAGAAGAATTTACATGGAAAACCACAATGTGGGAAAAAACTATAGGATCGTTAATAAACGGTACCAAAACTTCCACTAATCAATAATAATCAAATGAGTACGACAAATTGTTCTTCCCTAGCTCAATTAGAGGTAAACACAATTATCAAGGAAGCTCCTTGGCACAACAAAATCAAATAATCATCACCCAAAGGTGGCAAAGTATAAATTCATATACAAGGAGTATTGGACGAAAATACCAAGTTAGAGAGCTCTAAATCAGATTTTAACAGTTGGATGTGAAGAGGCAAGACCTAGGAATAATGTACTAAAATTTCATCTCAATTAGAGGGTGTTTGGTTGTCAATCAAAGCTAGAGAAAATTTTGATCTGCATTTTCTCTCTCTTCTAGACACTTCTGTCTCTCCCCTCTTCTTTACACACTCTTTCATGTTGGACCATGATTCCCACAAACACATTTCGATCATTGCGTGTTTGTGAAGAATTATGCCATAGGTGATTTTCTTGTTCTCTTGTTATATATTGATGATATGTTGATTGTTGGTCATCATACCATGAAGATTGCCAGTTTGAAGAAAACATTAAGTCCTTTGCAATAAAGGACCTTGGCCCTGCAAAGCAAATTTTAGGCATACAAATTTCCAGTGATCGGAAGAACAAGAATATATGGCTATCACAGGAAAGATACGTTGAGAAAGTGTTGCAAAAGTTCAACATGGACAAGGCTAAACTTGTGAATTCTTCATTTGTAGGTCACATGACATTAAGTTCCTATCAGTATCCTACAAGTGATAAGAAAAGAAAGAGATGAAGAATGTGCCTTATGTATTGGTCGTAGGAAGTTTTGATGTATGCCATGATGTGCACGAGGCCGGATATAGCTGACGCCATTGGAGTTGTTAGCAGGTTCATGAGTAATCCTGGAAAGGAGCATTAGGTAGCAGTTAAATGGGTTCTCAGGTATCTTCAGAGTGTGCTTATGCTTTGTTCCTGGACTACCTATGTTAGATGGCTACACAGATGTTGATATGTCGGGGAATATTGATTCGAGCAAGTCTACTTTTGGATACTTGATGACATTTATAGGGGGAGTAGTATCATAACAATCAAGGTTGCAAAAATGTATTGCTTTGTCAACTATAGTGTCAGAGTACATAGCAGCCGCTGAAGCAGGCAAGGAGTTAGTATGGATGAGAGATTTTCTTGAGGAGTTGGGTTTGAACCAAGGGAAGTTCCTACTCCATTGTGATCGTGAGAGTGCCATCCACCTTGTCAACCAACACATTTGAAGGAGATGTCATTGGATTTGAGAAGTTGTTGAAGACAAGTTGTTTGAGCTTGTAAAGATGCACACCGATCTCAACAGATCAAACATGTTGACGAAGACCTTACTAAAAGAGAAACTTGTTGCTTGTCGGAAGAAAGTGGGCTTGGTCGAGCTCCCTAAGTAGGAGTGAGGGGGAGCTATGTTATGTGAATCCCTCCCACTTGGAGGAATGGTCCATTAATTTGGACTAATTTCATGTGTTATACCATATGAGTTTTACTTCATATGATAATATTTGGTGTTGGTTTGAAGTGTCAACTTTGCCCCCATTTTAAGTTACTCATTAGAGGCAAAATATGAAAGAAAATGGGGGTATATGGCTGGAAATTAAGAAGAGAGTTATTAGGTTGTAGAGTGTGTAAAGAATACAAGAGAGGGAGGAAGAAGTGTCCAAGCGAGAGAGAAAGTGCAGATCAGAATTTTCTCCAGGTCCAATCAATAACCAAACGATGTCTAATCGAGATGAAATTTTAGTATGTTGTTCTTGGGTCTTGCCTCTTCACATCCAACGGTCAAAATCTGATTTGGAGCTCTCTAACTTGGTATTTTGATCCAATACTCACTTGTATACGAATTTATATTTTGCTACATTTAAGTGTGCCAAGGAGCTTCCTTGATGATTATGTTTACCTCTAGTTGAGCTAGGGAAGAACAATTTGTTGTACCCCTTTGATTATTATTGCTTAGTGAAAGTTTTGGTACCGTTAAACGGTACTGTGGTTTTTTCCCACATTGCAGTTTTCAACGTAAATCTTTGTGTTGTTTGGGCTATTATATTTGTATTGCTGTGATTTTGGTTGGTATCAATTTCCAATCGAACTACACAATTTGGGAAAGGTTGTATGTTGTTGTTTGTAGAATCGGGTTCTCTTTCCTGCCAACAAGTAGAAGTTAGAAGATAAGAAAGATAAGTGCGTGAAATTTGCTGCTTTTGATGAATTGTAGCTTACTCCCATTTATTTTGCATGAGACAAAAAAATAGTTAGCTATTTGCCAAATCCATAAAGCAATTTTAGTGTCCTTGATCTATTTGCGTTGAGTCCATATCTATTGGCATGTACATATTCTTTTTGTTATCCTTTGAAAAATTTCATCTCCTCCAGTGACTTGCCAAATTTGATGTTACAGTTTTGTGTGATTGTGGAAGTTTGTACATGCCATGTCCTTGCTTCTGGTATAGATTCCCTAGTTTTTCTCCGCCTTGATACTGTTTTCTTCATCAATTGACATGTCTGAGTTGCATGGTTCTGGGATGCATTCGTTCTGTTTATGATTGGTTAAAAGATTGTCATCACATTGTCTTTTGACTCTTGAGGCAGAAAATTATACAGTTAGTATTTTAGCAACTACACAATTAATGTTTTAAAGACTTCAATGTGTATTGTATCAAAAACTTTGAACAGCATAAGAAGAGAGATCTAACAACGATATTACTGATCAGCATGTTTACTCGTCTTGTATTTACTGAGAAGTGTTGTCTGTATGGAGATTAAGGTGAATTTAACTTACATTTTCAAGTGCTAGAACGTGTAATATTACTGTATGTATATGCTTTGATATAAAACTTCTGAATGTGACTGTTTTGCTGGTATGTGCAGCACCAAGTCAGCCGGAGCGACTACGACAACGTGATCGGTGCTTTGCCGTATCTAAAAGTAAATAGGAATGTGCAGTAGAGATGCAAATTGAAGTTCAACATTTGTTTACCTTATGAAAGATAGTTGTTCTCTAATACAATTACGAATAGCTGACATTGTTCCTCTTACCTTGAATTCCTGTATTTGTCGATGATACTAACACATCCTGTCCATCTCTTGGCAACCTAGGCTTTTTGCAAGTACTTGAAGCCAATTTGCTTCCAAGGCAATCTCCAAGCTTCACTCTAATTACTTTTCTGACGCACAAAACGAAGATTTAAGTATCACTTGTCTGTCCAGAAACAAGCCTCTGTGTCTTCAACTCTATAATCACATTCAAGGTTTCCAGGTGACGTTACATTTAATTTTAAGATTAAGAGATCTATAAATTAGGGATGTGCATCTTTATTTAATAAAATATGATTTTTTAAAAATACTAATTCATGTCTCAAATCATATGTATTTATCCATCTAATTATGAAAATAAATATAAGGTAAAAGACTTTTCTTTTATGAATTGACTTATTTTTAATATATAATTTAATGTTATAAACATATTAATATATTTCCCACTTGACCTCATCTTCGTCCTAACGACAGACCAAAAACGTAACACGACAACGAACTGCTCTTTAATTATCAATTGTCTCCTTCACTTTGCCTCAGTAATCACTTTGTCGGTTTATCAATTACACTAATATAAAACTCATCCTCTCTATTATTCTGAATAAATAATTGATTCAAATAAAATTCGTTATAAATCCATTTATATATTATGATAATTCAAATAATCACCTTATAATTACCAACAAATTTACAAGGAAAAAAATGTTTAACAGAGTATTTTAAAATTTTTAAACCCTTTAAACCTTAAAAATTTATAATTTTTTTAATTTTAGTTTAAAATTTCTATTTAATTTAAATTAAAATAACGGTAAAAAAAATACAGCATAAACATCAAACATTGTTTACGTTACGATTCAATTAAGTTTTTAAATTCAAACTAAACTAATTAGATCAAATTTAAACTAATAATTTATTATAATATAATTATTAATTTAAGCAATAAATTTGATTATTACCATAGTAAAATTTGATTAGTTTATATATAAGATTCATATTTTATTATCATTTTTAACTTAAGTTTAAGAATTTTTTAAAAGTAAAAATCTAAAAGTTAAATAAATTTCTAAAATTTCCTTTAATACCTTCTATTTTAATATTATATTATATTATACATATATACCTAATAAGTCCCTGATAACATGGTACATATCATGGGACTTACTTTTGTTAATTAAACTAAAAAATTATATTTCTTATTTTAGGTCGTGTCTATATATATATATATATCAGATTTAATAAAATAAAGTAAATAGAATAAAATTTTTTACTGCAATGCATCACATGAGTATTCGTGTCAAGGAAACTCAGGATCTTGCGCCACGTTTCAAACTGAACCAACCTCCGCCGTCGTCAACTATGGAATCACTGGGCCCCACATATATCCGTTAAATACTATTACGTGTATTCGAGCACGTGTTCTGTATCTTGTCACAAACTAAAAGACGAAAATGTCCTCACCCCTTGGTCAGAGTGAGAGACCATTTCCGTAATTTTGTGTTTGACGGGGTCAAAATGACTCGTGCGAGTCGCTCTAAAATGCGTGTCTACGAATGTGTTTCACGTGAGTGACACCGTTCGGCCGGCGCTATTTTGTCTCTCTCTAATCTTAATCTCTCTACATTTCTAGGGTTTTCGAAGAAATCATCTCCCGAGATTTTCTCGTTCTCAGTTAATCTGCAATCGTAATTTGATCTTTCCTTGTGATTTCTCGAGGAAATCTAATAATATAGTTACTGGTGCTTTCTCTTCGTGTTGGAGCTTGTGTGGAGATCGGATTTATGGTTCAGTTGACGATGAAATCGGGGAATATAGGGTCCGAACACGAGTCGTCAAATGGAAACAAATTGCCCGTCAAGCTTGAGATCATGGAGGATCTCTTGGACGAAGAGCACGAGCCTCTCAATAAGCGATCCAAAACGACGTTGCAGGCTGCTCAGCAGGTACTTTTTTTCCTTATTACATTTCGTTTTATTGATGCAAAAGAAATTACAAAGAAACCGATTGATTGATCTCTCGTTTTCAGCTTTTGTGCTAATCGTTTAGGTTCAAATTTTTTTGTTCGATATGTGGTGGATTTGTTGGGTTTTTCTAGAAAATGATCTCTTTGTTTTTTATAGAAACTCTGTTATTGTTCATGATAAGAAGGGTATGTATATTTTATTAGAAAGATATCTTTTTTCCTCAATGTACATTTGGGGCAATCTAGCAGTGGGGTGCCGGTGCTAATGCATTTGCTGTTCAGCAATCGCAATGTAATCCTCTTGATGAGCCGAGCCCACTTGGGTTGCGGCTGAGGAAGAGTCCCTCGCTTCTGGATTTGATCCAGATGAGGCTCTCGCAAGGTCAAGGAAGTGTCTCAACAGTTGGAGCTAAGCAGAATGAAAATCATGGGTTGATATCTAAGAAAGAGAGTAAAAATATTGCTGCTTCTGGTACCACTGACAAGCTTAAGGCTTCTAATTTTCCTGCATCGATTTTAAGGATTGGGAGCTGGGAGGTACGTGTGTAATGATGTCTTGTTTTATTTTATTTTTAATGTTGCTGTGGTTACTTGAATTGATGTTACCAATACTTTATTTTGTTTGTCAGTGTACGGCAAGGAATGATGGTGATCTGGTGGCAAAGTGTTACTTTGCAAAGCATAAACTGGTTTGGGAAATTCTTGAAGGTGGCCTTAAGAGTAAGATAGAAATCCAGTGGTCTGATATTATGGGTTTGAAGGCAAACTGCCCTGATGATGGACCTGGGACATTAGATGTTGTGGTAAAGCATTGACCTGCAATACTTTTGTGAGAGTTTGAGTTTGTTTTCTTATCTTGGCTGGTTTTGCTGTTGCTTATGAGCCTGAATAAACGATTTCTTGTGCAATGCAGCTTGCTCGACAACCCCTTTTTTTCAAGGAGACTAATCCACAACCCCGAAAGCATACCTTGTGGCAAGCCACAGCAGATTTTACAAATGGTCAGGCCAGCATACACAGGTCATATTATTAATTATTATACAACTTTCAGCCTTAATTGTTAAGTGTTGGTCTTGGCTGTCAAGTCTTTAGTTTATGGTGGAATTCTGGTGGAAATTTTAGTTTGGGTTAAAGTAGAAGAATACCTGTGTACATGCTTCCATTCTACCATCGGGGACTTGGTTAAAAAATGCAATTGTTTTAGTCAATAAGTACATAAGTAGTTAACCAATCTAAAAATTGCTCTGAAATGATATTATGGAATGGAGCAGGCATCATTTTCTGCAGTGTCAGCAAGGGTTGCTAAACAAGCATTTTGAAAAGCTCATCCAGTGTGACATGCGATTGAACTTCTTAAGTAGACAGCCAGAGAAAGTATTGGATTCACCATATTTTGATCAGCAGCCTTCTATATTTGAGGGTCCTGATGAATCAAAAAATATAGTTGAGACTGGTATAGGAACCTCTATTTTGGGCGTCCAAGGTATGCCATCACCATCTGGAGCTCACTCATCATCCTTGGAAAATGAGATGGGGGATCTTACTAGTGCAACATTAGAGCTTGCATCTCGAGAAGCTCCTTCTCCTAGCTCAGGTGTGTTGGATTGCTATTAATGCTTCCTTTTTAGATTTGCCATGAAAATCTTGACGTGTTTGGGGAATGATTTCTTCCTCATCAAAGATCATTTGGACAAACTTCATGGGATATATTGCTTTCTTTAACTTTGGCACTATCATTTTTTAGATTTAGTCCTAGTTCATCACTCTCGCATCAATAGTTATGCACATGTTCATTTTAATTATTACCTAGCTTCTACGTTTTCTTCCTTCTTGTGTTTCTTCTAAAAATTTCCAGTACAATGATTTTTTCTACATTTTTGAAAGTTACCCTCAAGGGTTTATATTAAGCTATGCCTGTGATTGCATGTCTTACCTCATGGTCTTAATTGATTGCTGAATCACCTCACATATTAGTGATGGACACCCATGCAATTGAAGGAAGTGGAAATTGTGAATCTGTTGATTCAAGAGGCCCAAGGGATTGGGATCAGATCAAAGTGCCAGGGCTGCACCCATCTATGTCTATGAGTGATTTTATGAATCACATTGGAAATTGCATTTCAGAACAGATGACATCTGGAAATCCGTCCTTTTCTGCTGATGGATCAGAATGCCAGGAAATTATAGAGGATATTGCCCAGTACCTTCTTAGTGACACTCAGCTAACGACAGCTTCTGATGAGAAAAGGCTCATGGCGAGGGTCAATTCTCTCTACTGCCTTTTGCAGAAGGACCCAACATCAAACCAGAACTTGCAGCCTAATGATGAAAGTTGTGTCGAGGAATCTGATTATGGGAAGGGGATTCAACAGAATGATACAAATGATTCATCGCATGACAAACCTGAAGGAAGTACTAAGGAAGTTTCTGGTGGCAAGCCGGCGCCAGGCATGTCCAGGAAAGACTCATTTGGGGATTTGCTGCTTCAACTCCCTCGAATTGCATCTCTTCCGAAGTTCTTATTTAACATTTCGGAAGAAGATGGTGATAATCAAGGTAAATAGTGCTTTTCATTGTTTCGCAATATCAAGATGCGTTTTTCCCAACTAGATAGTGAATCTCTTGCTTCGTTGTGAAAGGAGGCTTTACTTCTGTTCTAGATATTGTTACATATGTAGTGTCTTTAAGTATTGTTTTAGGGAGCATAGGGATTCAGAAATTTGTTTTGATGAAGAATCCCGCAATTCTCCGCTGTAACATACAAAGCTAGGTATCCTAGCATGATTATTGGTGTTTAAAAAAGTATGGTGTTGCTAATTGGGAATAATCTTTGCTAATTGTGGATTCTGGTTTTGCTCTTCCTAGCAAAATAGCTCTCTGGTCTCCTAAACGATTATGCCTTTTTTATTGACCTTTAGTAATCAAAAATAAGGTAAATGACGTCGCCCAAATTTTCTGTTCTCAAGTTCTCCTGAAAACTAGGTTAGCGGCAACAGCAAATGTACTTTTCCGATCTCTTTTGTCGATGTAATGAAAAATAGAAGGATTTTTATGACAAAGCAAAAAGGTTTTACAACTCTAGATCTGAAGTACTAGCGTTCTATTTCCACCTATTTCCAAGTATTGTAATTAACTTAAACACATTACACATTGGGGATCTATCATCTGCTCTTCGGACACGAAAAACTGCAAGCACTGCGTATGGAAAGCATGATTACAAGAAAGGATCGCTACGTCTGGGAAATTATGAAATTCCAACCCGAACTCGTCTGGTATAGGCGATATTGCAAGGTCCTCCGCACAGCAGAAACACCTTTCTCCAAGTTCCTCACAGGGTGCAGTATCAAATCCTGCCAAACGATAAAATAAACTTTTTAAGATTAATGAACCACTGATTTTATATCCTTCAAATTATGCATTCAGCAGCATTCAGGCGTCAGCCCATTTTCTCTCTTGAGACATTGATGACTTAATCACTGAGGTGGGGCTTTTTCTCTGGAAAGTTAATCAAACACTGTCTTCCATATTTAAAATGAACACGAGAGGCTGCAAACCGGTTGACTTGAGCCCCTCTCATTTTCACATAATCTTAATTACAGAAAAAGGTCCGAAGCAAAGGAATTAAATATAAGATATGGAAGAAGCATATCAAAGTAACAGGAAAACTTGGGACCAAAAATAAAATTCTTTTTGAGACATACCAACCCACTTAATATGATGCTGTCGAGATTCTAAAGTTGATGATGACATTATCGGAGACTCCTGTCGTTCTGATGATGTCATTCTTGAAGGTAATGTGGTCGAATCTTTTGATCTCGTTGAAACCATTCTTTCTTTTGAACATTTCTTCTCTTTCTGTTTCTTCTTATCATGATCGGAAGGTGGTGGAGTTTCCCTTTGTTTCGTAGTGACAGCCTTTGCATAGTCTTCTTGAGCTGGAGCATTCTGGTCTCTACTCCTGGCAATTGTGTCTGAAGAAATTTTGTTGCTTTTGGCAGGCATAATATGTTGAGTTTGACTTGGTTCACCTGCATACAAAATGGACAGTCTCAATGTCAATGTCACAAGTGAAAGGCAACTGAGACTGATGCCTCTAACCCATGAACACCATAAGTGAAAGATAGAATGATCTGCCCCTGATTGAATTTATACCTGTCTCTGGTTTCGTAGTACTCTGTTCGTCAGTGGTTCTCACATTGCCTCCTTCTGATTCATTTTCGGATACCCTGATACGAATTTTATCTGGGAAAGGAGCACTCATGCCATGTGAAAGTTCTGAAGTAGTTTTAGAGTCTGAATCGTGCTTGTTTTCACTTTGAATTCCTCTCTCTACAACATCACTAGCAGTTAGTTTCTCGCGATCTACAGGCTGGCTTTCAACTGTAAAACGTAGAGAAACATCAGCAGATGGTTCTACAACATCCTGAGATTGGAATGTTAAAAATTTAAGCCCTATTTCTTCTAAATCTGTCTCAGGTTGGGCTTGTTGAATAGTACAATCTGAAAGGTGCATGAGACGAGTTTCTTTCTGTACACCCCCTGGAGGGTGGTTCTGACATGAGACATTGGTAATGTCAACTCCTAACTGTAATGAAACAGTAAGTGGCCTTCTTAGGATGGGATTGGAGTCATTCCTGGGTCTAACTGCTTCTCTGCGATTCTCAGCTCGCTTTAGGCAAATAAAGCGACGAGGCAGCCATTTTGATATTGCACTCGCTAGAATCGCAATCCATTGTGATAGGATTCCTGCAATCAGATTGTCAAGTTAACACGAATCCCTATTCTAATTTATCAAACCAAGCTTGTTATTTTGACAGGATAGTAACAAGAAATATTGTTAAAACTTTATTTCCTCGGTAACATTGGCGAAGATTGCTCCAATGGTATATACAGTCACGACCTAGACACTATAACAGACAGAAAAAGAAAAGCAAAAAAGCAACAAACTTTCTGGTCTAAAGAACAAACCAAACGACTTAACGCGAAAGGTACCACGTAACAGACAAATCCCATCAAGAACTTGACAAGTAAATACAGATAATATCCAAAACAAGAACACCATAATCTTAATAAAGCTCAAAAGAAGACGCATACCCATCTTGCTTCCCGCCAACTTACAAAGTTAAACGTAAAGGGCGACAAAGAACATCAAAAAAGGAAATCTTTTTGGGAATTGGGGGTTTTCAGTTTGCGTCTTAGGCTATACTCAATAGTTCGGTCTTGGAACAGGCGTTTGTTTACGTAGGAAAGTTCTTACGTATTTATTTAACGTTGTACGACCGACAAAACAAGCACAATTGCATAACCCTAGACGTTGGTTCTATTCCTAACGCAACCATGATTTAATATCTTGCTAATCCGAATGAATATAATGGGAGATTGCTAGCAAATTAGAGTTATAGTTAAACATGAAAACTTTTTGTTTTTAGTTTTAGTGTGATACTAAGGGTTTTACAAAATTGCAAAGTCAATTTTCTATTTTTTTTAAGTAATGTCTTGAATTCGTCAATTCCTACTCTATTGAGTGATAGAAGTTTATGTCGGCTTATGCAGTTTAATCATAAAAATTTTGAACTAGCCAATTTTTTAATTTTCGTTTCAATTTATGTTAATGTTGTTTATTAATTAATGGTTGATTTTTATAAGGTAATTGATATTTATAAATTAAAATAAATTAATTTATTTTTATTTACTGTACTTTCTTTTCAATTAAACCTTTAATTAAGGAAAGTTCTTTGTGATGATCTTAGAACTGTGAGTGTTCATTATATTCATCGTTCTGCGAATAGACCTGCTCATAAGCTTGCTAGAGCATGTTCTATTATGACAGACAGAGTGGTGTGGAGATCTCTTCCACCTTCTTGTATTTTGGATGATCTTGCTTCTGATTTGAGTTAATGCATTTCTCTTCCTTTTTTTTATTTTTAAAAGGACAATCTCCTTAAATCAGATTTCAAATTCTTCAAATTTATTCAATCTTTAATCAATTTTATGACTGTCTAATATCGGCTGAATTTTTTAAACCTTTTATCTTACTAGTTTAACTTTCAGACTAATTCTTTTAAAAAATATTAATAAGAATCCTTGGAAGCACGAAGCTAGTTTACTATTTTGGCATCTCACCATTTTATTATAAATTATAAGATCCTAAAACATGCATTAAATAGATATTTCGTTACTGTTAATGTTGATTATTCGAAAACGGCTGTTCAGTTTCGTCTAAGTTCTCTCAATAATGTCTCGGTAAAGCTCATGTCCAAGATCATTGTGAATCACCTCCAGCCTTGGCTCCAACAGTTTATAGCGCCTACTCAGAGTAATTTTATTTCAGGCAAAAGTACTTTAGATAAAATTATTCACTCTTTCTCTTAAAAGAAAGGGAAAAGTGGTGGCTTGATGACGAAGATTGATTTGGAAAAGACTTACGATGATATTGATTGGGAGAGACGGGGTTTACTTCTACCATTGTGGCTCTTATCATGTTTTGCATCACTTTTACAAAGATGAATTTTCTTTGAAATGGGGAAATCACTAATTACTTTAAACCGTTTAGGGATTTCCGTCAAGGTGACCCCTTGTTTCCTTATCTTTTTGTTTTATGTCTGAATAAGCTTTCTTGCTTGATTGAATAGGAAGTAACAGCGGGTAACTGGAAGCCTATCAAATTGTCAACGGGTGGGCCTGCTATTTCTCATTTGATGTTTGCAGACGATTTAATCTTGATGGACGAAGCTTCAATTATACAAAGCAAAACCATGATTGCCTGTTTAGATAAAATTTGTGCTTTTCATGTGAAAAAGGTTAATGTTGCTAAGTCTAGATTTTATGTTTTACCAAACATTGGAAAAAAATAGTAGACGGTATTCAAAGGTGTACAGGCATGTGTTGATCTTGGATTGTATCTTGGTGTTCCCCTTCGTACGCAGCGTGTTTCTCAAAGAACCTATGACCATATTCTAACAAATATCAAGAAGAAATTGACTGCTTGAAAGGCTGATCAACTCTCACTTGCTGGTCGAGCCACTCTTGTGCAATCTGTCACTATTACCATGGCTACGTACACCATGCAAACCATGAGACTTCCCATCGCCGTAACCAAAGAAATTGACTCTCTAAATAGGAAATTTCTTTGGGGTTCAACGAATAACAAGTAGAAAGTGCCGCTACTTAAGTGGGATATGATGTGTCGTCCACTTAAGGAAGGTGACTTGGGTTTTCGAAAAACTGCAGATCTAAATTTGGATTTATTAGCTAAGCTTGGCTGAGGCCAATGATAGTGGTTTATGGGCTCGTGTTTTAAATGCTAAATATTTTCAAGGCTCTACCTTTTTACAGTCGACAATAAAACCCTTTGCTTCTCATACTTGGAGGAGCATTTATGCCAGTAAGAATATTGTCAAGCACGGTTGTTCAAAGTTGGTTGGGTGTGATTATCAAACATCTTTTTTATTTGATAAATGGCTCGATAAATCTGAGTTGTGCTCGTTAATTGATCAAAATTCCTTACCCCCTTTGAAAGATGCGAAAGTCTCTGATTATTTAGACAAGGAAACAGATTTTTGGGATATTGTGAACTTCTTCGTCGAGGAAACCGAAAATTTCTCTCTCTTTTAATGTCTGTTCATTAGGAAAAGGACAGAACTATTTGGTTTGCTTCTCCCTCTGGTGTGTTCTCGGTAAGTTCAGCTTATAATCTTCTGCTTGGGACATCACAAGCGAATTTCAACTGGAATTTAGTTTGGAAGAAGACCTTGCCTCCTCGCATCAAGTTTTTCTTATGGCTGGTTGTTCATAACTGATTGTTGGCATGTGAAGCTTGTGTCTAACGCCATATCACTATTACAGCCAATTGTCCAGGATGTGAGGCGAACCAATTCTACATTTACTTCGAGATTGTCAGGAGTCGCGAGTCATTTGGTCCTCCTGGCTCCAAGGTCGTCAGTTAGATGTTTTCAATTCTTTATCTCTTGTTGATTGGATTCGTGTTAATTTTGCAACTCTTTTATTATTGTTGCCAACAATATCCCCTGAGCTGACCTTTTTTGTTATACCTGTTGGTATATATGGTGTTGGCGTAATTGCGCTGTTTTTGAACTAGATTTTGTCTGACCCTTATGCTACTAAAATCATTTGTGCAAGGATGCAGAATTTTTGCAAATATAGCACAATGGAAAAAGCCTTGATGATGAATCAAGATATGATGATTGCTTGGAGTCTACCACCCACTAGTTGCATCAAAATTAATGTGGATGCATCAACACTCACAAATCCGGGAGAAACAGCGATTGGAGGCCTTGCAAGGAGCGCTGAAGGAAGCTAGCTGTTTAGGTTTGCAAGGAGACTCGGTTGGGACAACGTTACAAGAGCTGAATTGTTCGAAATTTATTATGTATTGCTTTCGGCTTGGGATCGAGGCTTCCAAATTGTGTTTGTTGAATCAGGCTCTCTTTTAGCCGCTAACACAGTGAATGGCAACCTTTGGCCTACAGATCAATTCTATCAAATTATTCGTGCTTGCAAGGAACTGCTTAGTTGCACTTGGTAAGCAGTGTCGTGTTGTGCATACTTATCGCTAAGCAAATATGTGCACTGACTAATTGGCTACTTGGGCTTTCAGAGGTGTTTTTTATGATACTTACCTTGATAACGCACTGGATAGCTCCACCGTTTGCTTCAGGAGGATCTCTTGGGTGTTGCTTCGCCTAGGGCCATCCCTGTTTGAACCTAGCAATCTTTGATTACTCCCTTGTACCAAAAAAATAATAATAATAAATATTTATGTAAAAGTTTACAGGTTTCCTTTTATATGGCTTCTCAAAAGGTAAAAAGAAAAACATTTTTCATAACCTTTTTCTCAAACGAACTGTCTATTTTATAGAAAATTTTTATTATACAAAATTTCTAATTTTAATGCTTGACAAAATTGTCAAATCTGTATACTTTTCGTAACGTAAGTTCGGATTGCGGCACATACTTTTTTCACGTGTGGAGCTAAGATAGTCAAAGATAACTGCGCCTACATTGTTGTACTTGATATTGTACTATGATGCCGGAATTATTGAAAAAGCCAAATTATATTAATATAAAATTTAATAGTAAACCCAAAATTAAGTTGTGCAAATATTGAAGGAATGTTGATGTAAACATAATTTTTTAAAATTACAAGAATACAATAATATCTTTTTTATTGAGTTTGGCTTGAGCTGCATATCATTTTTTTTAGAAAAGTTAGATCTTGTGTTAGTCTGGGCTTAGGCCTAGGTACATAACATTTTGCTTAGAGGAATTTAGCCTTAGGCAAATTTGAGTTTGTGTTTGAACTTATGGACTAACTCATGGAAATAACATTTTTATTAAAATTTAAAGATCCATTTACAAAATTCTTTTGTTTCATCCTTCTTATATAATGAAAGCATTACAAATATCATTTTATTAGTAATTATACATTCTTGTTTATTAAATCATCTTTTTTTGAATTTCTACACAATTAAATAAAACCTATCTATGCTCATGCGAACTCGACACAAATAGCTTTTTTTTAAAAAGAAATTGGATTGAACTCTTCTTTTATTTTTCAAGAGATATTCCTCTTTTCTTTTTGATTTCAATGGGTTATTTTTTATATAATTAAATGCATTCTCAATTTCTCATTCGTTTAAAACAAAATTCTTGTGTTAAAATATAAATTTAAAGACATAAACTAACGATAACTCAACATTAAGATCTATTGAGCAAACCTAATTAGTATAAAGACATAAATCAACCACATACTCTACCAAATAAAAGTTATGACGAAAATGTAGTAATACTAATAAAGTATCGAGGAGATAATTCTCAACCCACCTAATTTTAGCATAAAATGTAATGATGTCTAGTTTAGTCGTAAAAATTTTGAGTCGTCTAATTTTTTGGATTGGTTTTCAAATTTTTAGTTTGATTTACTTTAATAATTCGTAATGTTAAGAATTGATCAGTTAATTAATTAATTGGTTAATTTTTATAAATTAGTAAATTCTTATAAATTAAAATAAATCAATTAATTTTTATTTAATAATTTTTAATTGAATTTCAAAATTTTAATAAGTAAATACAATTTCTTTTAATTATATTTCAAACTATTTAATTTTATTCAAAATTTAGCCAATTTTTAAATAATTCAAATATATAAATTTCGACATTTCTGTTAAAAAAATATTTAACATTTTTAAGTTTTGAGACTTGATATAATTAAACATATTATATTTCATATACCCCAATTTCAAATTGCATTTTTCGGACGGTCCACTTCACCACTTGCCTTTGCCTCTCTCTGCGCTCCTGCCGCTGCTGCTCTCTCTACTCGACTCCTCGATAAAAAGCAATACACATTAACATCCGAGTAACGAAAAGTGCAAACGCAATGCAATTATAGATGTTACTGCAAGTATAGAACGCACAAGTATTGTCAATCTTAAATGTGGATAATGGAAATTAATCTTCCTCCTCATATTATTGGTGGCAACTCGACAGCTATTTGTTGAAATTTCACTTTGGCCTGCATAAGTTTCATATGGTCCTTTACCCTTGTAGTTTAAGGATCGTTTACAGTGATTCTAACAGAATTGAACATTTACAATCATTGTGTATAATTGTAAAAGGTGGCATGCGTTGAACACGTAATGATATCTTAGTTATGTATTCCAGATCGAATGTGAAAGGGCAATAAATGAAGGAATGCGAAAAATACTTGATTTCGGTTCCATAACTTCAAACAAGCTTTCTGAATTTGATTTCTCTAACTTTTTGTTAAATCGTATATGCTAAACTGCATTAGATAAATCTTGTTTTCTCCTACCGAATACTAAATAGTATTAGAAAAAACTTGTTTCTTCTCACCAAATGCTAAACTATATTAGAGGAAATCTTTATGTTCTCCAACTAATGCTAATCTGTATGTGTCTTCACGACATAGGCTCAAGATCAATCTATATATATGCCCAATAACCTTTAAATGCTTCAGATTGACACAAATCTTAAGACTTTTATACGTATCATAACAATGTATGATAACATGTATTACTGAGGCTAAACGATGATCATCTTTGATGAACCATCATACCGTTATAATACATTAAATGTATAAATGTACATTGAGCAAACATAATGATCCCTTAATAAAATGTATTTAAGGACTTCAAAACACCTATGCTGTATACTTGTATTTTAAATACAAGTGGTTGAAGTCCTTTAGTTAAATAAGCGACTGACTTTTCCTCAATTTTTAAATGCTCCAAACCTTGATGTAACCTTTTTGTATCAACTCTTCTATGGACAAATAATTGACTTCAAAATGCTAAGACTATGTGATATTCTTTATTGTTATTAAACAACACAGCAACAAGAATATCACAGTATGACCAAATGGGTCTAGTCATTGAATCAACCACAGGCAACTCAGAAATTAAGTTTCTGAGCTAAACTGTCTATAAAGCGGCCCCGTAGCATGCATGGTCGAGGAAATCACCTATGTCTACTTAACACTCTACCATGACATTGTACCATCTGCAAATTTAAACTGTAACCTTAAGTGAATTTTCAATCATCTGAACACATTGCTAAATTTGAATATGAATTCTCTGCGAGGTTTCCATATGTTAACATATAATCCTTGATTCCCAAATTATTTCAACACTCGCTTGACTGTATTGCCATGGTCTACACTTAGTTTAACCAGATATTGACCAAACAGTCAAACAGTAAATGCAATGTCTTGCCTAGAACATAGCTGAGCATACATCAAGCTATCAACCGTACTATAATACATAATATTCCTTATAACCTCTCTATTTACTTTATTATTTGAATACTGTGCCAAAGATTATCTCTCAATATGAGAGATAGATTCTACAACATAATTACAGTTAACCGTATTAAATCTTTGTAGAGATAGATTTTACAACAGATTTATAGTTAACCGTATTAAACCTTTGTAATATATACTCAATGTATGCACTCTATGAGAGTTCTGATGAGTGTTGAGATCCGTCACAGTGAATCTAAATACCTAGGACAGAAGATGCTACACCAAGGTCCTTCATGTCAAAGTTTTTGACCAAAAGTTACTTAACCTCATACAACATGGTTAAGTAATTTGACGTAAGCAATATATCATCCACATGCAGTAATAGGAAGATAACTTTGCTCCCTTTGACCTCATGGTATAAGCATCTTTTTAACTTTATTTTTCATGAAGCCGAAAGAGGCCAAACCTTATCAAATGTAAGGTATCACTTTCGGGAGGTTTGGTATAAACCATATATATATTGATATGCTTAACGAGCAAATCATGTCAGTTCTATCTGGATCCTGAAATTTTTTAGGTTGTACCATATAGATCTCTTCATAAAGGTCATTATTCAAGAAAGCGGTTTTGATGGCCATTTGATGTAACTCTACATCATCATGAGCTACAATTGCCACAATTACTTAAAATGTATCCTACGAGGATACGAGAGAAAAAGTAACATTAAAGTCAACCTTTCTCCCTAAGTGAACCATTAAGCAACTGAGTGAGCCCATAAACCACTAAACTTTATTCTGAAATCCTTTAAATCTTAAAACTTCATTTACAACTAATGGGGTTGTAGTTCCGGTGTAGATCAATTAGCTCTCAAACCTTACTACGCTTCATGATTTGCATCTCATTAGTCATTGCAACCCACCACAAATCTACATTGGGTCCAGAAACAACTTCTATAAAAGTAACTGCATTCGTAAAATGTCTAATAACATAGTCTTGTTCACCTGATAGACTATGAAATCAGATAGGATAGTAGGTCGTCTCACTCTAATGGATTTACATAACTGCATTAGATCTTGTACCCTAGGAACCTTTGTGCGCACATGTATGAATTCTTTTTCCTGTACAGACACGGTACAAAGACCTAGATCCACCAAATCTAACTATATGAGTAGCGGATACATAATAACTATAATATCCACCCTACTACCATCTGAAGGGTCAATGGGCCCATCATCATCATAGACACTGTATCGTAGATATTTAGTTGTTTGCGTTTTCTCTATTTTGGTCCCATTTTCTTTACAGTAAAATCTGTAGCTTTAAAGTGATCGAGATATTTTACTAAATAACAATGAATGGAATGAGTGTGCAAATTTTCTTAATACGGATTATATTACCCCAATAGGGCAGCCTCATACATGAATGTGTGTAAGGCTGAATTTCCTTACTTCTAGATAATAATGTAGATTAGTCATGTTCTGCATTAACTTCTTCAAGTCCTTTAGGGTGTAATTATGCTTTTCGATAACACACCATTTTGCTCAAGACTACCGGGTATAGTGAATCAAGTCACTATCCCAAGTCCCAATCGATTGCTTATGTCTAGCAAACAGACCTTTTCAAGTCCTGAAACACTATGGTTGCCATGATACTCTCCTCCATGGTCAGATTTGCCACTTTGGATGAATTTTTCTAATTGGTTCTTACCCTTCAATCTTTATCCAAGAACACATAACTGTGATCATCAACAAATATCAGAACACATTTGGAATTGCAAAATGCAACTGTATAAGGTCTACAGGTATCTTTATGTATTAGACTTTACAAGTCAGAAGCACAAGTTAACCTCTTTATCCTTATTTCCGTCAACTTACCCTTACAATAGTCAACACATGTTCCCAGATCATTATAATCTAGAATTGAGAGAATTCTTTCCTTGATCAATATCTCAACTCGAACTCTGGAAATAGGGCTTAAACTTTTATATCACTCTATGTATGACTTCTCATTCATCAGGGTCCTTCATTTCATAACTTGTTTAGCAAGATACGAAGAAGCATATATCTAATTCGAGGTAATAACATTCTATACAAACCATATGACAAGAAAGTTATACCATTATGTTTTGCATTAAACAACAAATGTATAGCAGAAGCATTAAATACAAAACGTTAACCTTTTTTGTCTAAAATTGATATAAACATCACATATAAAATGTGTTGTGTAAAAAGTGAAATGAACCTTGCACCAAGGTTCAGTACATACATCCCTCATAGATATTACTTCCACTTCTTTATTATTGTGAACCATCAGTTTTCCCTTCCTTATATTAGGCTTTATCATGGATATGAACCCCTGCTCGTAGAAACATCTTGATCAGATGCTCCACTATATAGCCACCAAGAACTTAACGCATATCGCTAATTAGATTCATAAATTGATAAGTCAAGGAGTTACCTGATAGTCATAATCTTTCCTTCTACGCCTCATACTGCTGGCTTCTTTTTATCATGCGGATCTTTACCGACATCGGATAGACAAGCATCAGTATGTGGAGAAGATTTAGTCTTTTTACCTTTGAATTTAGTGGGCTTCATCTTTGCTTTCCCTTTAGTTACTTCGAGGGCTGTGGGAGAAATAAGCTTGAGTCTCTCGTCCTCAGCAACATAATGGGCAATCAAAACATTGAAGTCTTATTCTTTATCCAACGAATAATATGTCACTACTAGATTACTAAACTCTGGAGGGAGTGTATTCAGAGTCCGATAAACTATGAAGATATCTAGAAGAGGAATGTTTAACAACTTCAGTCTACTGTGAAGATGGATCATTCTTGATATGGACTATATTACTCCTCGTTTTCTTGTATACCTCATAGAGAATAATTCTTTCATTAAGTCATTTTTCTCAACTTAGGTGAGATTATATAGTTCTGAGAAACATTACTAAGAAACTCCTTCGCTGTGTCTGTGTCCAGAAGTCCACTAAGTAGATGGTCAGGTATGAATCTCTCTTAATGATCATAAGACATAATCTATTAGACTGATCTCAGGCTTCATTGGCTGCTTTATGAGCTCTCGAGCTCTTGGATGTAGGTAAAGATGGATTATCCGTCTGTATGGCCACATCAACCTCAGCCATCTCGATAGCAATCAATACATCTTTTGTCCACTTCTTTGTATTGAAACCGGCCAGGGTTTCAATGGTGACACTAATATTGTCGACCGAAAAGGTGACTGTAAAAAAATAATGTTTAGATAAGCATAAATGTAGGATAACAATGATACTCAAAGTCATTAAACAATATCTTTACCGCCAATGACATTTATTGAAATACCTTTGGGCTGAATCCATAATGTATGCAATTAGATCTACAAATAAAAGCGATCGGAGTACAAACCATCAACTCTTGTGACACTACCACCTTTGGGCCAATAGATTACTTGAGCAACAATTGTCCTCTATCTTATGCCTTTATGCACATCTTAAAATGTTCTGTAAGGCCAATACCCTTGGGCATAATAATCAAACATAAAATCAAAGACATCCCTCAACTTGCAAGCAGAACAATTCAAAATACTAACTTGAAAAGCTACTTTAGTGACTACATCCTCATCAATACTCAAAAAGTCTACAAACACAAGGGATACATCTTTATGCTATCCTCACGTTCTTTATGAGCATATGGTATGTGATAATGTAACATCAATAAATGCTAAAACCCGAACGCACACTCTCATTATCACACACTCGTGTTGAAGACATTATCTGAAAACTTCATTTGAGACTTTCACAATGGAAAAATCTAATTGAGCGACTATCATGAGTCACCGGACACTGAATTGACCTCCCGAGACATGAGAACCTCATGTATCTCCCTTATGGCAAGTTCCTTGCAAAAAAATTCACTCAAAAAAAACTTCAGAATGTCTTAATACCTTTTTCCAAGTAACTATCATGCGATCCCAAACACTTAACATGAAACCTGAGGCATGAAAACTTGAAGTATCTCCCTCATGTGATGTCCGAAATTTGAAAATTCACTCGAAATCGAATTCAGAATGCCTTAATTCTTTTTCTAGAGTTAAACTTTAATTTATTACAAATGTAATAAATCTAAAAAAAGAAAATTCACTTTATAAATTCTTGAACCTAGAAATTGACCAAAAACACCTCGGGGCACCCTTACAGAAAGTTTGAAATTTTTATGTGTTTTTTTAAATTACTGTAGAAATTCCATTGCCTTCGATCATCTGGGTGATTTTCAGTGAGTTTCAGGCCGATTGTTTGCGCTCTCAGGCTCCTTTTCTACCTATTTCTCAAGACTAAACGCATTTATACCAATATCATGCAATAAAAAGCAAGAAAAAACTAAGAAACAGAAGTTAACTCTCCCGAAAACCTGATGGAGAAAAATCGAAAATCTTCATTTTTAACCTCTTGATCATGTCACCGCTTTGATACCACTCGTAACATGTAACGATATCTTAGTTATATACTCCAGATCTAACATTAAAGGGCAATAAATGAAGAAATGCGGAAAATATATGATTTCAGTTCTATAATTTCAAACGAGCTTTATGAAGCTGAAACGAGCATGAATCCACTGTCATTTTCATGGGAATTGTTCATTGGAACACGATCAACGTCTTTTTACAGTTTTCTCAAAATGTAAGCTCTATTAATAGGTCAGAGAATCCGTATGTTTACAAATGACATGAGCAATTACATAAGATCTTAACCTTTATCTATAGCTTCTATATTAGGTTTCCTTATCGCAGGCTCTAAGTCCAATCTATACATATCAGAACATATTTTTCATTTAGACTTTGACCAATTAATTTAAATCATTTATTGGGATCACTTTATCATTTTTTAAGATCAAGTTACATAACTTAATTAATAAAATTTTAAAAAATCAAAAAATGCAATTAAATATTTTTAAGAAAATTCAAAATTATCAAACGTGCATCACAAATTAAATATTTTCAAGAAAATTCAAAATTATCAAACATGCATCACATTTGATGTCCCATCATCACCAGCAAAAAGGAAGAAGATTACGCAATCTGCTGAACTAGCTTATTTAAGGTGCTCATGCATAGCTAATAGACCGCAACCATTAATTTGAATTGGCACTACCTGGGGACTGTTGACCGAGTTTGTCAGCTTCAGGGTGGTGGACAAGTAAAAATAAAAATGATAATGTTTGTTCTTCCAATTATCATGCTAGGAACATGTCTGTTCCTTTACTTCCGGCGAGATTTCAAGAAGCTTATCGGAGAGGATTCCTATAAGTTGCCACCAGGTCCCCGAGGACTTCCCATCGTCGGCTACCTCCCATTTCTAGGCCCCAATCTCCACTGGTTGTTCATGGAGTTGGCACAAACTTACGGTCCAATCTATAAGCTCTGGATTGGACAGAAGCTATGTGTGATAATAAGCTCTCCAGCTCTGGCTAAAGAGATAGTACGTGACCAAGACGTAACATTTTCCAACAGGAATCCAAACATAGCATCAAGAGTCTTCTCCTTCGATGGGAAGGACATAGCTTTTGCTCCACTAGGTCCACGGTGGCGTCGGCTGCGTACAATTCTGGTCAGGGAGATGCAGAGTGAAGCTAGTTTTGTTGCATCTTACCTTCTCAGAAGAAAAGAGGTCAAGAAAAGTGTTGCAATTATATATGGAAATGTTGGCCACGCCATTGACATTGGTGAATTGGCGTTCACAACTGTAGTCAATATTATAGCAGGCATGTTTTGGGGTAATGTAGATGGAAGACAGGTCGCCGGGATTGATATCGGAACTGAGTTTCGGGCGGCGGCGGGACGGCTTGTTCAGATCCTGGGAAGGCCTAATATTTCAGATTTTTTCCCTATACTTGCCAGGTTTGACATACAAGGGGTGCAGAAGGACATGAAGAAGGTTATGCAACAGGTAGAGAAAATTTACGATATTGTGATTGATCAACGGATCAAGAGAGGAAATATGGGAGAGGATGAGGTAAATGATGATGGAAAGAATTTTTTGAATTTTCTGTTGGAATTCAGAGAGCACGACACTGGAGAACCAATCTCCGATGAACAGATCAAGGCCTTGCTAATGGTATGTTAATATATCCACAGATCAAGTTTTCTTTTTTCCTGATAGACCCATATGCACTTGAAATCCGTAATTCATCGACAAGTTTATGATATCTCTGAGACACTCCATTATCATTTTTTTTTTATAAAAATGACACTCCATTATCATTACCAGGACATTGTGATAGGTGGGACTGACACAACATCAACTACAGTAGAGTGGGCGATGGCCGAGATGATGCTGCATCCTGAAGTCATGGTAAAAGCACAACGAGAATTAACAGAAGTAGTAGGTCTGGACAATGAAGTTGAGGAGACCCACGTTAAGAACTTACCATATCTACATGCAGTTGTGAAGGAAACGTTAAGATTACATCCTGTGGCTCCATTACTCTTACCTCGAAGCCCTACGAAATCATGCAACGTGAGCGGGTACGCCATACCAAATGATACAAAAGTGTTCCTGAACGTGTGGGCTATGCACAGAGACCCCGAGTTCTGGGAAAGTCCCTTGGAGTTCAAGCCAGAGCGGTTCTTGAGAGATAAGTTGGATTATTTAGGACAACATCTCCATTATCTTCCATTTGGATCTGGTCGGAGAATCTGTGCAGGGCTTCGTTTAGGGGAAAGGATGGTGATGTACTTGTTGGCCACACTTGTGCATATGTTCCTGTGGGAATCTCCTGATGGTACGATGCCGGACACTTCTGAGAAGCTTGGGGTTGTGTTGGAGAAATCAAACCCGTTACTTCTTGTTCCAACTCCTAGATTAGGCAGTTCCAAGTTCTACGTTTAGGAACTTCATGTTATTTTGATATATAATAAAAATTAAATAATTAAAAAAATAATTAAATAAAACACTGTTTGTTTATAAAATTTTCAAATTTAACTAAAACAACGTAGATTATTAAATAAAACTAACTGCTTTATTATCATAAATAAAAACTTGTTTATTTATAAAAATTACTTTTTAAAAATAAACTAATTAATTAATTAACTACTTAATTTTTAATAATAAATATTATAAAATAGAAATAAAAATTACCTGTTGTTCCATTTACAGAGTATATATTTTTTAATGCTACTTCTTCTAATTTTGTGTAATTCAAAAAATGTTGACGTATTTTCTTTTGCTTCTTTTACACTACCAATGCAGCTTTCAGTTCGAGTTAATATAATAATGATTATAAAATTAATTAATTTTTAAATTAAATTTAATATTTTATAATTTATAATAATTAAATAATTGTAATAAACTAATCAATTTTAAAACTTAAAATTTTATTTAAAAATAAAATCAAAATACGTGTTACTGACATGAATTAAGTGTCAGGTTGATACAAATGAAATCCAATTTTAAAATTTAATTTTTTATCTTAAAAATTTATTTAAAAATAAAAAAATATGTGTCTTAAATTTAATTTTTTAATTAAAAATTTATTTAGAATTGAATTAAAATAATAAAAAATCAAAATATATATCACAGGTGAGACACAAGAATGAAATTAATTTTTAAAATTTAAATTTTTATCTTAACAATTTATTTAAAAATTAAAATTAAAATAAAAATAAAAATAATCAAAATCAAAATATATGTCACTGATGTGACATATAAATAAAATTAATTTTAACATTAAAAATTTTACTTAAAACATTAAAATAAAAATAATGAAAAGCTTAAATTTTGTATCTTAAAATTTTTATTTAAAAATAAAATCAAAATTATAAAAATAAAAATAAAATATGTATCAATGACGTGACATCTATGACACAAATGAAATCAACTTTTAAGACTTATGCTTGTGACACAATTTGTTTTTTAATTATTTTAATTTAAATTTTGTAATAAAAGTTTAAAATTTAAAATTTTGTTTTCTTGTTATTTTAATTTCAATTTTTAAATAAAATTTTAAGATAAAAACTAAAATTTAAAAATTGACTTCATTTATGTGAGGTGTGTAACATTTAAGTCGTGCCCATGATACATATTTTATTTTAAAAATTAATTTTAATTAATTTATAAATTACATCAAATATTAATTTAAATTTAAAAATTGATTAAATTGATTATTATTATATTAGCCCGACAGCTGCGTTGATAATACAAAGGAAGTAAAAGAAAATAAGTCTTTAAATAGAACGACGACGTTTTTTAAATCAGACAAGACTCGATAGATTAACAACAAATAGATCCACTCCCGTGATCTCAATGTTTCCTTAACATGTGCATGTAGATTTCGAAATTTGTTGACACCGGTCTCTTTAGCATGATCGTTTGATAATATTTTTTAATTTTAATTTAATTAAGTTTGATTTAAAATATGGTTAAAGAGTGCTCGTAAGTTATACGAAAATATAGAATGTTCATTCAGAAGTTTGTGCACTTTAGTATGGACTATGGACAGTCTAAAGAGATGGGCAATCCCAGAGACTACCCGAGTGAACGAACGATCCAATTACTCAAAACACATAAATAAACATAGGAGAGGATAACGAACTTTGAGAGCCCCAAGCTCAGGAGATTAACAAATATTCACAGTTTTTCATTTTCTTTTAAATGGATCATTTGTGCAGAAAGAAAAGATAAAGGCTATCCAGCCATTAGCAATAAGCAAGGTTATACTATTATGTACAGTTAGTGTGTGTCTTCCATCACGTCTTATCTGCCTAATGCAGTGATCAGGAAGAAGGTGGCGGACGAATGGCCCCGTGAGGTAACAGATGCTGTAACTATGAAGAATTCACTACCAATAGGGAGACCATAAGGATTTTAATTTGACCCCGGGTTTATAGTCAGCCGGTCTGTTTCTGAGTCAGATGTTAGAAGATCCAGTTGCTCCGTCCAAGATGGAGGAGGAGGATAAGTAGGAGGAGGAGATGACTTCAATATTTGCCGTTCAATATGCACAATCTGTCGAATAATGTATGTTGGTCGGCTCCGAAGATGATCTGTAAACAAGGCCGCTGATTCAGCAGACAGATAGTAGTTACTACAGCTTTGAGTAATGGCCTCATAATGTCCAGCTGAGTTCAATACAAATACAGCAATCTCATGCACTTCCAACCGATTAAAGCATATCTTTTCCTTGCTTGCCAGTAAAAGCAAAGAAAGATCACAAATTACCACACAAAGTACTTCTATTTCAGGGGAAAAAAAAGAAAAGAAAATTAGAACAGAGCTGAATGAGTAACTTGCAGCGTAATACAGACTTTACAGCTCACCCGAAGCTCGGAACACGTCAGGCAATCATAGGGAGTCAGCTTCTAGGTCATAAACAGGTAACAATTTGACACAACAAAGAACCTCAAAAAGAAAACTACCAGCAGCAGCAGTTTCAATATTTTTTACTATGAAAATCTTTATTTAAAGACATAGGAAAGCTTGCGGACTCCTGTTTGGATTAAATAAGTTTGCTTCCAGCAGATACAGATTTTACATCACATTCCAGTAGATTTCCAAATATTTTTAAAAAGCGGTTCAGAACAATTAGCGAGATTAAAATTCCTGCCTCTCAAGTTGATGTTTTCACATAACGTGGTAACCAGCTTCTTTGTATGTTCCAACTCCTTTTTCTGAAGCAGTTCATTCATGGGTTCAAGCTTCGGACACTTTTCAAGCAGCTCTTCTCGGTGCCTTGATAAGAAACCAACTATATCTGCAAGAATATGGATCAGGTCGACCGTAGCATGATCATCTTTGTCACTGATTGAACTGAAAGATGTCAAGAGAAAGCAATTAAACTGCTGCAATACTCATTGTGAATAAAATATGGGGAAGAATTTCAGTACGCTTCAAATCAGTACAAAGACTAAAATGGTCAGACTGCAAACATAAAACAAAGTGAACAAGGAAATCAATTTTGATAAAATCCAAACTCCATTGAGTTCTCTTGAAAATGGAAAAATACAGGCTCCTCCCTCCAGGGGTTCCTAACTTCATTGGCAAGTTGGAATGAGAAGAATTAAACAAAATCTAGAGTTTTCTCTCTTTTTGAATCCAAATATTAATGTAAATATAAGAATGAGTCCGCATAATAAAGACAATGATCTATGCCTCCAATTTAGGCACAAAAATTAACACACATAAAGATAATAAGAATGCATGCAGACTGCCAGACAAAACAGTCCTCATGAGAAGAAACTCCAAGGATTCTGGCAGAACTTACTCGTCCAAAGATTTAGCAAAAGCACAGAGGGAGTCGGCAAAGTTGTCAACTCCTCCAGCAGTAAGCACAGTGCTCCGAAATCTTCCAAAAAGGCCATGCAATTTCAGAAAAGATGCACGCAATGAACTGTACTCTGAGGCCTTCCTATCAGCCGCACAGATATGGGTTTGCACTTCCTCTCTTGCTTCATGTACACAATTCTCCAAGTGAGTACAATTCATCTGTTGCATCAGGAAAAATGTAAAGAGCATCAGAATAGGGAAATATACATTATTACAAGACTAAGCGCAAAAAATTACTACCTACCAGCTCCATGCCTAATAGCTACAGCTTCCCTATAGTCTGGTTCAGTATAACATCAAGAGAGGATAGCATGCTTTTTTCGCAAAGCTACTGCAGTACTTAAATACCAATTCTTGTGCTCATCAAAGCAAGGGAAATTTAGCAAATGTAGAAAACCGGATGCTACATGGATTGCCCAAGTTTTAAGAAAGAAACCTTCTTTCTGGAAGATAATTTTTCAAGATCTATTCCAAGATTACAAAGCTGAAGGCAATTATTTTCCAAGTATAAAGAATGCAGTTGAGGGCCTGCCAACTGTATGCATACGTCATTTAATTAGAAAAGAGTCTGCCGATAAGTTGACTATTACATATGAATTATGAAATACGCTTCAGAGAAGATCCATCCATGCTACATCACATAAGAAGGATATAGGATAGTTAAAACTCAGCATAAACAAGGTAAGGAGATGACACAACAATGAAGATAAACATCTGGCAGTTGCAATTTCTGAAACAAAATTTAAAAAACCACTATTGGAAGTAAATACGTAAAGAAAATGTAGTTCATAAAAATGACCTGAGATTCATCAAGGAGCTTTCGACTCATTTAGCGATCTCCTCCATAGCAACTCTCAGTTTGTCTCCGGTGTCAATTGATTGATTTGATTTTTCTGCTAGTATACCCTGAAATTCTGCCATGAGATCACCACTAAGTTTAGATTCAGTAACTGGAACAGACGGTAAGTTTACAGGCTGAGGCAAGCTCTCGGCAGTGGAACTGTTTGTAATTGACATTCCCAATTGTCTGACCATCTTATCTTTCCTATCTTTATCACTGACTCGCAGTTCTTCACGGTGGGGCTCCAACATTGATGAGTCCAACCGAGTATTAAGCATCCCAGAAGAATCCATCATATAATCATCAACACCTTCTCGGCCTTTGCTTGGCTTCCTAGTGAAATGCTCAAGCTTTGAATCCATGGCGCTAGACATGCTTGAAATTTCATCCATGGGCTCTGATGCTGATGCACAAGGCATATGCACTTCTCCACCATCACAGCTCTCTGGTTTGTAGTCACTGACCTCCACGGATGAGTGTCTGAAATTTGATAAGACCTTACTATCTGAAAGTTTCTGTCCTTGCACGTAGACAATCTCTGCTCTAATTCTTGAACGCGCTTCTCATATGACAAGCACTCCTTTTGCTTTGCCTTAAGCATAGACTGGAGTTGCTTTGCATATTATGTTTCATCCTCAAAGCTTCAGCTGTCTTCTATGCTGTATTCTTCAGTAGACTATCAAGTTTACTATCATCTAGTGATGCATACTCAATTTCGGGGCAGAGAGAAAATATAACGATGATTGCAGAAGCAAGGTCTGCTTTCAGTTTTGCATTCTCAACCTCCATCTTGCTAGTTCCAGCAATCTCTACCAGCTCAGAGGCCTCAAAGAGTTCCTCAATATCATCTTTCTCAAGCTCAGCTGAACGGGAACTGTCATTTGATATAGAAAATGAACCTTTCAGGGTTGCATGCTTATCCGACTTTAACATCACTAACAAATACTCTGGTGCATATCTGTGCCGGTTGGTTATGTCAATATCAAGCAAATTAGTATCAAAAGTAGCTATATTGACATCACACTGGCTAGGAACATCATCCAACCCCATAGATGATAACATGTATCTTGGAAAATATGAACCATAAGCTTTATTAAATTCTTCACGTCTCCTAACCTCAGCTTCTCTCTCTGTAGTAATTATTTCAGCCAGTCGCCCAGCCCTGCCCATGTAAAGTTTCAATGATTCCTTTCTTCTAACTACTTCAGCAAAACAGGCTCTATTTGCACAGCCAATCCCACGAACCATCTTTAGATCCCTAAATATATCATCTTTACACTGCATAGCCTGTATAAAAACAGGGAATTTTAACATAGCATCCTTAACAACAGAAGCGACAGATGATATCTTTTGCATGGTGCAATGCACAAACTCGATTATCTCATTCTTCTCATTTATACAAATCTTGAGCAGCTCTGAAATTGCATAACCACAAGCCTTCATTTTAGGCAAATGAATCTTGTCATGAGCATCATACATGGGACCAAGGGCTGAAACCACATAATGGGGACGCAGTGATGGGGGCGATTGGGGGAACCAGCAATCATCAACAAGCTTCTTTACCATGTTGACATCTTTTCTGCATGAATAAAAGCTAAAATCGTTAGCAATGGAACTATTGTGGACAAGACTGAAGCATAATCTATGTAATGCAGTTGTTTGAAGGCACTCATCATAGAGAACAGATACAGCATTCAACACATATACCAAAATTTCTGCCAGAGAATTTGGTTGCATTCCAAGTTTTCAAAGCCATTTTTGAATGGTTTCGCAAACCAATGATGTTGTCTGCTTAATAACAAGCTGGATATGCATAACTAAAATAAAAATAATGTGGTTACTCATAACTCCCCGCAATATAAGACTCAGGATAAAGAAAGCTTTAATCCTGCCTTTAAGCTACATCATCCAAATTAGCATCAGTGCCAATTTCAATGTCATCAAGAGGAAAGAAACAGTTCATGCGCAAACACAACACAGACGTGCAAGTAAACAATACAGTATTGACGTAGGCAAAATGTTGGCAGGACTTTGAAACAAATAAACTGGTCAAGGATTTTACATCAACATCTGATGACCAAAGAAGATTCAATCAAGCTACGGATATCAGTTCACATGCATAATACATATATTGTAAAAAGCACAGCAAAATTCTGTGGAAGAAATGTCACGAACTTGAAACAAATGATTTTGAACTGGTCAACAAATTTACACCAGCAGACTCTGAATACTAATGGTTCGGCCTTGCTATGGTTTGAACTTATAATGAGCACTTATCAGTGGCAGTATCAAAATAAGGTGCTATATCTTCACGGCGAAACAGTCTGCCACATCCAACTCAAAAAGTCAGCGTCTACTGCATCCTGCCTACTGAGAAACCCCATCACAACCAACTTTAAAATTGGAAATTGAAGAGAGTACCGATGATTCTGATTTAGCCATCTAATACAACGAAACATTTTGAGATGTGCCCAACACAATTCATCACGGGGCCTGGAGAGCAGAAAGGAATATTGGATTATTTGTGTGTGCAAACTTGACTACTTCTGTGTGTTTACGTACTTGCATCATGGGGCCTGGAGATTCGCATGGAAAGGACGTACACAACAAAGGGAAGTTGTGATTGTAACAATTCTCAAATTCAAGATGGTTCAGCCGAGATCTGGCCGAACGGTGCGTTTCCAGTAATATCCATCTTCTTCAACCTTCTGTGTGGAACGTGAC
>JAOSBN010000008.1:282616-292751 GCA_027563595.1 Erythroxylum suave | reverse complement strand
CATCTCTTCTTTGTTTTTCCCCTTTTCTTACTGTTTCAAATTTATTCAATGCTTTGCCCACATCTTCCATTTTCTGTTATGGCAGTGTTAGTTGGTTAAATATGCTAATTGTTGCCAAAAGAATCCTCTATGTAACTAGTGGATTGTCGTTGTTGGTTTGTTAAAAGGTTTTGGGAATAGATTACACCAACTTGTGCCTTTGATTTGCTCCTAAGGTTAGACATATTACTATAACTCCAATGAGTTTGGAATAATATCCCAGTAATTTTGACACTTTGCAGTCGCCAACATCTTGTTTCTTGATTCCCCTGTTGGAGTTGGCTTTTCTTATTCAAATACTTCCTCTGATGTGCTGAGCAATGGGGACAAAAGGACTGGTACTGATACACAACTATCTATCTTGTAATTGGCCATTAACTCTGGTTCATTATTGCTAGCTTGTCCACCTATGTCTACCTTGTTGTTTTGTTGCAGCTGCGGATTCACTGGCATTTTTGCTGAAGTGGTTTGAGCGTTTCCCTCAATATAAGGGAAGGGATTTCTACATCAGTGGGGAGAGTTATGCAGGTAGATGAGTATCTAGTGTTCTATTTATCGAGTCAGAAGTGGTATCCCAAAATAAATCTAATACCAAAGTATAAAACTGAAAGTATTGATTGCGGTGCACCATACACCCTGAATGCCCGCGTCAAACACTTTGATTTAGTATTCACTTCCATAAAAACCTCGCCTTGCAAGTACCCTGAAAGTGTTCTAGTACAAGGTCCATATGGACCATATCATTTAAATGCATTTCGACCTCCAGTTAGAATGACCTATTGCTTTTATACAAATAGAAGCTGGATCTTAAAAAGGTTACACCGATGCCTCAGAGTAGCACTTCTAAAATTATTTTTCTTTCTTGCCTTATTCATTGAATGGGTATAAGACCTGAAGGCTTTGTAAGAGATGTTACATGCCAAGTAGTATCTTCCTATCCTGCTACAATCTGCAAAAGACTTTGCATTGTATGCTATGCTATCATATCTGTTACTAAGATTTCTGAATTTGTAGCAGCTTTTATGTTCTTTATAATATGGTTCTGAAACTTGAATATGTGTTTCAGGACACTATGTTCCTCAGTTGAGCCAAGCCATTGTATGGGCCAATCTAGTACTAAAGGAGAAGATCAATCTGAAAGGCTATATGGTGGGCTTTTAACACTTAAAATTCAAAATGCATAAATTTCCGATCATTCAAGTGCTGCCCAGATAAATCAAAAGACTCAGATCAATTAGTGACGCAGGTGGGAAATGCGCTGACAGATGACTACCATGATCACTTGGGGCTTTTTCAGTTTATGTGGGCTACTGGTTTAATTTCTGACCAGACATATCAGAAACTCAATCTTCTCTGTGATTTTGAATCGTTTATCCATGCCTCAGAAGCTTGCAATAAGATTACAGAAGTTGCATATAATGAGCTTGGAAACGTTGATCCATATAGCTTATTCACTCCACCTTGCACTAGTAACATCAGTCACAGTCAGTCTAGTTGGCTGCGGAAACGGAAGCATGTGAGTACTCACTTTATAAGCTGTCTTAGTCACTCTAAATCAGCATCCTAAATACGTTTTGCAGGAATTGTGTTCTTCAATAAATGTAAAGCTGAGATTCTCTAGTTCCCTTTATATTTAACATCTGCTAACTGCATTTACAGGATGTTCGCATTTCAGATTGAATACCCTGTAATTGGTTCTATGGCTTTAGTATTCCCTTGCCTTTAAAATGTGACACTTCAACTTAGTTTAGAAACTTATTAAAAAAATTTCTCAGCAGCTATATTGCTTGATACTTTTATCTAATGCAATTATGAATACAATGTCAATGACAGTGGGTTCACTATGTCGGTGAAAAGTATGATCCTTGCACTGAAGAGCACTCAACGGTATATTTCAATCAGGCTGACGTCCAAAAGGCACTTCATGTTTCACCACATTTTGCACCATCAAAATGGGAGACTTGCAGGTATCTCCGTCTGAAACGTACCAAAATCCTCTTATTATGTTTTACTTGGTATAACATACTTGCTGTTACATTTGGTTCACTTGCAGGAAGTAATCTCATTATAATTTTCATATGTTCTTTTAGAATATTCGATTGAATTTGTGAAACCATTATTATCTTGATCGAAGATCTATATATGCATATCCACCTGATAACTTCTCTTCAATTCATGCTTTGCAGTGACCTGATAAATGAAAATTGGAAGGATTCTCCTAGAAGTGTGCTAGATATCTATCATGAGCTTATACGTTTTGGGCTACGTATATGGATTTTCAGGTATCTCATAGATGTATCTGATTGTTATGCTTCAACAAATTTGCGATACCTTGGCTTTGCACATTAGTTTTGTCCAGGAAATTTGCAGAACTTTGTTGCTGTTTCAGTATGGAGACCTAGAAAAATCAATGCCAATGAAACATGCAATGTCTCTTTTGTTGGCTTTGCACATTAGTTTTGTCCAGGAAATTTGCAGAACTTTGTTGCTGTTTCAGTATGGAGACTTAGAAAAATCAATGCCAATGAAACATGCAATGTCTCTCTTGTTGTCTAAGTCCTTTTCATCCTGATTCAACATCCCCTCTCTGTCTAAAGCAGTGTGCAACCATTTTACTGTCTAGCTTTCTTGATGAATAACTTTGCTGTAGCAGTATTCTTTCATCTTTTGGGTAGAGTTTCTTCTAGGTATTAATTTAATCTGATATGAGATTATATCTAAATGGTTCTTGTTTTGTTCTCTTTGTACCATATATCAGTGGCGATACAGATGTCATCATCCCTGTAACATCTACCCGGTATAGCATTAATGCTCTCAAGCTTCCAACTACGAAGCCTTGGCATGCCTGGTACGATGATGGCCAGGTAAAGAAGATTAAGTACTATGCTAGGCTTTATTCAAAGTTATGACATCAGTGTCTACAAAAGTAAAAATCTTCTTCAACAGGTGGGTGGCTGGAGCCAAGAGTACGCAGGTCTAACCTTTGTTGTGGTAAGAGGAGCAGGCCATGAAGTTCCTCTGCATAAGCCAAAACTTTCCCTCACACTCATCAAATCCTTCCTATCAGGAACCTCCGTGTCAACCTCCGTGTCAACCCCAGAACTATTCAGTTCCTCATGATAGTTCCTTCTACCCTCTTTTGTACTTCAATTCTGCATGTTTGAGGGAAGTATTTCATGGAATTTACTTTCCGAGACTACTTGATTACATCAGACCAACATTCTCGTAGAAAATGACTTAAGTTTTAGATCTTAGAAATTGAATAAAGTGGGTTCGGAAGCTTTATGTAATCTGGCCAACAAACAATGGTTTCTGACTGATGTACCATTCTTGCTTGCCAATAAACAAACTCGTGTTTATCAATAAACAAACTCGTGTTTATTGACAGCGTTAGGATTCCAAAACAATGTGCTGTCCTTTTGGTTAATATTACATTCACATTACCTCCTGAAAGATACTGTGATGTGTGAGACTAAGATGTGTCAGCGACCTTATTGAAATGAATGTGAAAAATATCTCTACCTAACCGTGTGAAGCTAAATGTGATACTGAGAATCCCTTGTAGGATTTGCATGTGTACTTCACATCTTCTTGTTGCAAGAGTACTTGATCTCCTTATGACATTCGGAAAAATAGAGGTAAAGTCTGGAGATAAGTAACTCGGTCAGGTTCCGGATTTCCTTGTGCGAGCAGGAAAAGAAGAATGTTGAAAAGGGGAATGAAAAAAAAAAAAAAAAGAACTCGAAGCAAGTGAAAGGCAGAGTTAAACTAGGAAAAGAAAACCGAACGCAACTAGGAAACGAAAGCACAACCGGGACAAGGAATACTAGAGATCTGTGCGTATTTGTTATAATGATTAACGAGACTGGAATCTATTGCGTACGTATAGTTCCCATTGATCTTCACGTTGCGAAAACTCACTCCACAAGTACAACACTCTTTCTTTTTGTTTCAGTTTTTATTGCTTTTAGTTCAAACAATGGTGTTTCACGAAGAAAACTCCATGATTCAAAAGCAGTCGAGGTCCTTGACGGCGCCGTCGAAGTTTGCCGTCTTCAAATGTACAGGTCGTTCCTGTAGCTGTGTGGCAAGGTCACATGGAGTATCCTGGCTTAGGCTCAACCCCATTGGAGAAGGATCTCAAGGAACTGTTTTCTTGGCCAAAAGGAGAGAGCAGACCAATCAACAAGGCAACTTTCCTTCTGAACTTGTGGTGAAATCTGTACCCTTGAAGGCATATTCACTGCTCAAGTACGAAAAGGATGTTCTCTGCAAGCTTAACGACAGTGAGTACGTGATAAAATGCTACGGAGACGAAGTAACCGAGGTCTGTAATGGTCGAAAACTCTACAACATCCTTTTGGAGTACTGCAGTGGATTAAGTTTGTTGCATGAGATCTTCAAATTCTCCAAACGTGGCTTGCCTGAATCCGATGTCAGGCGTTACACAAGGGACATCCTGCAAGGTCTCAAGTATGTTCATGCTCACGGTTTTGCTCACTGCGATATTAAGCCAGACAACATATTGCTCGCACCAGTTTCTGGGCGTTTTGTGGCAAAACTGGCCGATTTTGCGATAGCCAGGACGGCGTTCAACAACAACGATCACGATTCTTCGCCGTTGAAAGGAACATATCAATACATGTCACCCGAACTAGTCCGAGAGAGGAAGTATGAATCTGCTGCAGATATATGGGCGCTTGGCTGTACAGTGTTGGAGATGATAACTGGAGTACCTCCATGGAATTACCAAGACGAACAGGATCTTCTGAAATTCATCGGTTATAGTGATCGAATACCTTATATCCCCAGTAACGTACCCGAGGATGCTAAGGATTTCTTGGCTAAGTGCCTTGTCAAGAATGCCAATCATAGATGGTCTACTTGGGCTTTACTGGAACATCCTTTTGTTTCGGTGCAGTCGGGGTGCCATCTGTCGTGGAAGGAGACAGCTTTCACCTGTTGCTGATTCCAAGTTGCCTGTAGAACTGGAAGAAGGGTTTAGTCCTTGAAAATGAATCATCAACTCTAGATTAGGTTCTCTGTAGGATTTGTCCATTGATAAGCATTACCGTATTATTATCAATCTTATATTACATATGAATTAGAGAAATCCAAATTCAAGATGTTAACACTTAGATGTATCCAACCCCTTAGCAAGCTTATGTCCAAGATAATCACTTCTTCTTCTCCATTATCACAAATCAATTTAATAAGGAAATAGCCACTTGTTATAATATCCTTAACCTTCTATATAACCCAATAACATATACTAGATATTACTCTTTTCTGGATATTATGCAGTAAGTAGCCGACAGATGTACCTAGAACACATAAGATCCAATTGCCAAATCGACTCTCTAACCATAGGCATGCTCATTAACCTAGATTATCTTTTCTCTAAACAACTCATCATCCACTAATTTTTAGCATATTGCCACGACATACACACAAATAATATATTTTAGGGCAGGCACAACCGAAAGCCTTTTTTTTTTTGGTCCTTCCATAAAATAAAAAAATAATATTTTTTAATGCATTAAATAAATTATTGAATATAAATAAAATATTAAATCATATATTTTGATGAACCATTTGATAATCAATCAAACCAAGTTGCTTCTCCTTTCTCTTGTTTATAAATTAATTATTTTTTATAAATTCTATTTATAACTAATAACTATGATCTAATTTTTAAATAAAGTATTAATTCTAAATATATTACTATTTTTTAAATGAAGCCTGGTTGGCCTCCTTATTTATAAAATTATTTTAAAAAATTTTCAGGATAAATATGTTCTAAAATTTTGAATTTATTCTACACAATTTTTATGATTTTTTTTGGAATGTAAAAAAAAAATTGAGAAAGGTTTAAACTAAAAATTAATTAATATAACTGATTAAAATTATGAAGTAATATTCTAATTTCTTAATTAATTATAAAGTTTCGATTACTGCTTCCTTAGAGACATTTGTTTTATTTTTCTTAGTTACATGTTAGGCCTATTTGCTGACACGTACAGCACTATGGTTCCAAGGTTGCTGACATTTCCACTTGCCAAGATACGTGGTGGTCTGCTATTTGTAGTTGTGCTTGTAGTCAATAACAGGCATCAAACGGCCGTTATACAGCCTTCAACGGCAGTTAGGCACGAGTATGGAAAATTTTTGTGGTCTTAGGATCAGCTGTGTGTGTTTGTGCGTGTTATGTTGAGCTTATTAAAGCCATGGTTGATTGATTTCTGTTTATGAACTGTGTCTGGCTTTTTCTTACCTTGAAACTGATGATGGGCTCTTACAGGTTTTGTTTTCTATGTTTGGTCATTGTCTTGTTAGAAGTTTCTGGCGAAGGAAATGCTCAACTTGTTCAGGAAAGAATTTCCTTGCTTTCATTCAAGTCAGGGGTTGTGTTAGACCCCGAAGGTGCACTTGAGACGTGGAACTCGTCGAACGCTCATGTCTGCAACTGGACAGGAGTTACATGCAACAATGCTAGTGATCGTATAACATTACTTGATCTTAGTGGTCTGTCGCTTCATGGGACAATTTCTGCTGCTCTCGCCAATCTTTCTTCACTAACCATTCTTGATTTGTCAAGGAACTTCTTTCGTGGCCACATTCCAGCAGAGTTTGGTTATCTCTTTCAGCTGAAACAACTCAGTGTCTCGTGGAATATGCTCCAAGGAAATGTTCCCGGAGAGTTGGGTTCTCTTCCTCGTTTGATATACCTTGACTTGTCAAGTAACAAGCTTGGTGGCCACATTCCTGCATCACTTTTTTGCAACAAGTCCTCGCTTTTGGAGTATATGGACCTGTCTAACAATTCTTTAGCTGGAGAAATCCCACTGAAGAGTGAGTGTAAGCTTACCAAGTTGAAATACCTTATGCTATGGTCTAACAGATTAGTGGGTCGAGTGCCGCAAGCTCTGGCCAACTACTCAACACTTGAATGGCTTGATTGGGAATCAAATATGCTAAATGGGGAATTGCCATCAGAAGTTGTTCGTAACTTGCCGGAGTTGAGGATTCTCTATTTGTCTTATAATAGTTTCGTTAGCCATGATAATAACACCAATCTTGAACCTTTCGTGGCTTCTTTAGTCAATTTGTCAAGCTTTCGCGAGCTAGAGTTAGCAGGAAATGATCTTGCTGGAGTGATACCGTCTGCTATCGGTGGACTTTCCCATCTTGTACTAATTCATCTTGATCAGAATAGCTTCTATGGCTCCATACCTCCTCAAATTTCAAATCTTGCCAACCTAACCCTTTTGAATTTTTCTAATAACCGGTTGAGTGGAACCATCCCACCTGAACTGTGTCGAATGCAAAGACTTGAGAGGGTCTACCTGTCCAACAACTCATTGTCTGGAGAAATTCCTGTTGCTCTTGGTAACATGTCTCATTTAGGCCTTCTTGACCTGTCGAAAAACAAGCTGTCAGGTTCCATTCCAGATAGTTTTGCCAACCTTTCCCAACTACGAAGACTCCTTCTTTACGAAAATCAGCTCTCAGGAAGCATACCACCAAGCTTGGGAAAATGTGTCAACTTAGAGGTCCTAGACCTGTCTAGAAATAAGATTTCAGGGATTATTCCCTGGGAAGTTGCGACATTGAGAAGCTTGAAGTTGTACTTGAACTTGTCAAGCAATCACTTAGATGGACCTTTGCCGATGGAGCTCAGTAAGATGGATATGGTGCTAGCAATTGATTTATCTTCAAATAATCTTTCTGGTACCATTCCTTCACACCTTGGAAACTGCATTGCACTAGAGCATCTTAACCTCTCGGGAAATGGTTTAGAAGGGCCAGTTCCTGCTTCGATAGGACAGTTGCCATATCTAAGAGAGCTGGATGTGTCTTCGAACAAATTAAGTGGCCAAATACCAGCATCTCTTCAGGCTTCAACAACTCTCAAGCGACTAAACTTCTCTTTCAACATGTTTTCTGGGAACGTATCAAATAAGGGTGCATTTTGGTCTCTGACAATGGAAGCTTTCCTTGGGAATAGTCTTCTTTGTGGAACGATAAAAGGCATGCCACACTGCAGGAAGAAACAAGCTTATAGTTCATTCATTGTGCCTTTGTTTCTGGTACTGTTTGCCACCTCCCTTGTTTGTTTTTTGGCATACTCCATAGTACGTTGGTCAAAACTGAAAAGAAAGCTGACGCTATTAAATCAAGGAGATCTGGAAATTGAGGCAAAAGAAGAGAAAGAGCTCAAGCTTCCAAAAATCTCGTATGGACAACTCGTTGAAGCTACAGGTGGATTCGGTGCTTCGAACCTAATTGGTTCTGGGCGGTTTGGTCAAGTCTATAAGGGAGTTCTGCAAGATAATACAAGAATTGCCGTGAAGGTCTTGAATCTAAAGATAGCTAGAGAGATTTCAGTGAGTTTCAAGAGAGAATGCCAAGTGCTCAGGAGGGCCAGGCACAGAAATCTGATAAGAATCGTCACAATATGCAGCAAGCCAGACTTTAAAGCACTTGTTCTTCCTCTTATGCCAAATGGAAGCTTGGAGAGACATCTGTACCCAAGTCATGGATTGAGTTCTGATTTGGATTTGATTCAGTTAGTAAGCATCTGCAGTGATGTAGCTGAAGGAATTGCATACCTGCACCATTTTTCTCCAGTTACAGTTGTGCATTGCGATCTTAAGCCAAGCAACATTCTGCTGGATGAAGACATGACAGCCTTGGTAGCTGATTTTGGAATTGCAAAATTAGTGAAAGGCATTGATGAGATCGATCCACCTACCGACTCCGCGTCCTTCAGCTCAACAGATGGCTTGTTATGTGGATCCGTGGGCTATATAGCTCCAGGTATTTAACTCAATTTACTCCTTTTACCTTGTGAACATGAAAAACTTGAATAGACCTCACAGTGTTCAGTAGTCAGTCTCAGTTCTAACTGACTTGCTGCAGAATATGGAATGGGCAAACGCGCTTCCACACAAGGAGATGTTTACAGTTTTGGAGTCCTCCTGCTAGAAATCATAACTGGGAGGCGCCCAACTGATGTTCTTTTCCATGAAGGTTCAAGCTTGCACGAATGGGTTAAGAGTCACTATCCCTCTAAGCTCAAACCCATAGTTGAACAGGCAGTTCTCAAATGTTCTTCACCAGCCATGCCAATATACTATGACAAGATCTGGAGTGAAGTTATTGTTGAATTGATTGAGCTTGGCCTTATGTGCACTCAATACAATCCAGCAACAAGACCAAGCATGTTAGATGTGGCCCATGAAATGGGAAGTCTAAGGGAATATCTGTCCAGTCCTGTCTCCCTGCTGATTGAAAAGGTGTCTCCTCCTGATACTGGAGCTTCCTGAAGATTGACTAGAAACTAATGTAGCTTCATCAAATTGCCAGCAAATTATTCCATTCGTTTGTTTGATTTATTTTCCTCCATTCGAGATTCAGTATTTAATGAATCTGCATCGTTAGTGTCCATCAACTCTTTTCTTATCTGAGTTGAAATGATTTTCAGACTGACGCATTAAGCATTTCTCTCTTCAAAAAAAATGAAGAAGATGTTCTTTTCACTCTCCATTAAGCTCTTTAAGCTAGAGAAAAAAATTTGTCTTTGAATAGTTATATTCAATTTTTTAATTCCGAATCATGATTCCACTACCGACAACATGTCCTAGCTACTTCTACTAATCTCTGCGCATTCTACTGGTATATTTAGCTTTACGAAGGTCAGCATATTGTTTGTTGTAAGCAATACAAGGAATGATGATGAATTCTGACTCTTTTAGCCCACTTTGATGTATGGGGTTGCTTAAATTAAGAAAGTGGAAGGTGAAATAAGCTATAATAACTTCTATATTCAGGATAAAGAGCACTTGAAATCTTTTCATCACGTGTATTATAATAAGGAGAAAATACCTAGACCATAATATTTGCTGCAGTAGGTGGAATTCTGCCAGGAGGAAGATATGAACAGACTTATCTACAAGACAAATTGCAGACTAGATCATAGTCAATTTGGAAACTACAAGGTTGCAAATTTCAGATTATATAAACGGATATTTTTCATAGGTGTTGTTCTATGAATTAGGTAACTAATAAATAAAATTGTGCTTGCTTGCCTGGA
>JAOSBN010000008.1:237120-270644 GCA_027563595.1 Erythroxylum suave | reverse complement strand
ATGATGCAAAACGACAAGTACTTCCTGTCAGTTTTGTTCCATGACTTGGCTACTAATCTATCATTATTCTCGCAATCATGATGTTTGAACTTTGAACACAACACAATTAAGCAACCTCGTGTGTTTGTTTCTTGGTCCAAACAAGCTGCCGTCCTTTTAGCTCAAGTCGGCTAAAAACACCCAGTAATACCGAGTTTGAATATTTTAATTCAGTTTGTAATTTATTTTAATTTATTAATTTAAAATTAAATTATATCAATTTTAGTTAATTTATTATAATCTCAAATCTCAAATTTAAAATTTATTATATTTAACTCAAATTTAAACTTATGTTCTATCAAATGTAACTTTCCTTTTTGAACAGAGGAACCTATATTTGCTATTCTTTAAATGCAGGTAAATTTTTTAATTGACGCAATAACCTATTAACCCACACCAACTGGGTATTCTGCACTAGACAAATCATGTACGACATACTTGATAGAGAGAATGTAAGTAGTGGATTCAAATGCAACATCTTTTGACCTTGTACCCTTACTGTACCAACTCGACCACCTTTAAAAGCCTTAATTTGTTAATTGTTAACTCTAATTACATGAAATTATTAAGCTCACAAAGAAAACAGACGAAAACAGACGAAGACACTTACATTTATTAAATAAAATATAAATTAAGAATTAGTCAATAAAAATAAAATATTTAATTTTTTATGTATTTAACTAAGTATAAATTAAGTGGATTGAGTCAATCTAAATTTTGATTAAGATAAAGTTAAGATGATAATTATTTATTTAAATCAAATTGAGTTAATCTTTTCGTATTCAAACTTAATTTGAGACTGAATTAAACCAAATTTAATTCGTTAAATTAAAATTAAATTGATTCAAATAAAGTTAAATTTTAATTCTAATTACAAATTCAACCGGTATATGAAAATGAAAATATTTTTAAATAATTTTTTAATGTTATTTATAATTCAGGAATTTTTTTATTAAAATATGATTTGAAATTAACGTTTTAAATTTAGTCCATTTATTAGACTTTTAATAACAAAAATAAGAACTCCTTCTATTATATGCAAAGTAGGTGGGCGCGAAACAACGTCCATCTCAACTGCTCAAACCGTCTCCGTCTCTTTCTCTCTCTCGTTGAAGCATTCTGCCTATCCCTCCGTCACCCGGTTTCTCTCCGACGAGTCTTCATCGTTCTCAAGCTGATCGAAGAACTTGTTTGTAAGATTCAGTCTCGAAGTTATCAACGGGAAGTTATGATTTGAAGGGTTCTGATAATCCGGCGAGCAGTTCTCTTCTTTGAATTTGATTTGATTTCCAAGGTTCGGTATTTTTCTCGACCTTTAATTTTCCTATATTTGAATTATTTTTTCCTTTTTTTCGGGGTTTTCGCAGTCTCCAAGATGAACGCCTCTTTTCAGTTTTTCTTGGTTTTGTTTCTTTCGAGACGGTGGCTTTCTTTATTACTATCTCTAAAGTTTCAAGTTTCTTATATTTTTTAAAATTTCTGGTACTGTTTCTTCAGTTTCTGATGTTTGGACGAACAGCAATGGTCACTGTGCGTGTCTCTACTAGCAGAGACACGACTCTGTCAGAAGAAAGCACCTCTCATGTTAGAATCCCCAATTTTAATAAGTAAACATGGGTTTTCATCGATGCTGGTTTCTAAATCGAGGAAATAGGTCAAAACGTAAATTGCTTGCTTATACCAGAGTCTGCACGTAACGATGCATATGGGTATTGTTTAGCTATCACTTATTACTATTATATCCAACCGAAGAAAGGATGGTTTCTTTATTGATATTTAAATGTTGATTAACGAAACGGATTTACTGTTTTAGTTCATGGGGATTGGACAATGATCTTGCCTGCACGTGGTGCTCCATCTCTCTTCCCATAACCCCAAGAACATTAGCACCTCCAACTTCAATCTTCTAACTACGAATTCATTTAAATAATTTGGATACAAACAAATCGCATTATTCCCAGTAGTCTTTATCATACTCATCGACATAAAAAATTAAAAGTTTCCCACTACATGACAAACAGGAGACTTGGGGTTAAAAAGCATCAGTTGAATTTCGCCGAGTGATCCCAAGGTAACCCCTTTATAGGTCAATGCCTTTCATATCACCTCTATGAACTTTCGTTTCTTGTTGGTAGAAGTCAGTTTCTTTGTTTAATATTGCAATTTCATAGATATTGATGTTTTTGTTGGTTAAAATAATTAATGCGGAGGAAGAGAGGGAGAGCACTCAACTTCTGTATTGAATATTTTAAGAAACAAGAAGTTGCTGACACGAGTTAAGTTTCTTAACCTGAAAGTAACAGTTACAGTGTAAAGGTACAGAGAATTTTTCCATGTTATTGTGAAAAAAAGAACTGATTTTTATAGTTTATTTGGAGGAGATGTGGGGTTTGTGGATCGCTTTCATCGAATTCTTTGTCATGATAAAGATCAGAGAAGAGAAAGAAGAGGAAAGAGTGTGGGGACTATGGTTGAGTGAACTTCAACTGCCAGCGCAGCCGACCATGGCACTCTCGTGAGAGGGACAAAAGGGAAATTAGAGGGAAAAGAACAGAACAGTTAAACTACAGAGAAAGAGAAACAAGAATCCTTCTTATCCTGCGCACCTCGTTTTCTCCAGTCTGTCCCTTATCCGACACTTCTCTTTCTGTTTCTGCTGCAGTAGTCTATTCTCTCTAGCCTAGACATTTTCTTGGGGGGACCCCTAGACCTGCATTTTACTGCTAGCCCAGAAAATCAACTTCTCTAGTGATGACCGTTACTGCACGTTGTGGCTAGCATCCTCTGGATTTCTTTGTTCGACTCATTTTGGCCCCGATGTTGTTTCATCATCTCTGCCTAATCTCATTTCATGGCCTGATCTGTGTGGGTTTGGGCTTTTCTCGATGAATTAGAGACTCATAGTTGCGTTTATAGGTTTGAATTCTCAAATTTATAACGAATCAGATCTAGTTCTGTGTAAAGCTGTAATCTTTTTCAATTTTATGGTTTCCTGTTACTTTTGTTCTGGTTTGTTCTTTGCTTTTATTTGCTCTGCAGTTGGCCTCTTACTTTTTCTCCTGTTCTTTGCATTGGTGGCAGATTGGTTACAATGACGAGGATCTTCTTCTTGAGCTGTCGGCTTGATTCCTTCTGTGTGGATGCATGAACGCTGAAGTTGTTAAAGATGGTTCAATTATTTGAATGATTTCATCAATGTGGTCTAATTCGGACGTTGTTTGATGGATGTATGCGAGTCACAGAAGCACACAGCAGTGGATACTCCAAGACTTCCATTGGTTCCAGCTGAAAGGAACGCCAATGCAGCAGCCAGCACACGCCGCCCTCGGACGAGGGAAGTTAGTTCTAGATATAAATCCCCCACTCCATCAACACCTGTTTCTAGGCGTTGCTCTTCACCAACCCTTACAAGACCGTTGCAGTCGGCTTCCCAAGTGGTCAGCAAAACAGCCCTATCTGCTGAAAGGAGTCGGCCAGCAACCCCATCTTCTCCCAAAAGTCCCTCCACGCCTGTTCACGATTCATCTGTTGATGCACAGTTGACATCTAGAAGGTTAAGTACTGGCAGCAGGTTACCGGAGAGTTTATGGCCTTCTACAATGAGAAGCCTTAGTGTTTCTTTTCAATCCGATACCATCTCTGTACCTGTTGGTAAAAGGGAAAAACCGGTTAGTAATATCTCCTCTAATCGCACATTGAGATCCTCTTCCAACGTGGTTCATAAGCAGGTTGAAACGCCTACAGGATCACGGAAGCCTACACCAGAAAGAAAAAGGACTCCTCTGAAAGGCAAGAGTGCACAAGATCAATCAGAGAATGCTAAACCAGGAGATGGTTTACATAATAGATTGATTGATCAGCATCGCTGGCCTAGTAGAATAGGCGGGAAGGTATCTTCTAATTCCTTGAATAGAAGTGTGGATCTTAATGACAAGAATGTGAGACCTCTATCAACACCAGCTGGAAGCGGATTATCTCCTCTCAGAAGAATGCATATGACAGATGGTGTTACCAGACCTTTACAAAAATCAGTCAATGATGCTGCGAGATTAGCATCCATGGAAGAAACGGGCAGATTAGGGACCAGGACACACTCAGCGGATGAGTCTTTACTCCAGGTATCTGAAAGTCATAAGGTTGTTTCCACAAGCTTGTCGGATAGAGTATTGCTAGCAAGTCCTGCAGTTAGATCTCAGTCCTTGCCTACTCCTGGTTCACATCCTCCATCCCCTAGTAAAACCTCTGTTAGTAAAGGTACCAGTCCAGCTCGAACAAGGCCTTCTACGCCTCCTTCAAGAGGAGTCAGCCCATCTCGAATAAGGTCATCAAGTGTCTCTAGCCAAGCCAACAATTCCTCTTCTGTTCTTAGTTTTATAGCTGACTTTAAGAAGGGAAAAAAAGGAACTAACTTCCTCGAAGATGGTCATCAGCTACGGCTGCTATACAATAGATACTTGCAGTGGCGATTTGCTAATGCACGGGCAGAGGCTGTTCTTTACTTTCAGAAAGTAACTGCAGAGGTAGGTGCAATTTGGAGAGAGCAATATTTTTTAGATGTGTCAATCCTGAGTCTGCCCATTTATTTCACTTGATCTTTTGTGTAGGGGGAATTACTTTAAAGAATATTTCATTCATACTTCAGTTATCTCGATTGTCAGTGAATAATATACCTCTTAACTTAGATCGTTTTACTGTTATTTGGATAAAAGTTTCCTCAATATGATTCGTTTTAACTATTTCAATAATATGACTTTTCTGTTTTTCAAACTGTGGAATTGTTTGTCTGTTTATGGTTATGCAACAACGGGAGAGAAGAAACAAAATCGAAAGATAAAAGTCTTTTAAAACATTTTTTTATGTTTTGATACATAATGGGCTTATGTTAACACTCCTAGTATTCCCACTAGTGATCATGTTGGTGTTCAGCCCATAGCTCAGCCCATAGTTCAGCAGCCTAAGCCTTTCCAAACTTATGTACGTAGGGGTAAGATGGGGAAGGGGAATTAACACATAGGCAGGCTGTTAGAAGTTGGTTATGGTGAGAGATTGTAGAGGACAGCAGAGAGCATATAGAGGATCTTAGAAGGAGTAATGAGTATCATACGAAATATTACATACTATATTTGGCCTGGGAACTCTTCCCAGGAGGTGTCTATCTGCTGTAATTCAGCTTATACGTAAATAATACATAATCTCTATATTTTCTCCTATCAGCTTATTTTTCAGGCTAGATGTAAACTATATGGTTAACTACTTTTGAATTTTTCCATCAGTGCAACATTCCTTTTATGTCATGTGAAATTATAGATGTTGCTTTGATGGTGCAGAGAACTCTCTATAGTGTTTGGACCACTACTCTAGCATTGTGGGATTCAGTAATTAGGAAGAGGATCAACGTCCAACAGCTGGCCCTGGAGCTTAAGCTGAATGCTGTTATGAATGATCAAGTACGCCTCTACTTTATAATGTCTGCATGATTTCAGAATATATAATTTTTCTGCGTTAGCCCAGATAACTGTTTCTGATGCCATGAAGTTCATCAACCTTAGCTCAAATTGCTTGCCCTCCCCCTTCCCAATATTAACTCTGTTAAGAGTCCCTTTGTAGTTCAGTACAGGAAAAAGGCTCATGTTCTTAATTTCTTCTGTTTAAAAGGAATACAATTTCATAAACATAGCTGTTTTCTGCGTAAGGAAAAATGTTACTGTATCTCTTATTGTATTACAATTTGAACATTGATCTTTATCTTCTCCAATTCTTTCTTGGTGCTGTTGTCTAATTCTTCCAGTAATTATTCAGATGAGCTACCTAGATGATTGGGCTTCGCTTGAAAGAGATCATATCAAGTCTTTAACAGGGGCTGTGGAAGATTTGGAGGCAAGCACACTCCGTCTTCCTGTGACAGGAGGGGCAAAGGTTTGTTTGTTCTGAAAGACTAACAGGTTTAATTTGTGAAGGAGAAAGTTACTGACATCATCACTGTATTTCTAACTATTTCAGGCAGATATTGAATGCTTGAAGTTTGCTCTTTGCTCAGCCGTGGATGTGATGCAGGCAATGGGATCCTCCATATGTTCTTTATTGTCAGGGGTGAGTTTCAAAATTCAATTTTCTCTCACAAGCTTCTGCTGTAGGTTTATCAAATTTGGTTTCTAATAGTTGTTTATTTCCTTAATGCCTGTCTAAAAATATGCCTAAGCCTGGCTTATGTGCTCTTGCTACAGGTGGAGCAAATGAATGGTTTGGTTTCTGATCTAGCTATTGTAGTGGCAGAACTGAAAGCTAAGCTGGACGAATGTGAAGCTCTATTGGTCTCAGCAGCTGCTATGCAGGTGAGACTACACATGCATGGCCACATAACTGAAAATGCTAACGAATGAAAAAAAAAAGTAGTGTAAGGACTCTGTTGTTGTCTTTGGGAAATTATTCGTATGAAGATACATTTAAGTTACTCTGCATAAATTTGAATAGAAAGTTGAAAACACTATCAAGACTAGTTGCTTTAGTTAGAAGTTATCATGTTGTCATTGTTACCTGATTTTCTTTTGAGTTACTATGTGCCTTCTTTTGAGCTATTCTTATGTCAGTCTAAACCCCAGTTGACTTCAAATTACTGCAAACCCCAAATAGATTCAGTCATGATACAGTAAACTTGCAAATTTTCTTTTCACCTGGTTCTGAGGTGCCAATTGCCCATTCCTTGGTTCTTTTGTTCCATGTATTGAGTTCCTAGCAATTCCCTTCACAAAGTTTGCACTGCTGACAGTAGATTAAGCTACAATTCTCCTCTCTCTTACATATCATTGCATAACTATGTTCATAAGTTGATGAACATGAAAGTAGTTATTTAAACAAATAGGGCAAAACTGTTGAGGGGAGTTTAGAGAAAACTTATCCATCTGAAGGTGAGATGGAATAAAACAATTGTTAGGATGAACAAGGCCATTTATTTCATGTATTCTAGCCAATGCAGGATGGTGACGCATATCAGCATGTTGTGGTAGTGTTGCAGTCTTGCCTTGTAAACTAGAATTTAAAATTTTTGTGAAGCTTTAGGTATGTTTGAGAATTTACTGGATATGGTTGAGGAATGGGAAGGCTAATTGTATAGAGTGTTGAAGTTGTTGGGATCAATTAACACTGCTTATCAATCGGCTTCATTTTCTCTCTCATTTCTGCAGAAAGTTCTATTGTCATTTTCAGTTCTTCAGTTATGCATATTCCATGTGTGTTCTTTATCCGATTGATTGACTGAGATAGACTGCCATTATCCATATCCGTTAAGCGAGATGCATCGTGTGAGAATAGGGTTTTGGATTAAGTGGTTATTCGTCTCTGCAAATACATAATATATCTGTTCATCATGTGGGTATCTGTTGTGCTTGTATGAGTATTGATTTGTTTTGACAGAACTAAGACAAGTAACATTCATGTAATGTTGATTACATTCACAATTTTCTTTTCTGATCAATCATATCTTATACCCGACTGCTTTTTAACACTTAAACAGGTAGAAGAATACAGCTTTAGGACTCATCTAATACAGATGAAACAAGCCTTCGAGATGCAACTGATTTTTACAACGAAAATGCCCCCATGGCCGTGATTAAACTAACATCTTACCACTTCAGGAGCAATGGATGATCCTGCAGGCTTCTCCGGCTCAAGTAATTGTAAATTAGTATATTCTGCCTTTTCCACAATTCAATCAGAAATTTCTTCTTGCTTATAGTGAGCTGACTGCTCTGTGCTTCCAACTGTAATTTTTTAAATCACGCAAATGAAAGAAATTAAAAGGAAGCTAAAGGTTCAAATTATGTTGCAGAAACAGAAAAATGCAGGAGAAATGAACAAGGAGGAAGAATTATAAAATATCTACTCTTTCATTTAGGATTCTGTCTTGCTACTTTCACTAGTGCTAAGTTTCTTGCCTCTTTAAAGTTTTAATTCAATGGATTCTGGCAGAGTGACAGTCAAAAGAATGACATTTTGATTGAAAATTAGTAATTTGAACTTGAGTTAATTAAATTTTAAAACGAATTTAAATATGAAAAAAGTTGATATAGTGAAACAAAGGATCGAAATAAAGTAATGTGTTGATAAAATTTATTAAAATGATATTATTTTAATTTGAACTGACTGATTAAAATAATATTTTTGATTTAATATTTAATTAAATTATTGTTTTTTCCCGGAAGAATTATTATTTGAAAATACGATGAATCAAACCCTTAAAATAGGTCTGTTTAATGCATTGAAAATTCAAATTATAGAAAATAAAATAATAAAACCCTGCAAAAACCCCCACCCTGAGAAAAAGAACCCATGAACAGATGTTCATGAAAACCATAGCTTCGGTTGCTCGTACCGGCGATTTCTTCCTTGGACTCCTCCAAAGAGCCAATACTCTCTCGCACGTCACCCAGATCCAATCTCAAATCCTTCACCGCCGCCTCCAAACTCACATCCCCATAGTCACAAAACTCGCCCAAAAGCTCTTCGACTTTGGCTCCACGAACCACGCACTAAAGATCTTCTTTTTAATCCCAAAACCTGATCTTTTCCTCTTCAACGTTCTTATCAAGGGCTTAGCTGTGAACAACTCGGCTTTATCTTCCATTTCTTTGTTTTCCCATTTGAGAGGCACTGACCTTGCCCCTGATGACTTCTCCTACACTTTCGTCTTGTCCGCTGCAGAGAGTCTCGGGAACTCAAGAGTTGGAATGTCGTTGCATGCAATGGCTATTGTTGATGGGTTTGGCACAGATTTGTTTGTTGGGTCGGTTCTTGTCGATTTGTATTTTAAACTTTGGCGGGAGGAGTTGGCCGAGAAGGTGTTCGATAGATTGCCGGAAAGAGATACGATTTTGTGTAATACGATGATTTCTGGCTTTGTGAGGAATTGTTGCTTCAAGGATGGGATTAAAATATTTGGGGATATGGTTTCGGGTGTCGGGCCCAAGTTTGATGTAACAACGGTGATATCTGTGTTACCGGCTATTGCAGAGTTGCAGGAGTTGAGATTGGGAATGGAGAGTCAGTGCTTGGCTATGAAGTTTGGATTTCATTCTGATGTTTCTGTGCTCACGGGTTTGATTACGTTGTACTCAAAATGCGGCGATGTTAAGACAGCAATGTTGTTATTCAGGGAGAGTCCCTTGAATGATTTGATATCTTGTAATGCGATGATTTCAGGGCTTACTGGAAATGGTGAGATTGAGTCTTCCGTGATGCTGTTTAATCAATGGCTTTATTCTGGAGGGAGAGTTAATTCAAGCACAATTGTTGGGTTGATTCCTGTATATTCACCTTTTGGTCATTTATCTCTTACTAACTGCATACACGGTTTTGCTATCAAATCTGGTTTTGTTGTTTGTCCTCCTATTTCAACTGCATTGACAACAGTGTATTGCAGATTGAATGAAATGGAATCAGCACGGCAGCTTTTTGATGAATCTTCAGATAAAACTTTAGCTTCTTGGAATGCCATGGTAGCGGGTTATACCCAGAATGGACTAACTGAAACAGCAGTTTCTCTTTTTCATCAAATGCTCTCATCCAGTTTCTGTCCTAATCCTGTAACAGTTACTAGTATTCTTTCAGCTTGTGCTCAACTTGGTGCCTTAAGTCTAGGGAAATGGGTTCATAATTTAATCAAGAGTAAAAACTTCGAGTCTAATGTTTTTGTTGCAACTGCTTTAATCGACATGTATGCAAAGTGTGGGAATATTAAAGAGGCTCGAAGATTATTTGAGTTGATACCTGAGAAGAATGAAGTAACTTGGAATACCATGATCTCTGGTTATGGACTTCATGGATACGGGAAAGAAGCGCTTGTAATATTTTATGAGATGTTGAATTCTGGAATTTCACCAACTGGGGTGACTTTTCTTTCCGCCTTATATGCATGTAGTCATGCTGGTTTAGTAAGAGAAGGAGAGGGGATTTTTCATTCTATGGTACATGAGTACAGGTTTGAACCTATAGCTGAACATTATGCATGCATGGTTGACATCCTTGGTCGAGCTGGAAAGTTACAGGAGGCATTGAACTTCATTGAGGTAATGCCAATAGAGCCAGGTACGCCTGTGTGGGGTTCATTACTTGGTGCTTGTAAGATTCACAAAGATACAGACCTAGCGCAGCTGGCCTCTCAAAGGCTTCTTGAGTTGGACCCGGAGAATATGGGTTACTATGTGTTAATGTCAAATATTTACTCTGCTGAAAAAAACTATCCACAAGCTGCTTCTATAAGACAAGTAGCTAAAAAGAGAAAGCTAGAAAAGACTCCAGGTTGCACTCTGATTGAAATTGGTCAGACTCCGCATGTCTTCACATCAGGGGACTGGTCCCATCCAAAATCAGCAGCAATCTATTTGGAATTGGATAGATTGATGGGAAAGATGAAAGAGGCAGGATTTCAGACAGAAACTATCACAGCTTTGCATGATGTAGAGGAAGAAGAGAAGGAACTAGCTATGAAGGTTCACAGTGAGAAATTAGCCATTGCCTTCGGTCTTATCTCTACTGAACCTGGAACTGAGATCAGGATTATTAAGAATCTCCGAGTTTGTTTAGACTGTCATAGTGCAACTAAATTTATATCTAAGATCACAGAAAGAGTTATTGTGGTAAGAGATGCCAATAGATTCCATCATTTCAAGGATGGTGAATGTTCTTGTAAGGACTATTGGTGATATATCGTTAACACTGTAAAAAGTATTTGAATTTCAAGCTGACATGAGTCGTTTCAGTTTATCATGGTGCAACTAAAAAAATTGGACAGGAACAGTGTTGTTCTCATAAGTTCAAGATTTTATAGTTGCCTTATAGCACATCGCAGATGGAATCCAAATGAATGATATCCAAACCAACATCTCTGCAACTTTTAGATGCTAGAATATCTTGGTCTTATTATCCTGATGCCAGATGCCAGAAATGAAAAGATTTGGAAACGGAGTTTCAATGGCATACATTGAGATTAGTTGGTCATTATGGAGGTTCATGTGGAATAAGCTAAAGATAAAAAGCCAATTATTTACATCAATTACAAAACTGGGTAGAATGCATATTCTTACAAAGAATTTCTCTCTAGCTTTAATCCTTATGCCTCCATGTTGTTGGTTGGTACATCTCAAGTGATATGCTTTCACAAACAAAGATGTAAATGTATCTTGCATGAGATAGAAGACAAAATGTAAAAGGAATGCAGGCTTCTTAGCAGTTGATTCCACATTGCTTGGAATCAGGTCCCTTGGATCTCAAGACAAATGGGTCAATTCTCACCCAAAGCAAGGAAAATATTGAAGCCAAAAGCACAGACCATATGACAACAATGGTTGGTGTCCTGTTCTGTCGCCCCGTTAGACCTTTCAGGAACGGGTAGAGATGGACAATCACCCAGAAAGCAAAAAAAAAGCTTGCCAAATAGAGGGCCCCACGATTGGTACCCATAGTTTATGGCATCTGAGATTCCAGCAACAACTCCAACAAGGTTGATGATTAAGCTAGCAGTTGGAGGGATGAGGATGGTTGTCCATTTAAAGGCATATAATTCTCCGAATTCCTCATCATCAGTTGCCTTGGAGGTGACAGTGAAGTTCGTGTCAACACCAGCTAAAACCTTCAGAAGACCCTGCACAACAGCAAAAAGGTGAGCTGAGATACTGCCAATGACCCGGAATTGCTCATTTCTCCACCATTCTTCAATGCTGACTCCACTCCACCTTAGCTCAAGGATACCCGTTGCAAAGATTGAGAGGAACAGTGCAATGAAGAAAAGACTTGCGAAAGTGCTTATCTGGTTCAATACAAAGCATAAGCATATAAATTAGGTACATTGGCTAGAATTTCAAACATTTGTCTATGTTCACATTGCATAGATTTGAAGATTACCCTTTCTTCAAAGAATTGGAAAGAATATTATTTTGTGAATAAAATTTAGAGTAAAATAAATATGAGTAAATTACTAACTGCATGCTGTTACCTCTGGTATGATGAATTTATCTGCCAGCAAGCAGATTGCAGGTAGAGTGCAGTATGCAAGAAGTGGTAAGGAAGTGAATGGATAGACAGTTGTGTTGACATACGCAAATCTCTCAAGGCACTTGAGCTTTCCTTCCTTGTAGCCATACCAGTCAGGGCTATGTCGGCTGAAGAAGATCTCAACAGAACCAAGAGCCCATCGAAGCACGTGGTTTAACCGATCTGAAAGATTAATTGGGGCAGACCCTTGAATGCAGGTAACTTTGGCATACAGTAAATTGACCTTCAGCTACGACAATGCGTCTTGAAGCCTGTCAGAATGTCCTCTGCAATTGAACCATAAATCCAGCCGAGCTGCGTAGACAAAAGCAAAATGCATTTAACCCTTCAAAGTTGCTACTTCTAAGCCATTTGATACTAGAACTTGAAAACAGGAACATTGGAAATTTGAAGCATCTCTACCCCGAAAGAGAAATCTTTGCTTTTGGATTTGACGTAGATATTACCTCAGTTCCCCAATCAGTTTTGTCTTCATAACCACAACTAATTACATGGATGGCTTCTTTAAGCAGAGCTGCTGGACTTGAAGATGGAGGAACACCACCTTCTTCCATTAAAGTTGAAGTCACAAAAACTGCTGATTGTCCAAATCTCTTCTCAAAATTCATCTGAGACATCAGCAACTCTTTGTCATCGTCCACTGCTGCCCCAAAATAGATACATCAGAAGGTAAGCAAACAGTAATTTAAGTAAGAACAAAGCTGTTTTAGTAAACAAGTGACAAAAAGATCATTGTAGACCATGAAGGCTTGAAGCTTCCACACTTGCACTCTTCTGAGCATTCTTCTTTCTGCGGTGTCCAAAACATGGGCAACAGTCACAGGTTACCATCTTTGGACGTTTGGGACCCTTTGGATGTTCATATCCATACGGTGCTTGCCTTTTGAAAACACATCCTGTACCAACATAAACTGGACCTTGAATTCTGTCGACGCCTTTCATGTTAATCTGCAGAAGAAAAGCAATGTCATTTGATTTCCTCCTTCCATGATTTATATGCTGAAAAAGTAGAGTTTTTGGTTCACTGTTTGGTCTTCAACGAAAACTGTGTTTCTGTTGGCATAAAGATCATGTCTATCAATGCCATCAAATCTCTGAGGAAACTGTACAAAGCACACGTCCTTTCCCACTTGAGGGTCCATCAAGAAACACATTGCCTCTTGGACAGCTTTGCTGTTGTTTATATAGTGATCACAATCCAAGTTCAGCATGAAAGGAGCATTTGTAAGCACAGCAGAGACTCGAACCAGGAATTTGCCACAGAAAGTCCAGTATTGAAGCAGACCTTTCAATTTTGTTAGAAAAAGTGGCTAAGAAATTTCTGAGATTTTATAAGTTACGAGGGCATTCATGGCACCGGCTTTTTTTTTTATGAGAAAATCTGGCCCTCTTTTCACGGGTCACGTAAACGAGGCGAGAGAGTTCATTTCCTTCGATGTCATGGCCTCCGCTGTGACCAAGAAACACTTGAATCATGCCAGGATGATCCTTTGTATTGTTTCCTGGCCACAGTGTACCATCCTGCATGATCCAGCCCTCTGGCGGGATCTTCCGTGCTTTTGCTACAATTGCATTTATCCTCACCTTGAATTCTTCATACTTTCTCTGTTGAAGACCAGGCAATCAAGTATTAGCTAAATTGCTGAAGACTACATTAATCTTGAATCAAATTATAAGCAAATTACTGACCTTCAACCTTCTTAGCTTGCGGTCCTGAACAAATGTTGGTTGAACTTTATCCTCCAGGTAATCAACCTTTAGAGTAAAGTACATCTCTGGGGCTCGAGGTTCTATGCTAAACTTCTTACAGAATGGAACCCATTTTTTAGCAAATTCTGCAGTTCCAGAAAGTGCTTCAAAGGTACACATAGGTGCACTATCGTCAGATAGGTATGCTGAGATCTTTTCAACAGGGTAGTCCATGCCCAGGATTGATAAAATTGTGTTTGAGGCTCCTTCATGGGATCCACAGTAATCACAAAGAAATCCACTGGCGACAGCATGTTAGGTTCCCCTTCTCTCTCAAATCTATTTTTTGTTCGCATCAATCATTAAAATAAACGGTATCATAGTCGTGTAATGTTTGATTTTACCAGTCAAAAGCTCAAAGCCTTCTGCTATATTCTTGTAATAGTTGCAGATTTGCTTTGAGAATTAAGATTCATTTTGGTACAAGTTTACCTGAGAGACAGGCTATCAAGATATGTTTCACAATCAATTGGGAGCCATATGGGGAACTGGTCAAGAATCCATGAAAATGCAAACCAGATTTTGCAGACCACAGATGTTAGCCAAAGGCCAGTAGCATCATGCAAAAATTCTATAGCGGAGGAAGAAGGCTAATATGACAAGGCGAGCCACAATAACCATCCTTTATGGATTGATCTTGCTAGATGCTATTGGTACTTTACTGGAGAATGGCTGCCTGGTCTCATCAATCGTGCATTTGTTTCGACATTGCTAACCTGTGATCAAAGAACTGAATCCCCAGACGTTGAATTTTGTTGGTTCATTCCATAGTATAGAACTGAATACTCACATGGCTGCTGCTTCAGGATCATCTTCAGGTCCAGGTCTCAAATTTCCTTGCTGCAGTTTCCATTCGTCCACTCTATCTTTCCACCTTGCTTCTTTCTTTTCTTCACATCTCGCACTTCCTGTTGTGAAGTATTGTTTAACTACTGTAATAAGTGGTAAAAACATATTGCAATCATTTTAAGCATACCAGGCTTCGTTTGTGAAGTGAAGCAGATAGCATCTGTTCTTCATGAACCCCAACTGGAAACTCACCACTAACCTGAAACAAGTTGATTTATGATCTTGTTTCAAAAACCACGGCTGATTTCAAGATGATTGAGACAAATCACCAAGATCAAAAAGGTGTTATTAATACTATTCCATTACCGGTCTTGATCTAATCCCAGCTATAACTGGTGGGAATTGCAAGTTTTCTCCGTCGTCATGGCCTCTTCCGTAGGTCATCTTCCCATGAAGCATTGCTTCTGTGAGATGCTGGTTCTTCTCGTGTTCATCTTCTATTTTGAACTCATATTCAATGTCATCAATGTCCTCTTCATCTTCGACTCCCTCCACTCTTGGACATCCTACACAAATTTGGAATAGAATCCGCCTCTGAATCATCAATCGCAGAAGTAATAGCACTTAGCAGTAGGAATAGTAATATTACCTTTGAGACGCTTATATCTGGTCTTGCACTGGGGACATTGTTGTGTGCCCTCTCTCCTTTCATACTCGTAACAAGGCCTGCACACCGGAAAACCACACTCATTACAAGCCACAAACAAGTCTCCGTCGACGGTGAGGCCCACCTCATCACCACATATCTCATAAACTTGACCGTCCAAGTTCTTGAACGGCTTAGGCTGCAAAAACATGCACATACAACTCACGCATGTTTTTTAAAAAAAAAATGAAATCACGCAAAAGCCAGCTCATTTGATGGTTTATTGTCAATGATTGTCTTTGTTACCTCTTCATGACCATGAATGACGACAACCTCGTTTCGATTGTGAGAGCCGGCGACCAGGCCAGCACTGGCTTCCATGGTTGTGATCAAAGGAGGTGGTGCGAAAGAATTTGCTGAGGGACAATTTGAGGGAGTGTTTCTTTTTCTAAAAGAGAAAAGGGGTAAAGTAAAGGATCAGCATATTTGTCAGCTAATGTGCTCAAGTAAAGGTCTGGTGTTGCAACTTTCAAGCTGTTGGTTGCAGAGTCGCCATTGCCTTGAAGCTAAGCTTCGTCTATTTTTCAACTACCTTTATATAATATAATTCGTCACATGTTTATTGTCTTTTTCGGGGAGCTTGAGCTTTCTGTCAAGTGCTTATAAGTGACTGAACTTGAAATGCAAGCCAAGTTCTCATTCGTTAGTTGGGTAAGTTGGACACTCTCAATCCAGACAGAGAAGCCCATCCTACTAAATGTACAACACTTTCTTTTCTCACTTGCCCTTCTCGTGTGAAACCCTTTTGACTAACTAAGATTCTTGGATCCAGAACTGGCCGAGAAGATCATCGTCTTGGATTCGATCTCGATCTCGATCTCGATCTCTTGGACTAAAACCTCTGTCTGGTCATCAGAGTAAGTCGTAAAGATCTGTTCTTTCTTGATGGGAATGGAAGTGCTCGGTGGAACTAGCACCGTCATGGCTAAAACCAATAGTGCTCTGGAGAAGCTCTCACACCAACTCCAACAGTTCCCGAATCTTGGGAGTTTTTGTCTCTTGTCAACTTTGACATTTTTCCGCTGCACTTTCTGAACGGATCGATGTTCAACTCTTCAAAAGCTTCGGGTCAGTGCTCATTTCGATGTTCACCTGGTTCACCTCCATGGAATGAACTCGTTTCATGATCCATCGATACGTGGCAAAACGTTACTGTGCTTCAACTCCATTGGACCCAACCGACACGTGTGGGTCAGGATTGTAAGAGGAACGAGTAACGACTTGGCAAGATGGGGATTGAATCTAATCTAGGGCAAACGGACACAGCGAGTGTAACGCTCTCTCACGGAATTAATACACGACGTCGTGTAACCTTTGTCATTGGGAAATTTAATCACCTCATGGAAATTCGTGAATTACCAATATCGCCCTTCCTATAACAATTAGGCATACTTGACACGTGCCTTTATAAAGGGAAAGTACTTAATTGCCCTTTATCTGTTCGAAGTGGCGAACCGAATTTAAGTTTAATTTAAAAATCTCTTAATACGAAGTTTAATTGAAATTTTAAAATGATATTAAATTAAATCGAGCTAAGTTAAATTAATTTCATCGTTCCGAAGTATAATTCGATAAAAAGACTAAGTAAAAATATATTGAAGCTACTAAAAATGTTCAATTGGAGATTAAAAGCAGTTTCGAACTTCCTAATATCATACAATATTAACTTGGCTTTTGTTAAAACATCAATCTAAGCTCCATATGTGGAAACCTAATTTTATGCTAAACATGTAATATCAACAGAAGGGGAAAGGCATTTTCGTCAATCAAAAGATGGAATAAAATCTAAAAAAGCATTGATGAAAAATAAATTTTAAAAAAATACTCTCTCTTACTCTCTCTCCTAAACGAGGGTTTGTTTGTGTTATGATCCCCACCAGCCTTCGCGTCACAATACCCGCTTCTCTCCTCTTCTTTGCTCTTCGCAGAAGAGAGAGGAAAGTCTAAGCTCTTCAATCCAACACCTTTTGCACCCATCTCTTTTCCTATCTACTCAATATATGTATAGATTAGATTCTACACATAAAGTTTATATCTTTACGAGAACTTGTTTTTATCCTGATTCAGTCCCCTTGCTGTTCTAGCTGAATCTGCAGGGAAGAAGAGACTTAGTTAACAGCTTATAGAAAAGACTGTTTCTTTTTTATTGTCTTTGTTGTATCTTTTCTGGGTCTTGCTTCTTTTGGTCCATTTCTCTCTCTATCTATTGATATCGACGGCGGAGATTCATTCTCAGAGTGAAAGATCGAGTTATGCAGCAAGGTGATCAAACGGTGTTGAGCTTGAGGCCTGGTGGTGGTCGAGGAAGCAGACTCTTCAACCTACGTTCAGAGTCCTCATCCACTACTAACTCTTCTTTCTCGTCTACTTCTTTTGCCTTTGGCGATGCTCCTCTTTTGCGTCCTTATGGCGGGACTGCTTCTTTGCAGGTTTTTCTCGTTAACCATCGTGGATCTGGACTCCTTTGATGCGTTCGTGTGTTTCTTTTGATTTATGGGCATAAATTTACGTGTTTTAGATTTTCTTTCGTGAGGCTTCTTTTATTGATAAAGTTCCTGGCTTTTAATTCGAGTATTGGAAAATTCTTTTGTCGTGGTATGTGTTTTAATAAATTGGATCTGTTCGTTATCTGTTCTCCGTTTATATTTGGTTATTATGGTTCTATGTGGTGTATGTGAGATGGGTTGGCTTTCTTTGTTTCTTCGTGTGTGTTTGCGAGAATCATTGTCCTATGTTGTATTATTTCTCACAAGTAAATTTTGATGCCAAAAAAAGGAGTCTTAATACCTGGTCGTGGTTTCTCTACTACTTTTGAGATTAGAGTGTTTAATGCAAGTATGTCTGAAGATGAAATAGAACCGAAAAGCAGGTTTCTGTTATATTGATGTTTATTCTTTTCTCGAAAATGTTTTGGAATACTATCTTTTTAATTTATTTTTCTTATTGATTCACATATGGTTTCTTTTTATTTATGTAGTTATATGGATGTTGAATGTGACATTGAACTCTTCAAATGTCCTAATTCTTGGTTGGGCACTAAATATGTGTTCCTGCTGTAAATATGGACAAATAATAATATATTCGGTTTTAGGTGGGCATTTGACGAGCTTTAAATTGCCCATAAATCAACCTGCTAACATTTTTTTCTTTTTGTAGTGGAGAATACTGGAAAAATGGAAACTGATAAGAATTTCGTTTAGTATGATCGTTGTGGCATTAACCATGCACGACAAGTTGTGTCATAGCCTGTTTGGTTCTGCCTTGTGGTGTGAATGGCTAAATTTTTTTCCCAGTGTGACTCATTTGATGAATAATTGACTAAATTGGCGTTGTTTGTTAAAGAAATGAATGATCTCCTCCTATTTCAATTTGGTTCACTTATGCACCTTGGAACCTAGAAAGAGATGATGATGTCAATGTGATTAATAGAGTAATTTTTCGCGGGTATGACTTTTCATATGACATGGAATGTTCACCAATATCTGTGCTGATTCACTTGTAAAGTTGCTGATTTCCTTTAGGTCTTCATTTCTTTCTATTTGAGAAAATGTTTGAAGTGCTGCTGTAGCTACTTGTTTTATTCATATTAGTTGATACTGGCATCAGCTTTGACAATATTTTATCTTAGGTTTCCGTTTGTTTGATCTATTGTCTCTTTGCTGGTGGGTTTCTTGCTTTCTTATGGGCTTGCCTATTATTCTGCCAGTTGCTCATGAAATTTTTGTTTAATGCTTTAGGTTCTTGACTCATATAAATATATGTGTATTTCTTTTGCAGACTGGAGACTTGCGATTTGAAGGCCGTGAGCGAGTACATCATACAAGAGAGCAGTTGTTGCAACTTAGGGAGGTAATACTTGTAAGGGGTTGTTTGCATGCAAGAAGCATGTAATTTGCAGCTTCAACATGCGATTTAAAATGGTGTTGGTGTGAGTGTATCACAGATATGGACAAAAAGATTTAAGGCTTCGGGTGCAGGTTGATCTTTCTGTGGCTTAGTATTGAGTCTTTGTTGTTGCAGTCATCCATGCAGTTCTCTTCATTTTTTACTCTTTTAGATCCATATTCGTGTTTTGGTTTCATGAACAGTGCTCGGGAAATAAACAGATTTTTCTATCGTTGTGTTTTAACTATCCTAACTTATCTGCTTTCTATTACTTAGATTCACGTCAGCAATGAACTTCCAACTGGTTATCTGTTTGCTGTCTATTTCTAATTAAGTTCACGATCTTCCTACAGGTTGCTGTGATATCTGATGAGATTCTAAAAGTTAAACGGGAAATTGAGGCTGAGCTATTTGGTGAAGACCAAAGCTGGACTCGTGGAGAGAGCACTGTGAGTTGCTATCCTATTTTCACTTTCTAGCTTGGTGGTTTGTATTCCCAGGCAATTTTGTTAAGTTACAAGATAAAATGTCTGAATAGCTAGTTGCCTTTTGCATGTAGTGAGTGCCAATGTGTATATTTACTGGTATTCGTGTTATTGAATTATTATTGCATGTAACTTGTCAATTTTAAGATAATTTCTGCTGGTCATCTCAGACACTGAGTCAATCGCAGAATCGTTACTTGGAGCCAGACAATCGTGATTGGCGTGGTCGTTCTGCACAATTTCCAACATCGGGAGAGGATAGGTCCTGGGATTCTGCTCGTGAAAATAGAGAATTTGGGGGCAGATATGATCCCAGGCAGCCTGAATCAAATCAATTTAATCGCCAAGATCAACTAAACTCCCAGTTTGCTCGGGCTCAAATCTCTCCTAGTCAAGTGGTAATCTAGCTAGCTCACTTTTTACTCCTTTTTATTCCCGGTGATTAATGTTCTTATTATATTTGATTACTTAATTTCTTATCAAATGTTGTTTCTTCTCTTTTGACACATGTGGTTGTTGTTGGCACTATTGCTTTTCCTTTTCTTCTGGAAACTTAATTTCATTTGCGCTTGCACCTTGGTCTTAATTTCTGTACCTGTTTTTTTGGTGTATAACAGGGAGGACCAACCCCTACCTTGGTGAAGGCTGAAGTGCCATGGTCAACTAGAAGGAGAAATCTTTCTGAGAAAGACCGTGTCTTGAAGACGGTGAAGGGGTAAATATAAGAATACAAATATTGTTTTATATTTTATTTACATTAGTCATCTGGTGAAATTTTGCATTTATATGCATAATTTGATTTCGGACATGGGGATTTTCTTTATATTATTCCAGATCCTGAATATCCACAAACTAATTTCATTGATTGTTTAGTAAATTTATTCAATTGAAGTTGGCTTAATTATTAAGGAATTTTCTTAGCCAACTATGATTTTTTCCTGTGATACAAGGTGAACAATTTCATTGTTAAGTTGCAATAAATGCTATTAACACTATATTTGGCGTACATACCTTTCAGTCTCAAACAAGAGGAGAATTCTTCCATAGAATCATTCTTGCCCCTCATTTCATTGGTTTCTCTGTTGTCAAAATAAGTACATGATTGTTATATGATATTCTTCTGACACATGGAGTTATTATGGAAATATTAACTGATTTTTGAAAATAGTGAGATTTGCTCGAGATTTATACTATTAGTAGTATCTTTAAATGAGTTCTACTGCTTTTTGCACAGGATACTGAACAAGCTCACACCTGAGAAGTTTGATCTTCTCAAGGGACAACTTATAGATTCTGGCATCACGTCTGCTGATATCTTAAAGGTGAATCCATTTGTATCGTATATATGTTCTGGTTTTAGCTTCCTACTGGCTATTGAGCTCACAGTTGTCATGCATTACAGGATGTTATCTCACTTATATTTGACAAGGCAGTTCTGGAACCCACATTTTGCCCCATGTATGCACAGCTTTGTGCTGAACTTGATGCTAGTCTCCCTCCCTTTCCACCAGATGAACCGGGTGGCAAAGAAATCACATTTAAGCGAGTTCTGTTGAATAATTGTCAGGAGGCATTTGAGGGGGCTGATAAACTGAGGGAGGAAGTAGGACAGATGACAGCTCTAGAACAGGAGCTTGAGCGTAGGGATAAAGAACGATTGGTCAAAATTCGTACTCTTGGAAATATCCGCTTGATTGGAGAGCTTCTTAAGCAGAAGATGGTTCCTGAAAAGATTGTCCATCACATTGTTCAGGTTAGCATCGTAGGTTCTAGTAATGTTACTTCTATCAAACTGTAGTTGATACTTCATTCATTTATATTCCTATCTTTATATGTGAAACAGGAGCTTCTAGGACGACCTGACAATAAAGTTTGTCCTGCTGAAGAAAATGTTGAGGCAATATGCCAGTTCTTCAACACGATTGGAAAGCAGCTTGATCAGCGCCCAAAGTCACGGCACATCAATGATACCTACTTTAGTCGGTTGAAGGAATTGTCATCAAACCCTCAACTGGTTCCTCGACTGAGGTTCATGGTTAGGGATGTTCTCGATTTACGTGCAAGTGACTGGATTCCTAGACGTGAAGAGGTAAGAGTTTTGTTCTCCAGGGTTGAAAATAATTGGGTTGATCAATATGATCAGACTGGAGACAATAATGTCTTTGTTGTCGCAGGTCAAAGCCAAAAAAATTACTGAAATACATGACGAGGCAGAGAAAAATCTTGGCCTGCGACCTGGTGCTACTGCAAGCATTAGGAACAACCGGGGTGTTATTTCCGCGGTGCCAGGGACTGTTGGCCCTGGGGGCTTCCCCATCAACCGACCTGGCTCAGGAGGTATGATGCCTGGCATGCCGGGAACTAGAAGAATGCCTGGGATGCCCGGTATATCTGATAATGACAATTGGGAGGTGGCCAGAACACGTTCTACCCAAAGGGGTGATGGTCCAATAATGCAGACTGTAGGGCGTGTACAATCATCAATGGGGAACAAGTCAGCTTCACTTAATACAAGGCTGTTACCTCAGGGTAGTGGTGGATTCACAAGTGGGAAGATTAGTGCCCTCTTATCGGGCCCCCCTTCTTGGCCTTCCAACTCTGGTTTTGGTACAGAGCCTCCTGTACAAGTCCCTCCTCCACCTAGTAAGACTTTTACTACGCCTCCAGTTTCAGAGAAACCAGTGCCTGCATCTGCAAAGTTGAAGAATGTCGATCAACTTAAGAGAAAAACAATCGCAATTCTCCAGGAGTACTTCAGTATCTGTCTTTTGGATGAAGCCCTGCATTGTATTGAGGAATTGAAATCACCAGCTTACCATTCTGAAGTTGTCAAGGAAGCAATCTCTGTTGGACTGGAAGAAAACCCACCATGTGTCGAATTAGTTTCCAAGCTCTTGGAATATTTGCTCAGTAAGAAAGTTTTGACAGCTAGAGATGTAGGGACCGGTTGTTTGCTCTACGGTTCAAAGTTGGACGACGTTGCTATTGATTTACCAAAAGCACCTATTAACTTTGGTGAGATTATTGGGAAGTTAGTTTTGGCTGGAGGTATGGACTTTGTAGTGGTGAAGGAGGTCCTTAAGAAGGTGGAAGATGAATATTACCGGAAAACCGTACTGAACATAGCGACTAGGGTTGTGAGTTCTAATCCGAACGGTGGAGTTATATTGGATTCTCAGGCAGCTGAGGTTGAAGCTTGCCAGGGTTTGCTTTAATAATTTAGCCCTTAGACATCACGTCCGAGTTGTTTCTATAATATGCGCATGAATTTTGTTCTTACTTTCATAATCTGCCATCTCGGGACACATGGTCTGAGGCAGGCAACTTGTACTATCCGATCAGCTGAAGCTGCTAGGAAAAGGGTCGTCTTGTTTCTTTCTTGAGTTGTACATTTTTCACCTGAGGTCCCACAACTGTTTTATTTTCAAAGAAATCAAACCACAGTGGTGCCCCCTGTTGCTGGAGAAGAGAACCAAAAAACATTAAAAATGTGGTTTTGTATTTGATTAATTTTTGTTTATTTTGACTTTAGTTTTTGGTCAGACTAAATAAAAGAATTTTCCTTTTAATCTATTTTGCTTCTTTAATTATTGAGTACATGTTGCAGATCAACTTTGACGTATGAAGCCGAATGGGCTTGCTAAATCCGTCACTTGAAACGACGTCGTATTTGTGTGCTATATGTGTGACTCTTATTTAAAAAGTGAGTGGGAACCAACATCCCGCGTAAATGGTTACAATGGAGGCTGCGACGTCAAGCCAACAAGTAACTAACGACGATCAGTCGCTAAAACTGGCCGTAGCCATCGCTCTTCTCCGATCGAAGCTCCTTCATAAGCAACCTTCTCAATCTGACGCCACTCGTTGGAAGCTTAAGGCCTCACTGGAAACTTCTGTTTCCTTTTGAACGATTTCCGTTTTATAAATGAAGCCAATGTCGTACTGGACTAACTTGCGCTCTTTCTGTTAGGCTAAGGAGCGGAAGCAAGAGATTCTTCGACTCAGAGAAGATCTGAAGGAGGCTGAAGGTTCTCTCTATCATTTGAATATTCATTCTGCTGCTGATAAGTTTCTAATTTCATTTTGATCATTTGTTTTTAGATGTGTCTCGGTTTGATCTTTTCCCCAATACTGCTTCATGTAAGTGCTACTTCTTTCACGATTTGGGGAAGCTCCATGGAGATTCCTCTAAAAGTAGATTCAACGATGTTCTTCGCCGTCGTTTCCTCAGACAAGGTCTCCCTCTTTATCTTGTTGTTGTGTTCTCTGCCTTTTCATTCCTATTTCTCAGTTCTCACCACAGATTAGGAGTTCTATCTTGTGTGCTTCCTGTTCTTGCAGTGAGGCTGAGAGAAAGAAGGAAAAGATCGAGTGATTCTAATCAACGACGTTGCTTTTCAGGTATTGAAGCGTTAACTGATGATTTACTCCTTGCTTGGTAACTGACCATACATTACTGACAATAATATGTAGTAGAATAATATGTGGTTGGGTATATCTATAATTGAACTTATGGGAGCAGATATTCATATGCTATTGCCAAATTAATTATTGCAGACTTCAACAATGTGGAGGAAGAGGAGCAACTAAGGGCTTCTGTTGATTTTCTTGTAGACCTATGCGACTCTACTTGTCCAGTGAGTCTCTAGTTGGTCGCTCTGTCATGCTAAAGATGAATATCTTTCTTTAGTTTCTTGCTTATTTTCATGGGATAATTTTAAGTGCATTTCACTTTGCAGACCGAGGAGATAAATTTTACGAACTGGTCGCACCAAGCTGTAGACTTCATTCTAGGTCAGATATTACTTTTGGTGTTCTTAAATAGAAGTACTGTGATCGACGATAAATATTGTCAAGACAAAAACCTAATACTTTTTATGGACTTCACTTTGACCTCCTAAAAATTCATCAAATTTTCACCACTGTAGCGCAATATCAGATAGTAGGTAGAGATCTATCGATTTCATGAGTGTATACAATTAATAGGAAAGCTGAAAAAGGTAAGGACAAGAAAATTTTTGTGTGTACTGCGAAAATGGAAAAATGGAAAGCAAACTTATGCTCAGTGCTGTGGCTACAGAGTCTGGTGATTCCGAGGAGTTTGGGTACCAGCATAAATAAGCCATTTTGGTGATTAAATTGGGATAGGATCTGGCACATAATCTGTTCATCAATTTTCAGTCATCCAATTTCTCTGTTCCACTTATTAGATGGTTGGAAATTGGTGAAACAGAGTATGGACTCTGTCCGGATTAAATTCACATTTTTCGCCATCATTTTACTGACAGAATAGTGCTTGTGTCACTTCTAAATTTGGGACATCTCGTTCTGTTCCAAGGTTACTTTACGGATGGATTTCCTTGCCTTGAAGTCTCCATTTTCATTTCTATTTTAAGCTGTAAGTTGATTTCATTTTCCAGCGTCGTTGAGGAACCTTTTATCGGCAAGGAAAAACATGGAGCTTCTTGAAGGAATTGTCAGCTGCTTAATTGCGCGCTTAGTTAGAAGGATGTGCTCTCTTACTTGCAGTGTCAGTAAGTATTTTGCGGTGGCTCGGACTTGAACACTTGTAAAAGACAATACACATCTATGGTCAAAACTTGCTAGACAGCTTGGCCTCACTCTCTTCGCTTAAGATTTAATATTCATTGACAAAATAGTGATTAACAGTTGGAAATGTTTTATTGGTTCTAAAGGTTACCTAGCTGATTTTATTGGTAAAAAAGGTTTAGAAGAGTTGCTCTGTTGCAGAGTCAGAGTCACTTCACACGGAAACTGATGCGTTCTACGTTCAACACTTGATCCGTCAGCTTGGAGGCGATTCCTACATTGGACAACGTGCAATACTTTCAATTGCTCAAAGAATTTCTCTCGTGGCAGAAAATTTGCTTTCAGCGGACCCGTTTGAGGATGGTTTTACGAACATGCATGAATCACTCTTTATTATGCAAGTATTATAGTAAAATTCCCATTTATAGTCATCTATACCTTTGCAATTTCGTCATTCTTAGTCATTATTAAGCTTGATTTTGGGATGATTAACTCCCATATAGAGAGTTCTAGGGCAGATACGATGAGGTTACTTCTAACATGCTTCGCTCACTGCAGCATTTTGCTCTCTTAGGGAATGATGAGTTGGCTCTTCTATAGCAGTGGTTATCTGATTTCGATTTTGATTTTGATTTTGATTTTCTGTTAATACCAGGATCCAGCTTATCGAATTCTTGGTGTGTGACAATTTGTTAACTTGGGCAAAAGATGACAAATTTGACACTGGTATTTATCCTCCTGTAGCCGGACCCTCTCTTCGCTATTGGATTGTTATGCATATTCTCCAAGGAAAATCGCAATATTTGGCACTTTTTCATAATAAAATATCCTATTTCAATAGGAAGCTTGCAATTTTAATGATTTTGTTTCAATGCATCTGGCAATTGGATGTATGTTTTATATTTTAGAATCTTGAATATAAAAAATATATACAAGATTTGCATCAATGAGATTGCAGTGCTGTTTGAAGAATGGGTGGCATCAGTGCTTCAGGCTCGGAAAGCATTAGAGCTTCTGGAAAGCAGAAATGGGCTCTACGTGCTTTACATGGATCGAGTCACTGGTGAACTGCAGAAGCAGATTGGCCAGGCTTCTTCTTTAAAGATTCTGAAGCGAGAGATCATTGACTCTTCATTCCATTGAGATGCTTGCAACCCATTTGCCAAAGTCTCCTAACTTGAAGTACGTCGATAAGATTTCTTCTTCTCATCGCATTTTTTCTCGTTTTCTCCTTGGTACTTTCTGTGCTTTGTTGGCCATGAAAACTGTAGGCGTTATGAGTGTTTGACGGTCTAAAAAAGAGACGTCTTTGGCTTCTATTCGGAATTGAAGTAAACATGGAAAGTGAGAACGAGGTTTGGACAATTCCTGTAACTTCCCCAGCCAACTTATTACTTGAGTGTTTAAGGAACTTTCCTTTGCTGGAAAGTCGATTGCAGGGGCTAGGTATAAGGTTCCACTACCACTGGTAGATTTTTCAACATAGTTAGTCGGCCGCATGTGTTGTTCCTGCTGATATGGAGTCCATGGGCTCCGTTTGACATAAACTTAAATCAATACGACACGAAGCAAGTATTTTAACCACACACGCCACGTATCTTATTCTTATGTCATCCTAGCCGAAAGGGATCCATCAATATAGAAATCCGCTTTCTTTGCTTAGGTCTCTTAGTTGATAAACAAGGACTTCTCAACCACCAGCTCAATCTAACAATATCTTTGGCTGTTAGTAATATCTCTTTCGTGTGATTTGAGTTATCTAAGTCACAGCTGTTACTCTACCTTACTGCCATTTCCGTCTTGCAAACATGACTCAGACGATACATGTAATTTGTTTCATTCTCATCAGCCTTGCATTCATATCCGAATCACTTTCAAACTCGGCTCATGAAGATGTCCAGACGCCAGAATCCCTCCTGCCTACGATGAAAAATTTGTACTCTAATCATCTTAGTCAGTTTCATACAAGGAAGCTTGGGGTTGCCACCAGGAAAAGGTCTCGCTTAGTTCATAGAAATACTTCATCATCTGCTCCAGAAACTCATGTCCGTATAATTGGTATTGGTCACTCTGTTTTTCTTGGCTTGTTCCTGTTATAGTCTATCTGGTTTTTCAACATGATTCCCAACCATTAAGCATCATGTCCATTCCAAAGTAGATGGACACCTAATTGTAACCAAGCTAGAATATAAATGCTTTAGTTTACATCTATTATATAATCTTGTTTGAAACTAATGGTTGCAAATTCGGTCTTTTGGTATTATCAAGTGAGAAATTGTTTATAAAGTTCACTCAGTAATATTGCATAAGGCTTCAATTATAAAACTCTAAATTACCAATCCATACCCTCTACTGTTTACATGAACTTATTAAGATGCCAAAACAGTATATGAATTGTAATATACAGAGACCATCTGTCTAATGGAGCCGATACTTAAAAGTGTGAGCAAAGGACTGAAGCCTTTAAATCCAGCCTCTTTTCACTGGCCCAAATTGATCCACAGCCTCCCTTGCAACGACGGTGTGATGTAAAAGTATGTTTATGTTGACTTTAAGATATTATTATCGTATCTCTTAAATTGACTTTGCCATTTAATTTTATATTATTCATTCATTTATTTGAAATAAGTAAATTAAAAATATTATATATACTTTAAAGTATATTTAATATGCACAAAAGATGGTATAATTATGTAATCTCATTAAATCTTTTGTTCCAGTTATTCTGTTTTAATCTTGTTTCATTAAATCTCATTCATATATTTATGTAAGGTCTACGTAAATATATGAATGAGATTTAATAGAATACGATAGGACCATTATAACTGGAACAGGAGATTTGATCCCTTATATAATTCCCGTTTATAGAAAAAGAAAGTATTTTACTACAGTGAAAGTCGGAAGGGAAATACATTAATCGGTAATATTACTTTATCTATCAATTCAATTATGTTATGTTCCCTTTTGCTCGGGATGATTAGTAATATCTTAAAAAATTGTTTTAAGATTAAATTATTTTCACCTAAAATTATTCAAAAGGGTGCTTTCGGTTAGTGAATTGGACTTTCTCATTTGGCATATAAATCGAATCTATTATATTCGCATAAATTAACATTATACTTTTATCAGTGGGGAACAGCATAAACATCTCATGACTGAATTAAGCAAATTCATATTGCGAAGAAATTCAAGAAAAAGTTGAAAGCATCTAATTCGCCAACTTTGATCCTTTTTTATGAAAATATGAGTGGTGAATGGGGAAAAGCAGCTTTAGTTCTTTTTCCTTACGAAAGAAAATATCTACTACAGTGAAAATTATAGATCTCCTGTCCTCCAGTAAAAAGTGAAATATATCACTTTTTGCTTCAGTAAATTAAAAAATAAGTCACAAACTTCTCCTTCTATGTTATGTTTAAGATGACGTGCTGAGTTGCTACTTATTTGCATTCTGTGTTCTTTAATTTACTGTTTGCATTTTCCAAAGTTCGCCCCTTTTAGGCACCAACAGAGAGCCGACACATCCTTGCTTTTGTCTTGTCTCTGATCTTTAGGTGTCCAAAAAAAAAGATTGAAAACGAATAAAGAAAGGTCAATTTTAGTTAAAGGTAGATCTTGCATGCCCTTTTGAATTTGTCACTGATCAAAGAAATAACCTTATTGTTTTCAAACTAATGTACTTAAAACCGAAGAAATTGCTTATAAAAGGAGAGGTCAGTTACCAGGAATAAGCATAATAACTCCAGTCGACAACACTCCCCATCTGTCTATAGTGACCACACCTGGCTCATCATCCCTCCTGCAAATCACGTAGTTAAAAGTGAAAAGATCGAAGTTTGAAACTATTAGAATGAAGAGAGAGGCACTTGCATGGCTACTACTTGCCATCTTTTTTCTAGTTCTTTCACGCTTTGTATGCGAAAGTTCTGCTGCTCCTAAACACAAGGAAATCATAAGGGCTACACAGCTCAAGGGTTAGTTTGTGCACAAAAACAGAAAGATATCAATACTCAGTATCTGGTGTAAAGTGTTGACAAGTCTTTGACATGGTCCTTTTGTGTATGCAGATTTATATCGATCAAAAGAAGGAGATGAGCAAAGAAGAGTAACAGGATTGGCTGAAGCAATTCAGGTGGAGAGGATTTCTGAAAAAGCTGGCAGAGGAGTTTATGGGGGCGGAGATACTCTTCGTCCCCATGCTAAGAAAAGAAATGGAGCTGACACTTTGCTGTTGAAGTCTTCTTCTGTGCTCTCAACTATACTCAGACAAGTGGTTGGATTGTTCCTTGTTGGCGTCTTCTCTTAGATAGCTATCTATATTTGCAGAGTTTATATATCAGCTTATGATATATTTTGATCCTTTTCTTCCTCCTTTATGTAATAATATGCATGTCTGGTTCTTCTTATCGAATAAATGTTAACGATGGAATTGCAGTAAACACTTTTATATTTTTATTAAGACAGAATTTTAAATTAAAATGTTCATCATCATCATCCAGTCTGAAATCTCGCAATGAAGCGGGGTCTGGAGAGGTCCGATAGTACGCAGCCTTACCCCTACACAGTAAAGAGGTTGTTTCCGGTGGATCTACATGCAAATGAGACAATATACGAATGATGCAGGATACATAGAAATACACAGAAAATACATAAAAATATAAGAAATGGGTAATACTTGAAGGGGGCAGGCTACGTGAGCTGAGTAGGTTACCAATTCCAATCCCTCCTTGTCTCATAGTAGATAAGGTGATCGACCTTAGGACCCCTATTGGGTGACCCCTTAGTGTCCCGCTGCACCTGTACTGTACTGCTTTTGGGAAACTGGTATGGTTAATCCTTTACCCTTATTCGGTCCCTCCAAACTTTTCTAAAACTAGCCACTACCTCATTTAGTGCCAGTTAGACATATCCTCTTTGATCACTTCCCGCTAGTTCTTGTAAGGCCTCCCTCTTCGTCTCTTACATTCATTAAGAGTAATTCCCTCACAGCTTCGTACCGGAGCGTTAGCAGGCCTCCTATGCACATGCCCATACCACCTAAGTCTAGTCTCTCTCAACTTGTCGGCAAAGTTGGCTACCTGTAGGCGATCTCTCACCACCTGGTTCTGGACCTTATCCCTCCTTGTTATGCCACACATCCATCGGAGCATACGCATTTCTGCTACCAACAACTGTCTTATATGCCTACGCTTGGCAGGTCAACACTCTGCCCCATATAACATGGTGGGACGAATTAAGAATATTTTATTGACAAATAATTAAAATAATTATTTATTATAAAATAATAAAATTCTATTAATTATTGATAAAAAGATGATAATAAATCTATTGAAAAGCACATGAAATGGTAATAATTGATAAGTTATTTATTTATTTCAAAAACGAAACATTAATTTCATTAAATAATTAAATAAAATTAATAATTTATTTGATGAATATTTTTATTTAAAGGATTCCTTACATAAGCAATACATGTCCTAGTAAGTAAATTTAAATCTTACTGCTCTGTTAGTTTTTATATGTATAATTTAAACATTGACGTACTTAGGCGACTATATTAGAAATAGCAATAGGTTGGACCCGGGATTACATTTTCTAAAAAAATGTAGAAAAACGATGTCGCGGTTATTTTGAATCTTCCCATTGGATCACAGGCCGGGACAACACTAATTATTGGCCCGGTCGAGCCGAGCAGTTTTAGCCCATAGCATGGTCAATTGGGGCTGAAGTCGGCCAGGTTGGGCCAATTTTGCCATTTCTAGATTATATATATAAGAAGTCTAGGAAATGCTTATTTCCTTTTTTATTTGTATAGATAATTAATATCTTGTGAAACTCTAATTTCAATCTCCCCTAAAATTAAAGTATTTTTGTATTCATTCATTTATTTTAAGATTTTATATGTTGTGAAAATTTTAAACTAATAAAATTATTTTCTCAAATTATAATCTATTATTTTTAAATTAATTAACTGACATTTTTCTAATTAAAATTTCCAATAACGCATTAAGTTATGTAAAATTTTATTAAAAATTTGACACTAATATTATACCATGCAACTCTTAATATAAATGTCTTAATCAATCGGCAAACAAATTTTCTAAACTCATGCATATAAATTTTCATGTGATTTAATTTGTTAATTGTATTAAATCAACATTAAGAATAAAAATATATTTTTAAGTACAAGTTTCTCTTTAATAATTAAAATTAATCCACAACAAAAAAACTATATTTTTTTATTGGATTCTAGTACGGTATTTTACTGATAACGGTTAATATTAGGTACCGTTTCGAGTAATTTTTTAAATTTATAAAATAGTACTTAATTTTTTAAAAAATTGCAAAATAATCCCTCAATATTGTAATGAATAATTTAAACCAACCTTGACTCAAAAATCATAATAATAGAAATTTAAAATAACAAAAATTTATTTATTTTTCTTAATATTATTTTCACATATTCCACATATAAATAATAACCACAATTAATATAAAAAGATTATTTAATCATCATATAATTATAAAATTAAGAACAATACAAAATATTTAAAGTATTAAAATTTTATCATATAATAAATAATAATTACATCAAAATATCAAATAAAAAGAATAATTATTATCAATATTAAAATATAATGTCTATCTTAATATTTAATTTTCAATAATAAAAAATATTTTTTCTTAATATGTAATTGTTATTAATAATAAAATATTGTTATATTTATATTAAAAATTTTAAAAAGAAAAACAAAATTTTGAGGCCTTTTAATTTTCATTTAAACATATTTTTAATTATTCTTTGTAGAAAAATATGACTATTATTTACTATATGAATTTAAATACTATATTATTAACAATAAAACGAGATGATGGTGAAGAAGAGAGAGAGTGAGAGTATGAGATGTGAGAAAAAAAGAAGAGAGGAAGAAGAAGGTAGCATAAAGGTTGAGCTTTTAAAAAAAATTCATGTTTTGCATAAATGCTCCTTTTTTTTTTAATTTTCGATATTGACAAATATATTGTCAGTATTCCTATTGACGATACCAATCAGTACCAAGCGAAATAGGCCGGCACAAGCCGTTATTTAAACCTGGTATGAAATATTTTATTTTTACCATTTTTCGGCTTACACGGTGCGAGATTCATTACAATTCTTATATCACCCATAAAACTACATTAAAAATTCAGTTGTTTGATTATCGTAAAAACTCAATGATTTATTTTAATAATTATTATCTTTAAATTAATTAATCTGTTAATATAGTAAATTAATTAATTTTTATAAATTAAAATAATTCGATTAATTTTTATTTAAAAATATTTTAAACTAAAATTTAAAATTTTAATAAATAAGAACATTTTCTTTTAATCATATCTCAAAAGTTTTAACTTCCTTTAATCTTTTAACATCTTTTATTATGTCAAAATACCGATTGAAATTTTTAAATATTAAAATTAATTTAACTTTTGATTGGGATTTTAAAATATGGGTGAAAACTATAACAACTTAGGTGTTCACATGATAAAACGCTTTTTGCACGGGGCATTGACAATTTGCGATGTCTGTTTTGGAGATCATATTCAACATTGGAATTTAAAGTTTTCAACCAATAAACAACACAAACATACTCGTGTTCAAGACCGTTTTACAGTTTAACTGTAGATTTCAATACAAGTTAACATTGGCTCATGTATGCGAGATTATATTCGAATGTTTCACTTTGTACATCTAGACAAGAACATGACCAGATTTAAGCTCGTGTTTAGCTAAATATAACGTAAGCAGAGCTTACATCCCTTTAATCTTCCATCTATAAGTTCCATAGTTCTCACAATTCTTCTTCTCTAAGCAAAGTTATTGTGCCATTTTACCTTGTGTCTGGGAGACTTGGAGGAGACGAAAATGGCAGGGTTGAAATAAGACTGCCACTGTCTTGGAGTTTCGTTTGCAGAAGCTATGGCTGAGACTGGTAACTTGACACCTATCATCAGAAAGACATAATCTAAAGTACTTGAATCACAAGTAATAAATAAATAATGTCTTGTGAAAACAATTTGATACCGATTGAAGAGGAGAAAAGGGTCGTGTGATGCGAAAATCACACCAAGTCTCTCCATTCTCTGGACACAGAAACAAGCATAAGGGGGAGAATTCACAACTTCATGGATGAACTTGAATAATAATTTCAATCAACTTTCAAAAAATTAATAATTTCAAAGTAATATAAATACTCACTTTGTTTAAAAAGATCATGGAGCAACTCTCCATACACAAG
>JAOSBN010000008.1:209724-222344 GCA_027563595.1 Erythroxylum suave | reverse complement strand
GGCTTCCCGGGAATCTATTCCCGGCGTGTCTTTACTGTCTTGCAGGTGCGTCCATCGCCGCAGCTGACTGACCCATGAATCACAGCGGTATCGCCCAGCCCCAACCGAACCCGACTGAACCAACCATGTACTTCATTTCACTGATGGAAGCTTATTTAATAAGTCCAAAAACGTCAGAGTGAGTTAACTCTAGTAGATCCTTTGCTTTAAATTTGGACTCCCCACATAGAAATTGGTGTGTTTTTTCAAACTGGCAGCTTGCACATATAGTATTTGTCCTTACTTTTAGTTGGGGAACTTCATCATCACATCTAAGCTTAGAATATAGCTAACGTGACTTAATCTCATGTGCCTAATAACTGTTGTCTTGTTCTTTCTTATCTTATCTACATATGTAGCTTCCACAGACATCATAGAAACCGAATCCTGCCTCTGTCCCTTCACCATGAGTTCTTCTTTAACGTCAAGGTGACAATATATCTTCACATCTCATAGGCCAAACAAAACAAAGTGGCCTGAAGATGTTAATTGTGCTACTGAAATGAGATTTTTATTTATACGTGGGACATAATAGACATTGTGAAGTGGCACCCCATTAGCACTACGTTGGGAAGATATTACTGTATTACCAATATGAGCTATTGACAATTTTGGATTGTTTGATGTCACTGCGATACGATTCCTTTATATTTTGAAAGACCAAGCAACTTCCCTTTATCACCACTCATATGATTTGAGCAACCCGAGTCAACAATCCAACTTTTCTGATAATCAAAATGTTCAAATTTTGTTGCTGTAAGAGCTAACTCCTCTTCTACACAAAAAGTGATTCACCATTTTATTCGTCCTTGCTTTTGGAAATGACATCATTACTCACCATAGTTTTCTTATTTGACCAACAATCTTTCGCCGTATGACCTTTCTTATTGCAATTATAGCACTTCCCTTCAAATTTCCTGCTATTGCCATGGTTCTTCGCATCTCTCCTACTTGAATACTCCTTTTGCCTTGATGACTTGTTGCCTCATCACTATTCTTTTTGGATCCACCATTGTTATGGTGCCTAGAATTCCACTTGCCTTTATTGGCATAAAGAGCTTCCTCTTGACTCTCCAATAAAACTTCTCCCATCTGCTTAGCCAATACTCCTTCTCAAATAAGTAAATTTTCAAACTCAACAAGTGATGACTGATTTTGCCATCCTTATAGTACTATAGCAATAAAGCTTCTGTATTCACGACTCAAACTATGGATAATTATTCTCTTCATCCTAGGTTCTCCGATTGATGCTTGAGGATCCAACTCCAAAATTTCATGGCATAATGACTTCACTTTGTAAAAATACTAAGCGATTGTTATGTCACGTCATGTTATTGAAAGTAACTCACCATCGAGAAGTTGGAGCCTCATGTCATTTCTCTTAGAGAAAAACCTGGCGAATTTATCCCATGCTTCATTGGGTGTTTCGGCATTCTGGATGTGCTCTAGCACAAATTTGTCGATGTTTGTCTTCAAGACAAATATAACTTTGCTTGCTTTTATGTTTGATTTCTGCAAGGTACCAATTGCATCTTCTGCCACTGGTTGTGTCACTTCACCACTATTCACAACCTCCCACAAGTCCTGACCTTTCATGTATGACATCATAAGGTAAACCAAGAAAAATAATTCTGGTTATTGAACTTCTTAACTTCACCAATGAATTGGAGATCAATCCTTTTGTCAACAAACAAAGAATTTTTTTGTACAACAACCACTTTATGCGGCGAACTTGTATCAGAACCATTTGTGCACGCGGTGGACAGAATTCACGAGGCAATTATGCTGATGGACGACAAGTAATTGAGATCAGCTCTTGACTTTCTCGATCAAACAGCTGACCTGACAACCATCATGCATAGCCCGGGGACCTGTAGTTGCCCTAACCTTAATATAGCGAGTTGGATGAACTTGCCTTTTCAGGGTGTGGATTTTGGCTGGGGACAGGCATACATGCGACCTGCGAGGATGTTTGAAGGCAGAGGATACATACTAGGAAGTCCATCAAACAAAGATAGTTTGATGTTGGCCGTATGCCTGGGGACGCATAATCAATCCTTCCAAGAGATTTTCGTTGCCTGGTTTCAACGAAATCACAACCACCCAATTTGTAAGCTGTAACTCATCATCTACCTTCAAGCATGTGTCTACCAAGAAAAGGGTGATTGCAGGCGAAGTTGTAATAAGCAAAAATGTCGCGCTCAATCTTTGTGAAAATTAGTGTCAATCCTTATAATTATAAACAATATTTTTATAAATAAACCTTTTATTTAATAATAAGTCACTAATGGTCATAAAAATTGACTCTACAATTTGGTTAAATAAGGTCTCTTATGATCACATTAATGACTTGTTTAATACTTTTATTTAAAAAGTTTTCATTAATAATTAATATCATAACTAATTAAAAAATTGTGTTTACTAAATAATAAAAAAATTGCATTTACTATCTCAAGTGGAATGATCATAGAGAGAGGAAGACAAGGTTTTTATTTAAAAAATATAATGTATTGATGTAGAAATTAAAATTTTCGTATCTGCCGCATAATGAATACAGTAGTAAATATGACATACACTAGTTAATGCATATAACAATTTACAGATTTTGAATTTCAAAATTTTAAAAAAATATTATTAATTACTTTTAAAAGATGAGGTTGCTTTAAGTGATAGACGTTAATAATTATTTGAGTTAGTTTATCCGTTTTTAATATATTTAGCCTATCAAATAATTCAATAAAAACACTTAACTAATAAATTATTATATGCATTCAATTTACGAGATATGATTTATTGATTTTCTTACTATAAAAATTTTAGTTACTAGCAAGAATATAAATATTTGGATTAATTAAAAAATCCTAAACTTTAATAAATTTTACAATTATAGTCTAAATTTTAACCTGACGTTAGCATTACTGACATGGCAAGTCACGATAAACATAAATTTAGGCACATTTAATAACTAATGGATTAAGTTTTACAAGTTAGAATTAATTTAAACAATTAAAGAAAATAAAAAAATAAAAAAAATTGAAAGACAAAATGTAGAAATCTTAATTAATTTAAGAATAAGACATTCTACTATTAAGAATGTCTTTCCTTCTCTTTGCAGATTATCATACCGTTTTCTTCATTGTTGCACACCATTCTTATCTCCTCTTCGCATAAGAGAGTTTGTGGTTTCCTTCATCTTTTATAGCAAATGATTTCTTGAACGATTTCCGAAATTACAATGAATGGCTAGACCAGACCCTTCCATGAGAGTTAATGATTAGGTATATCTTTAAGGACCTTAATTTAAACAAGTTATTCCATTTAATCATATAATTCTGCTCGTGTTTCCTTGGAGTTGGAAGTGATGGAAATACTTTGGCCTAAAGTATGAGCATATAGTTGTCAGGAATTAAGATAGAATTTGAAGAATGGACGTACAGACAGAAACAAGAAACAAAAAAATAACAGTGACAGCAGCTACTTTTGGAGACAGTAGACACGTAATACACTTTCCGACTCTCCTTATGTAGCCATACGCGATCTATCTGTTCTCCTCAAAAAAAAAAAAAAAATCTCCACTTTACTAGCTGTGACGATTCCCCAGCGACTTACGCGATGAAGATTGTTATCAAAGAGTCAACTCTCGTTTGCCCGTTTGAACTAACACCCATTCGGCGTCTATGGCTGTCCACCATAGACATACTGTTCACGGACAGAGGTTACATCCCTTTACTCTTCTTCTATAAGTTTGAAGGTTCTCCCAGTTTTTTTGACTCTTTAGTACTCAAGGAGTCTCTAAGCAAAGTCCTTGTTCCATTTTACCCTGTGGCCGGGAGACTTGCGAGAGATGGGAACGGTAGGATTGAAATAGACTGCAATGGTCAAGGAATTTTGTACGCAGAAGCTGTGGCCGATTCAGCTATTTCTGATATTGATAACTTTACTCCTAGCCAGGAACTAGTGAAGGTCATTCCTCCGATCGATCGCTCACTTCATGACCTCTATTCTTCACCACTCCTCGCTTTACAGGTACGTCTGCAAATCTCTACATATATGGAAACTTCTATGTTTGATATAAATATGTAAAAATTATGGACAAAAAAATAGAAATCTGTATGATAATTTTAATTTTTTAATTTTTAGAAAATATTAAATTTTATTTAAAATAATGATTGAACACATCCATCGTTAATATCAAACATAAATTAGTCAAATATCATTAATATCATAATTCAATCAAACTCTTAAATCTTAAATATAATGAAAGTCAATCAAATTTAATTTAAATTAATAATTTAAAATAATTATAATAAATTATTAATTTTATAAACAATAATTAATTCAAGTTTAATATTTATATTGCATGTATTTTATTTTATTTTTAAATAAAATTTTAAAAAGATGCATTTAAAAAATTAATTTTAAGAATTTAAATTTTAAAAAATTCTTAAAATAGAAAAAGGTTATATACCTTTTACCTGAAATAATTTAAATACTTTTTTTATGGGTAGATGATATTTTAAATTGAACTTTTAAAAAATTCTTTTAAAAAAATTTATATGCCTTTTACCTAAAACAATTTAAATAAAATTTTCTTCTATGTGCAGGTAACAAGATTTAGATGTGGAGGCGTATCACTGGGAATAGGGTGGCATCACACTTTGGCGGATGGAACTGGCTTTCTTCATTTCATGACATCTTGGTCTGAATTAGCTCGTGGACTCTCTATTAGCATGCCACCATTCATCGATCGGGCCATTCTCCGTGCCAGAATCCCACCTGCCCCTGTATTCCAACACAGTGAATTCGACAAACCTCCTGTCATGATTCCTTCAACTCAAAATTTGAAACAGTCTTCAGGTTCTAAAACCAGTTCTAGCATAATACTCGAGATTACTTCTGATCATGTGAAAAACCTCACGTCATTGATAGGGAATGAAAGAAGCAAGCCTAAGTACACTCGCTATGAAATCTTGGCAGCATTTCTATGGCGCGTCGCATCTAAAGCACGTATCCTCCCTGAGACTCAACCAACAAAGATGCGTCTTCCTGTCAATGGGCGATCTAGATTGAATCCTCCACTGCCCCCAACCTACTTTGGCAATGCAGTATTCACCTGTGCTACAACCGCTATATGTGGTGAACTTGTATCAGAACCATTTGTGCACACGGTGGACAGAATTCACGAGGCAATTATACGGATGGACGACAAGTTCTTGAGATCAGCTCTTGACTTCTTCGATCAAACAGATGACCTGACAACCATTATGCATGGCCCGGGGACCTGTAGTTGCCCGAACTTTAATATAGTGAGTTGGACGGGTATCCCTTTACATCGTGTAGATTTTGGTTGGGGACATGCTTACATGCGACCTGCGAGTATATTTGAAGGCAGAGGATACATATTAGCAAGTCCATCAAGCAAAGATAGTTTGATTTTGGCCATATGCCTGGAGGCAGAGCATATTCAAGCCTTCCAGGAGATATTCCACGCCTCATTTCAGGGTAATCACGCCCACACAATTGCTAAGTTGTGATTTCCTACAGCTACCTTCAGGCATGTCTCTGCTAAGAAACAGTTGCAATCGACTATCTCGCCTTTTCTAAGTTAAATTTCGACCGTAGTCGTAGAAACATCATCCGATCGAAAATATGTTTCTGTTATTTCTTGTGTTCAATTTTTTCTTTTTTCGCCTAGCATGAATGATTTAGGAAATACTGATTCCCAGTGTCAATCCGTTTACACCACCATTTATATCACTTTACTGTGCAGCTTGCGCTACCACTCGGTGTCCGAAGTATTGCGATCGTATGTCAAGATGAGCTAAAAACTACAAAATATTATGTACGAAGTTGAAATGAATGGCTAGACCGGGCCCTTAAAGCCTTGAGATCCCACGAGTGTTAATGATAGCATTATCTAATAGATTAATTATCGCTGTTTGATCTTCAAACAATAAAAGCACGCAATGGTCCCTAAGATTCAGTCATATTTATCATTATTTAACGTACGACTCCCTAGTTTCCGCAATACTGTCCATGTCTCGATCCGATACGATATGATGGTTTTTAATACTATTTTCTGGTCAGTATAAGGTATGAGATTCTAAACATTGTACATAAAAATGGAGTCGCTTCTACATTTACAATACGATGGTTAATTTTGTAAATATCATATAAAAATTAGTAATATGATGTTTTGGATAAAATTTTAAATTATAAAATAATATCATTTTTATAAAATTATTGAATAATTTTTATTTAAAATTATAAAATAAAAATAGCTATTCATTATTTTAAAATAATATTTTTTGTATTTTCAATTACTTTTAAAAATTTTCATTCATTTTGTACAAGTATTTATTATATTAGTCCCAATTGACACTAGATATCAAAACTGTATTCATCATTTTTTACTATTAATTAAGATACATATGTTAAATATATATTAACAGCTTTGGTTTAATATTAACTAAAAACTTTAAATTGTTAGAATTAAAAAAAGTTTAAATCAAAATGGAAAGATTAGAATTTACCTTAATTTTAAATAAAATAGTTGGTAAATAATAAATGTACGTTAAGATTTACAATACCGCTTAAATTAATATGTTATTGATTTTAAGTCATTATTAAATAATTTATTTAAAATATATAAGATATAAATTATTGATTTTTTTAAAAGATAAATTATTGATTATAATTAACAATTTAATTACTGTGCACTGTGTATTTAAAAGATTACAATTGTGATTCTACATTATGTTAAAAATTATACATCACTAATGTTACGGATAACCATACTGGATTTAATTATGGTACAGTTGTACTGATAATGATATCAGTCAATACCCGATACTGTTTTAGGTAATTTTTTAAATTTATAAAATAGTCCATAATTTTTTAAAAATTATAAAATGATCCTTTAGTGTATTATACTGTATAATTTATAATTTTACATCAACCATGTCTCAAAAAATCATAATAGTAGAAATTTAAAATAACAACAATTTTATTTTTATTAATATTATTTCTCACATATTTCACATATAAGTAATAATCAGAATTAATATGAAAAAGATCATTTAATCATCATACAAATATAAAATTAAGAAAAATACAAAATATTTACAATATTACAATTTTATCATATAATAGAGGGTTAATTACCAAAAAAAACTCAAACTTTCATCAATTTTTCAGTTATAACCTGAACTTCAACAAGCACAAATAAAATCTCCAAACTTTTATTTTTTTAATTCTAGTCCAAACGTCAAAAAGTAGTAATAAAATACTCAAACTTTCAATTTCTTTTCAATTTTAACTCGATGTTAGTATTTTCTTTAAGTTTGTTGACATGGCTTACCGCTTGCTTTAGAAACCTTAACTATTAATATACATCAGTCAAAATTAACATAACAAATAAAGATTAATGAAATGATATCGTTTAATCACATAATTAAAACAATGTCATTGTTTAAAAATGACATAAAACCTTGAAGACCTTACGCTTTGACCTTAGTCTTTCCTTTCGTTTTCAGTTTGTTCTCTCGACACTCTCACCATTCAATTTTCAGATTACGCAGCTTCGACGCCGTCGCACTAAGGGCATCAGGAGAACGAACTAAAAACAAAGAACTTACTGCTACAGTACGTTGTAATGCGAGAATCATTTGGGGCGTCAGAAGGACAAATAGAAAACAAAAGGTTGAGGGTATCAGAAGAACAACAGATAACATTGAGCTCGAATTGAAAAAAATTGAAAGTTTGAGCATTTTATTGCCACTTTTTAAAATTTGGGCTAGAATTAAAAAAATTGAAAGTTTGGACATTTTATTGATACTTTTTAAAGTTCAGACTATAATTGAAAATTTTATGAAAGTTTGAGTTTTTTGTAATTAACCATATAATCAATAATAATTACATTAAAATATAAAATAAAAAGAATAATAAATATTCATAACTCTCTCACAATTATAATTTACAACAAAAATTTGTGTCAAAAAACCAACTAGTATAATACATATATAATTTAACATGTACATCAACTATAAGTGAAATTAAAAGAAGATGAAAAACAAAAACCAAAATTTTCATTCAATCAAATACTTGCTCAAATTGCATTGACCTCTATTCTCGTTTGAAACAAAATCTTCATTATTAAGAATATAAGAAAAGTATCATTGTCACCATCATTCAAATTCATTGCATCAAATGATATGTTAATTCTTTCCCATCTAAAATTCTCTCTCAAGTTACTCTCATCTATCAAACTGGGTTCTTTAAAAACTTAATCCACCAAAAGATCGATATGATCAAGGCAAATTGAATCTACATAACTACTTATTCTACTAAGAGTCGTAGTAAACGATAAAATTAGAAAAAATTATATCTAACTTTATAATAATAATAACATATATTTTCCAAAACTTTAAATTGTATCAAGGAAATACCAAGTCATTTAAGCTTTTGTATTTTAATTTGTTCCTTTTCTTGGAATGAATGAATTCAAATGTGCTCTAATTTCTTTTACATCTAGTTGAACTCACTCATTGACTCATAATTTCAATTACAAATCTTTCCAGTTTTGCAACATCACTTCCAAAAATAACTGTAAGAAAACAAAAGTAACATTATAATGAAAATCAAGTAATGATTAATTTTCAACAAGTAACAAAAATGAAAAAGATATATATATTTAGATTAAGTTTATCTTTTTAACGAATAACAATTGGCATCACAAAATCACTAGAAGCATCTTTAAAAATCTTCATTTATGAGTTTAGAAGATCTTGCATCATCTCATGAGCAATAATTGCTGTATCAGTTAATAACATTTCTCTATTAACTCTAACTTTTTTTGTAAAGCTTGATCTAACATTAAGATTTTTTAATATTACAAAAAAATTTCATGTTCTTATTGACTAAATTTTTTAATTAATTAATAATTTTGTGATGAAAATTACTCATACTCCACCAATCTTAACTCACACTCGACAAGAATGCATGAAAATTGCAGGACAGAAGTGAAGTATGTGATGGTGTCTTAGCATTGACGAAGAGGAGAAGTGAGATAGAGTTCTCGATGTTTCTACTTCAGACAGTAATGGTTCAGCATACACACACACCCACGTGATTCACAACATGTCTGATGCTAATAAAATGAAAGCAGCGTCGTTTTCCATTAAACCTCTAACAAGGCAAGACAAGTAGCTTCATTAAAAGGAAGCACAAAGACACTGTCGTTTTTATTCAAGCAAAAGGGCATTATACATGGTCACGTGTGGTGCAGCAGCTATTTAAAACAAAGGCTACAATAAAAAACGCACAGCTTCATTAAAGGAAGCAGCAACCAAAGAAGACAGTAACTGACGCAAAGGGACAGAGCAAAACGCTGCGTACAAAGGGCTGGAAGATAAGTGACTCACGTGGGAATCACATGATCATCACCTGAAACATGACAGATCTCATCCAAAAGTCTTCTTCTTCGGCTATAAAAGAACAGAAGCATCATGCACAAACAACACAACACAATCACAAGATTTCAGTCTTCATTTACTTGTAATTTCAGTATTTGAGAGTGCTAAAAATTTGTGTGAGGGAAAAAGATCAAAGAGTGCTAGAGTACCAACCTGTTTTGGGTACTGGTGAGTTTGAGAGACTCTTGTTGCAGGTGTTCAAAAAGAACACTCAATCTTTGTATCTTCTTCTTCACTTTCATCTGCATTAGTGAATTTTCTACACCATTATCAAGTGGGAATCTTGGATGTAGATAGTTTCACACTATCAAACCAAGTATATCTTATCTTTTTTTAATTTCTGCATTTACTTTCCTGCAATTGTTAACCAAGCTTTATCAAGCTTCTGTGTTTGAAAGATAACAGCAAAAGCAGTAAATCCCAACAAATTTAAATATAATTATTATCTCGAATTGAATTTGTTTAAAATTTTATTTAATTTTATAAATGAGATATAGTTTTAATTATAAGAAACTTAACGAATAGTCATTTAATAAAGAAATTTGTTATTATTCTTCACCCTCTCTTCTTCTACTATCTCCACATCTTTTACCAATATTTTCTAGCCACATTTTCTTTATTTTTATCTCTTTTTATAATTCCAATTATTATCTCAAACAATAATTATAAACTAGAAGCTGAAAATTTACCTAAGTGTTAAGAAATTTTGAGATTGTTAATCTTTACAACTTTCTCTCCATTTTTTGCAAAACAAACACAACGAGTAAACCTACGGGAGAAGTGTCACATGTAGATAAAAGATGGTACATTAAGATACACACAAGCTGGAAAGAGTCAGAGAGAAAAATGAAGAAGAAACTGCCTCGTTGGTGCCCCTCGTTCTTTTTTTCCGACATGTTGGATTTTATAGATGTCTAATGGTTTATGAGCTTTACAGGTACGATACAGGTAATGATTAATTCAAATTATCAATTACTATAAAATAATAATAGGGTATGTTATCCTAAGATTATAATCCAAAGTTATTCTTATTTCGTTTTGATACTCAATTAATTAATAGTACAATTTACTCCTTAATTAGACCTTTAGATTTAGAATTTTAAGAAAATTTTCAACCTAATTACACTTAATAATCCAATATTATTCACTTTTCTAATGTATTCTTAATTATAAAAATAATTTTTTTACTAACCTAACACCATAATTACTAAAATACTTTTAACTAATTAAAAGTTCTATTTTATCCCCATCCATTTCAATTAATACTAAAAATGTCCTTCTTAAAAGCAAATTTCAGATTTACCCTTCAATGTTTGCATTTTCTATTTTATTCCTTCATGCAACTTAAAATTTCAAAAAAAATTCATCTTCACCCTCTCTTCTTCTCCTATCTCCTCTTCTTTTATTATTTTTCAGCTATATTTTTTACATTTTTATTCCTTTCCACTACTTCAATTATTGTCTCAAATGACCACAACATATAATCTAACTATAAATTAGTACAGAATGATCAAAAATTACAAAGAAAGTCACAAAATAGTAGCTAAAAATTTACCAAAGTGTTAAGGAATTAGGGTATTAACCTTTACAACTTCCTCTCCATTTTCTGCAAAACAAACACATAAGGAAACCTATAAGACAAGTGTCAGATGCAGATAGAAGATGGTACGTTAAGATACGGACGGAAATAGTTGAGAGAAAAATGAAGATGCTTTCTCCTTAGTGTTCTTTGTTTCTTTTTTTTTTTTCGCACACGCTGGCTTTTATAGATGTCTAATAGTTATGGGCTGGGATACTTTTATTTTGGTTAATGATGGGCTTTACAGGTAAATTGTATCAGAACTATTTGTGCATACAATTGATAGAATTCACGACGCAATTATGCGGATGCACGACAAGCACCTGAGATACTTCGGATCAGCTCTTGACTTTCTCGATCAAACAGATGAACTGACAACCATCATGCATGGCCCGGGGACCTGTAGTTGCCCTAGCCTTAATGTAGCAGGTTCGATGAACTTGCCTTTTTCATGTTGTGGATTTGGGCGGGGACAGGCATACATGCCACCTACGAGCATGTCTGAAGGCAGAGGATACATATTGGCAGGTCCATCAAACAAAAAGAGTTTGATGTTGGTCATATACCTGAAGGCAGAGCATATTGAACCCTTCCAAGAGATTTTTCATGCCTCGTTTCAACGCAATTACACCCAACCAATTTCTAAGCTGTGATTTTCATCATCTACCTTCAGGCGTACGTCTCTACCAAGAAGGGGGTGATTACAAGTGATCGAAATCGTAATAATTAGCAAAACTTTCCGATCTCAAATCTTTATGACAATTAGTGTCCATCCTTATTATTATAAATAATTATAAACAATATTTCTGTCAAATAAACCTTTTTATTTAATAATAAGTTACAAATAGTCATAAAAATTGGCCATGTAATTTGATTAAATTAGGTCTCTTATGATCACATTTATGACTTATTTAATATACTTACTAAATTTTTTTGATAATAATTAATATCATAAATAATAAAAATTATATTTATTATCACAAGTGAAATGAATTACAGATATGAAGACAAAATTTTTATTTCAAAATTAGAATTTATTTATGTAGAGATTAAAATTTAGTCTAGTTAATATGACAAAAAATAAACGACGGATTATTTTAATAAAAATAAAGTGTGAATATTTTATTATAACTTTTTAATATTCGGATAAATATAAAAAACATAATTTTTAATTAATCTAATTTAAATTTTTTAATTTTATTAAATATTATTGATTGTATTGTTCTTCTTTAAAATTTTGACTTTTGAAATCTTAAAAAATATTATTTAATTACTTTTAAAAGATGGCTATAATAATTATTTCAGTTAGTTTATCCGTTTATAATATATTTACCCTGGTCGGGTCGGTCATTTTTAGGTCCAGGCCCACTTCTAGGACCACTTTTCACTCTGGGCTGAAATCGGGTCGGTCAGTCCAGGTTCAGACTCATTCTCAGAACCACTTCCAGATAACCGGTGGTACCTGAATTCACGATGGGACACGGCATGGGGGAGGTAGCGTGCGTAGGTAAGTTAACGTGCACGCGACC
>JAOSBN010000008.1:187975-200912 GCA_027563595.1 Erythroxylum suave | reverse complement strand
GGACGGTGGTGGCACAACATGTATGTCGAGAAGAAAATTCTTGTACAGATTGGTTGGCTAGTTATGCGTTGAATTTTCCGATTGGACGCCGTCGGCTTGATGAGGTTCTGTTGGGTCTTAGTTATTATCTGTTTGGGAATGCCATTCATCCCAAAAAAATTGGAAAAATAAATTATATATTTGTATAAAAACTTAGAAATTGAATTTTTTGTTTTAAAATTTTAATTAAAAACCACAAAATACATGCAATATATATAAAAAATAGATTAATGATGTGATTATTAAATAATCATATATTAATTATAGACGATTTAATATGAATTTTTAATTTGATTTAAATTAACTATATATAATTTAAATTTAAATTATATTAAATTACTAATTTTCAAATTTTTATTTAATTAAGTCAGATTTAACAAATGAGATTAATTATTATTAATATTTATAATTTATTAAAAAATAAAAAAATTTTGGTGGTATGTATGCCTTTTTATGAGTGCACGTGAAATTCAGACCTTGCCTGTCTGATCTCTCATACACTTGCACGTGCCACGTGCTATTAATTTTGTTGCACGTCTTAGTTCCCATGTTCCTATCCTAAACACACGCCAGAAAAGCACACGTCCCGACACGTTCACCAGCCACAGTCAGTCAAAGTTGATAATACAAAGAGTGACTGCACCGACAGGTAACCATCAAATTGTCTGCTCTATTTCTTATAAAATATGATGATTATGATGAACAGAAATCTGATACCAAGAACAAAATCGTCTGTTCGTTGTTCCTATTCTCATTAATTTACTTAGCATCCACCCCTTTAGCAATAAATAAATCAGAAAAAGTTAAATGGGTGGGTGGTATCCGTTGGCACAAGGCGGGAAAAGGGGAAGAGAAACAGACGACTCTTCCCCGTTAGCAGGCCATATGTAGTACCGTCTCATGTTCTCCCCAGTTAGCCATATGCGATCATCCATTCTCCTTTCTTCGCCAAACAACCAACGATTCACCTGCGACTTACGGGATGAAGGTTGTTATTAAGGAGTCAACTCTCGTTTGCCCATTTGAACAAACTCCCTGTCAGCGTCTATGGCTGTCCACTATAGACATATCGTTCACGGACAGAGGTTACATCCCTTCACTCTACTTCTATAAGTTTGACGGTTCTCCCAATTTTTTTGACCCTCTAGTACTTAAGGAGTCTTTAAGCAAAGTTCTTGTTCCATTTTACCCTGTGGCTGGGAGACTTGCGAGAGATGCAAATAGTAGGATTGAAATAGACTGCAATGGTCAAGGAGTTTTGTATGCAGAAGCTGTGGCCGACTCAGCTATGTCTGATATTGGTTACTTCACTGATGGCAAGGAACTTGTGAAGGTCATTCCTCCGATTAATCGCTCACTCCATGACCTCTATTCTTCACCACTCCTCGCTGTACAGGTACTTTGTGCAAACGTTTAATATGGCAACTTTTACGTTGATATATGTAAGTCAAAATAATTTCCTAGTTATATCGGCAGGTCACAAGATTTAGATGTGGAGGCGCATCACTGGGAATAGTGTGGCATCACAATTTGGCAGACGGTATTGGTTTTCTCCATTTCTTCACATCTTGGTCTGAGTTAGCTCGTGGACTCTCTGTTAGCAATCCACCATTACTCGATCGGGCTATTCTACATGCCAGAATCCCACCTACCCCTTTATTCCACCACCATGAATTCGACAAACCTCCAGTCATGATTCCTTCTTCTACCCAAAATTTGAAAGAGTCTTCAGGTTCTAAAACCAATTCTAGCATAATACTTGAGATCACTTCTAAGCATATCAAAACCCTGATGTCAATGATAGGGAACGAAAGAAGCAAGATTAAGTACACTCGATATGAAATCTTGACGGCTTTTCTATGGCGTGTCACATCCAAAGCACGCAAACTCCCTGAGACTCAGCCGACAAAGATACGTATTCCGATCAATGGTCGATCTAAATTGAACCCTCCATTACCCCCAACCTACTTTGGCAATGTTGTATTCACTTGTGCCACAACCGCTTTATGCGGTGAACTTTTATCAGAACCACTTGAGCACACGGTGGACAGAATTCACGGGGCCATAAGGCGGATGGACGACAACTACTTGAGATCAGCTCTTGATTTCCTAGATCAAACAGATGACCAGACGAGTATCATGCAAGGCCCGCAGAATTCTGCTTGCCCGAACTTTAATGTAGTGAGTTGGACGAGTATGCCTTTACATCGTGTGGATTTTGGTTGGGGACAGGCATACATGCGACCAGCAGGTATATTTGAAGGCAGAGGATACATATTAGCAAGTCCAGCAAACAAAGATAGTTTGATTTTGGCCATATGCCTGGAGACACAGCATATTCAAGCCTTTCAAGAGATATTCCATGCCTCATTTCAAGGTAATCATACCCACCCAACTGCTAAGCTATGATTTCCATCATCTAGCTTCAAGAATGTCTGTGCCAAGAAAGTGTCTACCTTAGTCGAAGTTGTATGGCTTTTGTGATCTAAAATAAAAGAAACATGCATCTTAAACATGCAAACCGTTTTATATTGATTCATGTCAAACATATTAAAAAAAAGAAAAGAAAAGAAGGGGACATGTAAACTGCATTATCTACTGCATTAATTACAGTTCCCTAGAATAAAAAGAAAATCGAAGGTGTGGATCAAAGAGAAGTACTACTTAAATTAATATATGGGTTGAATATAAAAGATATCTTAAACTTTACTCGATTTATAATTTTACTTTACTCGATTTATAATTTTTAAACTTAAAAAAATAATAATTAAATATTCAATTCTTTAATTTTAGCCTGATGTGATTTATCACAAAGACATAAATTTTAAACACTTATATACATCAAATTTAATCAAGTTTAATTAAATTAAGTTATTTTGAATTAAAATTCTTAACCTAAAATAACTGTCTAAATCGCTAAAATAGAAAATCTTAAATTACTTTGTTTTCGCACAAAAAGAAAGAAAATTTAAAGTGGTAAATTGGAAATGTATTCAAATTGTTAGAGACTGTGTCTTTGTCGTCTCGCACTAACATGACAGAGTGTTGTCGTCGTTTCATATCGATATAACAAAGTTTGATTTAGAGATTTTAATTCCAAAATAAAGTAGTTTAGTTAAACTTAATTAAGTTTGACATGAGAAAGTCCTTAAGATTTTCCTTTTATATGGCAAGTTATTATTTTTTTTAATGGAGGAACTCGCAACCGCTATCATTTAGATACACACTAGATAAACCTATGAATTGATGCAATAGCCTGTAAATCATATCAACTAGATATTCTGTATTAAACAAGCCTTATATGACATACTCAAATGAGAGAGCATAGGTAGAAGATTCGAACACAAGATCTTTTAACCTCATATTCCCAATTCCATCAATTTGATTTTCCCTTAAGGAGATAAGTTATGTTAGCACTATTAAAGAAATAATAACGTTAGTCAAGAATTGAAAAAATTTTAAATTTAAACATTTAATTGTCATTTGTTTTTAAGTTCAAGCTATGATTATAAGATTGATTAAAGTTTGAAAGTTTTTTTAATTAACCCTTAATATATTATTGGCTTTAAATCATTATCAAATAATGTATTTAAAATACATAATTTATGAATTATTATATATTTAATAGTGTGTTCTATGTATTTAAAGAATTAAAATTATGATTATGAAAATTTTGAATTACGTTAAAATTAATGGAAAAATTTGTTTGGCCAGCACTTTACTCTTTACGGATTGACCCGGTGCGAGCAGAGATTAATCTGGATGTGGATAACTTAAAGACGCCTGCCTATAATTGAGACCTTCCTAAAACACATAATAAGATAACCCAAAAAAAAAAACATTGTCGTGAAGCTGGAGAAGTGGACACTACGCGTCGCATCCCTTATCCGTATCAAGAAAATAACCAAAAACATCTCATTTTATCGTTTTGGTTATGATTTTATAATATTCTATTAAAATTTATTTAATAATGTTTGTATTAATTTTATTTAAATAAAATATGATGAAACAGAATTATAATAAATTATCTTAAAAATTAATGATAAAATTTCAAAAATACCCTCGGCGATGTTCTTGAAGTAGAAGAAAAAAGTCTTATTCATTAAGGGTTCGATCTGGACCGCTGTAAATCCAAAATCCCATTTCACTTCGGTTGTGGCTGACAAGTCGGTAACGCCCTGTGAAGTGCGAACCTCACATCAACGAAGTAAAATCCCAAAAATACCCTCGACGATGTTCTTGGCATGGAAGAAAAAAGTCAAGTTTGTTTTCTTATCCATTAAGGGTTCGATCTCGGCCACTGCAAATCCAAGGCTTCACCCACCAAAGTGACGGATAGATAGTCAAGAGATCCGAACAAATTCAATATTAATAGAGCGAGCGAGCGAGAGAGAGAGATTTGAACAGACAGAGACGAAACCGTAGAAGTAAGAAAATGCCGACGAGCTGCGAGATCTTCTGCGAGATCCTGATCGCCATCTTGCTTCCTCCGTTGGGCGTTTGTCTCAGGCATGGATGTTGCAGCGTACGTGTCACTCTCACGCTCCCATTCTTGTAATTAGATCTGGAACTATTGTTGATTGATGGTTTCTTTTCTTTTGTGGTTGTAGGTGGAGTTTTGGCTCTGTGTGCTGCTGACTATTCTAGGTTATTTACCTGGAATCATCTACGCGCTTTACGCTATTGTCTTCATTAATCGCGATGAGTTCTTTGATGAGTACAGACGCCCTCTTTATGCCGCTTATTAGTCAATCGCCGCCTGCTTAAGTTCTTATGTATTGTAATTCACTTTCGCATCTCAATTCAATTCTCGTTTATTGTAGTCTGATGTTTAAAATACGTGAATCCGTGTGGTTGGTTAAAAACGCAATTTTTTTTTTCAGTATAGTCAAAGGGTGTGAGAATAGTAATGTTATGTGTCAATACAATCCTCTTAAGAAGTTCGCTTCTTTTCATGTTTGAGATGCATAAATCAGTCTACAGTAATTTGTTACTTGAATGAGAAACCATGGATCATGATTCAAGAAGAAAAATGTCCTCATGTTTGGCATGAAGTGGATTGCCCTTGATTACATTGATTTAATGTTTTTTCAACTTGAAATTGGGAAATGATATAATTGGATTAGGAGAAATGTGCTGTTTTAAGTGTGCAACATTATATGAGGTGCTGCAAAGAAACATGTTTCAGATTAAGACATTGAAGTGATCAATAAGAAATTGAAGGCCAACTGCAAAATTGTTGGAAGTCTCTGTTTTGATTCTTTTTCTTAGTTTCATCTTTGATTCACTGTACTTGGTATCTTTCCTCTCGTGGGTACAGTAACTTTGTATTTAAGGATTTTGGTCCTTGGCGGGACTAATAGCATGAGATTTAGAGAGAAACCCAAGTAGGAGGTGTCTTGATATGTTAGATATTATCCCTCTTGTTTCTTTTTGTAATGAATGATATACCTAACCATTAACAGTCGTAAGTCCCATTTCATACTGATCCAACTTTGTTTATGGATACCGTTGTGGTTCTTTTCTCCCTCGCATTAGGCATTTGACTAACGTTTCTTCTGAGCCTTGTGATGTCTCATCCTCAACGCCTAATCATTAGTCGCGAGTTATGACCTCCAGGCTTGTAGGGCCTGGTTTAGCCATTCTTGGAAACTTACGGACTTATTAGTTTATAGTTTTTAGGTCCTCTTGACACGTAGGATGGCAATACTTCGTAGACTGGGTGTTAGCGGAAGTTGCACAGAGGTGATATCCATGGTGATGTAAATGGATTGATAATAGGAATGACTAGTTCCTAAATTGGTCATGCGAGTCGATAAAAGAAATCATGGCATCCAAAAAATAGCGCAAAAATATGTTCAGATGCATGTTGCCTTTGTTTTGGATCACACAAGGCATACTATTTCAATTACACTTGCAATTTCACAGATATGGACGTTTGAGATCAAACTTTGATATGACTGTTAGTTACACACGGAGAATTTAGTAAACAAAAGCAATTATCTTGTAAGAATGTCCTTTATCCGATAAAGGCAATGAGTTGGACATTGACAAGTACTTATGATTGCAAGATAGGAATCAGACGATAAAACAAAAAATGACTAATCAATTACCCAAGCATTATGGATGCTTGAGGTGGTATCTCTTTCAATCTAGAGATAAGAACTAGATCTCTATTTTTTTAGAGACCTGACAGTCATTGTTTAATTATCACTTATTTTTATCATCAATCTGCTCGTTATTACAGGAGATGTGGTTGCATCGTTCTTCTTTGATATGGTGAAGAATAATCTCAACTGGCATTAAAGCATAATGATTTCTTATGGGAGCTAAGTTGTTCTTTGGTGCGGTGAAGAATAATCTCAACTAGTACAAAAATATAATGATTTTGTATAGTAGCTAAGAATAACTTTGAGCAAGTTGATCTTTGTAGCAGATCCCTTGTTAATCTTTTGTTTTTCTTCACGTTTGAATGGGAGATAAAGTAGGGATTGGAGCAAAAACATTGCAAGCCCTTCCCCATAACCAGGCAATTTCATTTTAACCGGTAACGTTAACGAAGTATGATCAAATATTATTATGTTACAGGCGAAGTCAGACCTAAATGTTGGAGCAAAGCATAGGGTTTTCACGACTCCTGCAAGAGTTCCATTTTGCCAAGATATGCCAGGTCAGTGCGAGAAGTGAGAGGTTTTAATGAGCACCTTGAAGGCAAGAAGCACAAGGTCAAGCTAGCAGGATTGGGATTTCAGAAGAATACAAAGAGCCCTGGTTTCACACCGTTGCCGAGGAAAATTCCAAATCCGACTAATCCAACCTTAAATAAGCACTGGCTTCACACCATTGCCAAGGAAAATCCCAAATCCAACCTTAAATGCTTATGTCCTTGTCTTAGGCCCGGAGACAAAAGTTGGAAGACTATTCACTTCAAGTCAACAACAGGAAACAGTGGTACAGTTCTGAAGATGCAGAATGATAAAAAGGCGGAAAACAAAAATAATGAGCTGTTTGCAACAAGAAATAAAGATGTGGGAAACTTGAACAAGAAGAACGAACCACCAGATCAGAGAAAAGATAAAGTCCAAACTTCTGGTGTGAGAATTGCCTGGTTGGTACATATTCTGAAGTGGCGATGGAGACAAGGGGAAGAAGCACGACTAGGCTTCAGGAACTTGCGTCAAAAAGGAAGGAGGTGGAAAACAAAAATGTTGACTTACAAATATTTAAAAAAATGAAGACGTCGAAGATTTTGAGAAAAATGGAGCTACACCACAGAGAGAAGACAGGACACCAGAATTCAAGAAGTTAAATTTCTTGTGTACTCAAGTGGATGTGGAATGTCAAAATGACAGGAAGAAGCATGTGGCACGTATTGAGGAACATACTGAAAATGGCAACGCCATTCCATCCATCAGCACTTATCGTGGGAGCATCTGAAGCTGATGAGAAGCTTCATATGTCAAAGCCGAAGACGAGTGAAAATGTTCTCAAGGCAGTGACGAACAATTGTAAACAAAAATACTAATAGACAGGTTGCGCTTGTCTTTGGAGTTGGCGCATAATCAATGTTCCCTTGGATTGACATCCTTTGGTTTAAACTTGTTGAGACGCCGGCAGAACCATTTATACGATGAAAACAAGGAAAGGCATAGCTAACAACCATGCATGACTTCCTGCACTAATTTCTGAAGAATTTGGCACACCAGACAAAATATCAAGTTCAAATCTACTCATCTTTGAAAACTAGTTTGCTTCTGAACCAAGGCAAGATTGATGAATCATGACCAACAACGTAAGAGATACGAACTCCTATAATTGCATGTTACAAGCTTGAATGGCTCCAAACCATTGGATCGCTCATCTGTGGTTCTTTGTCAGGATGCTGAAATTTGTGTTGGCCAGCACGAAAAGCTCCAATCTAACTTTCTCTCACAAGCCAAAGCAAGAGTAAAGAAACAAGCTTCGTAACTTCAAAGCATATCCAGGGAGGAAACTATTGCAAGATTCCAAACCAACTCCTAATTTACTCCGCTATCAAAAAGAAACATTAATGAAAAACCAATTAAGAAGGAAAAATAAAGATAAATTTGATGATGAGCATCGATTGTGTCATTTCTTGTATACCAGTATAGTGAAATACGTTTTGCTTTACAAAGATAAGAAGAAAAGGTAACTAGAATGTGAAAGTTAAAACATGGTAAAGATTAAGGCGAGGATAACCTTTAATCCTCGACAAGCTATAGGAATGGCAGTTGCAATTGAAGAACAAGCTCAAACCCTCAAGGCAACTGGATCTTGCCAGGAGATCTTCCTTTTCCCTGACTGACCAGACCCATTACTAAGATTCCTACAAGCTGCCAACTTTATATCATTATGGTCGTCATTTCCGCTTCTCATCGAAATTAGTTTTGGCTCATCTACTCTCACCACCCCATTATTAGCTTGCATGTCTTCTTCTTCCATCTGCAATAAATTTGATATCAGTATTACCTCATCTGTAAACGGTCTTCATCAATAAATTGGAAACTTCTAATCACATTAACAGTTAACTAGCTACTTACTGAAATCTCATTCAAATCAAAAATTGGAGCATTGCTTCGAACAGCAGCTTCCTTTCCACTATAAATCCTTTCCCTCTGATTCAAGTCAGGAATCGCGAATGAGCTTCGCAATGAACTGTCCTTCTGAATGTGGGTCTTCTGCTTTTGTTTCATGCCAGCAACTGGAGCAGGTTCATGGTGAAACTTATCTGTTTGGTTTGAATCGATGTGACGAATTTGGTGTCGTGAAGCTGCATCCTTCCTACTAAATTTCTTTTCTTTTCTTACACTTCTACTTCCATTCACTAACTTCAGTGATTTCCCTGAATTCCGCTTCTTTAAGGGAGGATTCCGAACCTGGTTTTCTGTCAAATACTTGTATCGTCGCTGCAAAAATCTACAAGCAAAAGAATCAATTTTATATTGAATGATCACATGTTAAAATTTCCATTATATCTCAAAGGCAGAAAACTGATACCTGACTTCATCCAATAAGGTCAACTTTCTGTTTCTCATCATCTGCAGCTTCAATTTCTTGGCTTCTGTCTCCTGAGAAATCCTTAAAACCGTTAACCAAACTAACTGCTTTGAAGTCCTTACATTAAAGAGAACAACACGATAAACTTGAATAAAAGCTATACAGGAAAACTGATCATGTCAATATACCATGAGAAATCAAAGCTTTGCAACGAAAAGGCCGATGTAAGAAGGTTTCTTCGATAAATAAAAAGGTCAGGAGAGTGTACCATATAAAACATCATGTAGAAACACAATAAGCACGCAGATCACACAGATAAAACCCCCAAGATCACAAATCAGACATGAGACTAAGGTTCTAATCCGTGGGAAACTAACGAATAGAAGGCTAATTATAAATTTCATGATAGAAAAGTCACATAACAGAGTCTACAACGCCTTCGCAAGGGATAAAGAGACATAGGAAAATGACCAGAAGCAAGAAATAAGCTTTCTTAACAGCCCTTGTTCTCTAAAGCATTAATATGATACCGAAGGGAACGATAATTCATCTTATTTTCATGTGGGTTCTATCAGCTATTCATTTATAATCAAACAAACCCACGTACATGAATTGTAAAACACGAACAGGAAACTGTAACCCAAAAGGTCTATTTCAGGACTTTAAGTTTACAAACCATATGCTAAAACAAAAAAACACAGTTCAAATCTTGTTAAATCAAGAACAAAAAAAGAAAGATCCAAACTTAAATTCAACACAGTAGATCTAACCAAAATCTCAGAAAAAGAAATTCCAAGAAAACCAAAACCCAGAAAACCCTTTACCTTGTATAACTCTTCAAAATCCTGCAAAAGACTCTGATGCTTAAATCTGGTCCTAGCATCATCGTACAAAGGAACATATGCGGAAGGAGACGACTCCATAGCAACCGCAGCAACGCCCTTCATCTTCTTCATGATGAAATCAAATCACCGATGAACAATATAAACCAGAAGAAGCAGAGGATAGAGAGAACCCCAACAGAGAGAAGACAACACAAGGAAGGAGAAAGAGCGAGAAACAGGAGAAAGCTGAGAGGGTTATTGGTAAAGAAGAAGAAAGATAAAGAGACGTGGTGAGATACAATAAAAGGACAGGAAATAGGATGGTTGAGGGAAACATACAAGGAAGAAAGAGAGAGATAGGGAGATAAGAAGGTTCTCGCTTTCCTGTTTTCCCTGTGAAACTCTGACCGAGACAAAGAAGAAAAGAAGGAAAAAAAAACCCAAAGAAGCCCACATAACTCGGTGAAAAAATTGTTTCTTTTGAGTGTGGAGACAGTGATGAAGATAGCATCTTTTGGGGGGTTGCAGGAGGGCATTTCAGACATATACTTTAGGTTTTTATTTTTGTTGTGAAGGAGAGGGAGTGAGTGAAAGAGTTGTTTTTGTGAGGTGGGTTTGGTTGGAGGACAACAATTGAAGACATCTACTATCTACTAAATCAATCTCTCCTCGCCTTTCTCTCAAATTTGTTTTCTTTTTTGTTTTTCCTCCCACGTAAATTTTGGTCCAGCTGGGCCATTGAAGAAGGAGAGAGAGAGAGAGAGAGAGAGAGAGACGGACGGTGTGGACTCTTCTTTGCGTCTGCGTGGAGTTCCCATGTTTCTTGTAACTGTTAGAGCTGGTGGTGTAAGAGAGACAAAGGAAGAGAAATGGTTTTTGATTTTTTTTTCCTAGTGAGATGTTCAAAAGGGTTGGTAGGTCGATGAGATGAATGAGGAGAAACAAATGGGTTCTCTTTTGTTTGTGGGAAGAGGCTGAAAAGGCAAAGGCAACAGAGAAACATGGTTTGGGACTTGGGATGATACTGTTCTGTGATGTGTTGTTGCTATTGCAGTTGTTGGTAGTACCTTACTTTTAGGCTTTAGTTTTGGTGGTTGTGGGTGAGAGATAGACATCAAATGCATTATTAGTTTATTATTATTTCGCATACATTCGCACATCATCTTGTATATCCATCTCTACAAGATGAAGAAGAAGATGATGCTTTCTTCTCCTCTTTCTCTGTTTTTCTCCTCTTGGATCTTGCTGTTAAACTGGTATGCTTATAATTTATAAAACCCAATTTTGGCTTCAACCTAAAAACAATAATTCTTTTGATATGTATAATTTTATATTAAGAAATTCGATTTAAGTAGTTATTGGGATCTTCATCTTCTTAACTAGAAGACTTTTCAGATAATTAAGTTCTTATCTTAAACTTAAACGGAGAGGCAAACGACAAATCGTGAGAATCCTTCTTTGTTGAATTTTCAGAACCAATTGATGTGATCTCTTTTAATGGAGGTTGGTGTTCATGTCAAAATCTAACTTTCCTTTAGAGGTCACGCTCACACAGGTAATTCCACTAGAGAAAAAGACCATTATCTTATATCTATCTAGCCAAATTAACAACCTTAGCCAACTACAATCGACAGGAAACCTTCCTATCCTATCCACCCCCTTGTAACTGCCCCAGGGCCAAGAGGGTTTTTGCTGACTGCTTTTACCAGACTTCCATTTTTGGTCTGAGTGAAGCTTGGTTCTCTTCTCTTACAATTTGGTGTGAAAAAAACATAGCTCCTTAACATGTACGGAGAAAGGAAAGGAAGACATGTAATGCCTTTTCTTTTGTCCTCCCCACTAAGTACATATTAAATTGATTCCTCGATCCATGCCTTAGCAGCGAAGAGTTGCATATATTATATGGGTGTGGGTATGGCATCATGTTACTGTACTGTGTGAAGATGCTTCTCTTAAAGTGATAAAAGAAATAACAAATTCAGAACAAGAACAAGAACATGGCCTCTAACGCTTGAACATGTAGAAAACAACGGAGCTGTAGAAGTTCAGAGTTGGTTGACTGCTCTCCTACGCAATTCCTTGGAAACTTCATTACAAGAGGAAACTGATAACTGATAAGCAGCTCACCTTATATGACATGTAATTTGTCTCTTTGGATTGACAATATCATACAATTAAAAAGAATTTTGAAGTAATTTCAACATTGCAATGAGGTTTCCTTAAATAAATCAGCAAAATATTACATTAAAACAAAATAAAAGTATACAAGTCCCAACAACTATGTTACAAATTCCACCTAAGCTTCCTAGGTGTTGACAAGTCCTGAGCTGCTTCCTTTGCTAATACAAGAGATCGGATTTCGTTTATAATGATCGTTGTCAGTTGATATTTGTTTGTCACCACCCATGAGTATCGCCTGCGGTTTCTCTCCATCCAAAGGTTGTAAGTTGTGATAATAAGGGCTGCTTCATAGAGTTTGTCGTCCTCCTTTTGCTGCTTAGAAGTACGAATGAGCCAATTCAATGCGTCATTCCAGTCATAAGAGGTGTAGTAAGCATCCACCTTATGAAGCAATTGACTCCACACAGCTTTTTTAAGTACAATTGAAGAAAAGGTGATTTCGCTCTTCAGCTAATAATTTACATATCACAGATACGATCAAAGCTTCCACGCCATGTCTTTAGTGCTTAGACGATTTTGAAGACTAGCCAAGTAATCGTCAAGGCTCAGGGGCTCAGGTTGTTCTTCCAAAGTAGTCTGGACCATGGTACCATTTGATATTCAGGAAAAATACTATAGCAAGGTTTGTTAGTGAACATACATCTGGGGTTTGGTTTCCAGAGAATCATGTCTTCATTGCAGCTGCTATTGATCATTGGGAAGTATTGACAACTTGTCCCCTTTTCCCAATTTGTGATATATCCAAGGGTAGATGATCTCTCTAGTTTTCAGCATTTTTGTAAAAATCCAAGAACAGCTCCTAATCAATGGTAATTGCCAAAAGTTGCGTGTAGGTATTTTTCATGTATCCACTGGATCCAAAGAGCAGTTCTGTC
>JAOSBN010000008.1:127738-148856 GCA_027563595.1 Erythroxylum suave | reverse complement strand
TTTTCTTCTTTCTTTATTTTATCTCTTTTTGTTATACAGCAAAATCATATTTAAGTAAAGTCATCTTGACTTAACAGACTCAAATTTCTATCATGCAAAATCATACTTGTAGAAATAAAAGAGTTGGTAAACCCCGGATCAATCAAAACAATAATGTCATCATGAAATAATTTAACCATACTATTAACAACCTCCGAAGCTGCTTCTGCTTCCTCCCTGATCATTGTGAATACCCCAGCTAGTTCTTGCCCTCTCAGTCCTCTTAGAGTATTTACCTTTTTGGCTCCACCAAAACTGCCCACTTCAGTTGTAGACTTAACTTCCACAGTCTCAGCCCTCTTTGAATCTTGCCTCTAAGTTCTCGCCTGTTTAGCATACTGTGGACACTCTCTAGCCATGTGCCCTCTCTCTCCATAATTTACTGCAATGCTCACATTTTGGAAAGGATGGCTTAGTCCCCTCCCCTTTTATGCTGCCTCCTTCAATCGAGGCTTGAAGAGAAATAGTTATCGCCGGTTTGGGTCTACTTGAACCATTGCTCCTGACCTCAGACGGTGTAGGAAAAGTCTTGGCACTCCTCCCCAACATAGGCACACTACCTCCCCTGTTAAGTTGTTCTCTTCCCTTTATCTTTTTGTTCACTGCGCTCTTTATGTTTTGTATATTCTCTACCCTTAATGCAGCTTCTACCAGTTGTTGGAAGTTACAAAAGTTTTACACAACCACTTTTTCTCTTATGACCAAATGCAATCCTGCTTTGAACCTTTGGAACTTAATTGCTTCAATCATCATCAGATCAGTTGCATATCTGAATAATTGCGTAAATCTGCGTTCGTATTCACTCATCATCATCTTTCTCTGGGTAAGACTCAAAAACTCCCTTTGCTTCTGCTGGATATAAACCTCAAATAGGTATTTCTTCTTTTAGATAGTTTATAAATCTTTCCAGGTTAAGACTAGCGGTTTTAACTGGCTCTTTGGTACATTTTTCCACTAATGTAAGGCAGTCCCCTGTAACAAGCTCGCAGCATACACCATCTTTTCCTCATCTTCACAATCCATCTATTCCAATATTCTCTCCGTCTTCCTTAACCAAATCTCAGCTTCCTCAGGATCAGTTGTTCTATAAAAGTCTACTGCGCCATACTTCCTCAGCTTACCAAATTGTCTTCCTTTCTTGGATGGGGCTGGAGTAGACGTAGATGGCATCTGACCCATCACTTGTACAAAAGCTTGAGCAAAGGCTTGAAACTTTCTGGGATCGAACGGATTAGGTACTTGTGTTTGAGGGAGGGATGCCTTGGGCATTTGAGGTGGGAAGGGCTCGCTATCCTGCCCTACAGTTGCCTCAGCAATCATTGGGATGGACTCGTTAGTACCTTCCTCTCTCAGTGAAGAATCAGGTGCAACAGATCTATTTAAGACACCTCATGTTATTCGACAAGGTGGCATTTTACTCCTTCAACAAAATGTTAACATTTAGCCTATTTTTCATTTTAATTTTGTTTCCTACATGTATGTATGATTTGCATGTCATTCAATGCAATCAATCAATTTAATAATGCAAACAATTAATTCAATAGTAGAAATAATTTAACACACATCATAATAATTCATAGTATAACACATTCAAAGCCTAGGAATCCTTGAAAACCTCAGGCTCTAATACCAAAGATGTTGTCCCAACATCTCCATTCCTATTTGACGGCAACAAGGTGTCAAAAATTAAGGCACTTTTAAAATAAAAATAATCATAAATAAAATTAATATCAAATTAAAGAGAATTTAATTCCTTAGTGTAAGCAGAACAAATACACAAACAATTCAATCAAAATAGCCTAGAATCACTTGGACATGAAAATAAATTAAAAGAAATCATGAATTAATATAAGCAAATAATAATAAAATAAATAAATAAATTACTAAATAATTATATAATTAAATAAAATTTATAGAAGGAGTAAGAACAATTACCCAACAATTTAAATAAATTAAAATAGAATAAAATGAACATGAAAATAAATTGAATTGGGCATTAAATAAATATTCTACAAATGAATAACAAAAATAAAATAGAAAAACAAAAGGAGATGAGTCACAGGGGTGACTCTTAATTCTCACACCCGTGAGAAATATAAGCAAAAATCAAGGGTGTGAGAAAAATTTCTCATGGCTGTGACTGATACTAACAAAAGGGAGTCGGCATCATGCTTATGCACAATCGTGACATTCCTATAAAAATGCAAAATTTACGATCATGCTTATGCAAGGTTGCGATGAATGGTGAATAGTGGTAAAAATTCGAGGTTTGTCATGACTTTCCTGAAAATTTGGGATTGTCACGATCGTGCTTGTGTACGATTGTGATATCCCTGTCGCGCACACCAAATTAAAAACTTTATACTTTCAAATCCAGAAGTTCGAAAATTACAAAGTTTATATCATTGGAAAGATAAGAGATAGATCTACAACTTTCATAAAGACAAATTTGTCAAATTTTGCTCGGATCAATACAGTTTATTCCTTGAAATTTCAAAACACACTTTTCATTCCTTTATTCTCTTATTTTCTCTCTACTGTCAATACTTCTATAAAATTGTCAAAGACTTGAAAACCAACAATACAAACCATACATACAAAACTTCCAAATAAACTAATTTGCTTCAAAAAAAATCTATTCAAAAGTCCTCATTAACTATCAATTTTGTTCCCAACCAAAAAATATAGTAAATTCAACATAATAAAAATTAGACATGAACAAAAGGAATTCTTTACTCTTGCTATCAATCATTTTTCAATTAAAACAGAGTAGGTACATTACTCCAATTACAAACAAAAGGCACATCAGTAGCATAATACAAAATACAACATTGATGCTTATGCCTAACATGCCTATAAAGCTACCAAAATAATCCAAACTAACCTAGTTACAAATGAAATATTTCTTGGAGATTTACTAAATTTTTTGTAAGGTTCACTGATTTGCTATTTCTTCACCTAAAGAATGGAAAAATTATAGTATGAGCTGGAAAGCTCAGTGACTAATATGATTATAACTATGGGTGATGAATCGTACATGCACACAATAATCAAACATATATATATAAATATATACCTAAAATTTCAGTCATATAAGTTAAATAAAATATCTTTGTTTTCAATCATTATCATGAAACATATAATCATATATCATGCTCAACAAATTTCAATGAATGCACAGACAATATGGCTCGAGAGAATCCCATGAAACAAAATGGCGAAGCCAAAGTTTACACCATGAATGAAATGAGTCCATTTTTTGAGCTCACATGCCACAAGTAGGTAGCCGAGAAAAGACGTAAGGTCAACGTGCACGTGATGAACAAAATGGTATCTCTCTTGCCCACATAAGTAAATTTTTTGATGCATACACATTTCATAACATATTCATATCTTTCATGGTTCTTAAATTTTCTATTTTTCATCAATATTAAAATGCAGTATCTTTCACACAAACATGATATCAAATTCATAGAACATATTTTTTCCACATAAATAATGAGCAAAAGCAAGCATTTAAATACATATACAAACAAATAATTTCAGCTCATCATCACAAAAATTATAAACATATTAGCCACCTTTACTTGTAAATCCAAGCTCAAGTTTGTCTCTCCTTTTGCTCTTTCCTTCAGTTTTCTTGGCTCCCTTCAAACAACCAAATTTTTATTAAACTAATGTACAACTAGAAATTCTATAGAGCTTTAATAATTAACGTTGAGCTTGACTTAAACTATTGTTGATAGAAGTAAGCTAAAGTAGCTAATATATAGTAGAAAATATAAAAAAATAAATTTCTTGATTCTCTTCTTTCTCTCTTCATTTTCACTACATAAAATATATTTTCTCTACTTCCTTGTTCTACCAAAACAAGAAAAATAGATAGAGAATACCTAAAACTCAGCTGAGCCTTTTCTTCTTCTCCTTTCTCCTTTTTCTTTCTTTCCTTCTTCTTCTTTCCTATTTCGGTTTTTGCTCTCCTTTCTCTAGTTTTTTTTCTAGGTTCTTCTACTACTTTCTCTCTTCCTTACGTCTCTCCCACAACTCTCCACTCTTTCTTATTAATTTAGGACAACTTCTTTCTTTTCCAATTTTACCCTTCCATATTTAATCTAATTCTTTCTAACTCCTTAACTTAATTCTAGCAATTCCTTTTATACATGCAAACACATATAAATAAATATATTCATAACTAAACTTCAAAATTTTCTAAATTTCAGAAAAATTGTAATTTTTTCTCATACTTGCTAATTTAATAAAATAAATTCTAAGAAAAATTTTGGGGTCTAACATATTGCAAGATCCGCTCTAACCCTTTATGGAAGTAAGAAGAATTACTGACTCTCTCTAATACCAATACCAGAGTCTTAGTTTACCTACCTCCAAATAAGTCTGTTATTGGCTGTGAATGAGTCTACAAAATTAAGATTCAAACGAATTGATCAGTCATGAGAAGACCTTTGCTCTAGTCATTTACCTGACTTCAATCCATAGTCTTATTTCAGTAGCAGCCAACAAACATTGGGAATTGTTCCATTTGAATGTCAAGAATACCTTTCTCAGTGGTGATCTTCACGAAGAAGTATATATGAACCTCTACCTGAATATGCTTCTCTACCTAATAAAGTTTGCCATCTTCGCAAAGTCTTATATGGTCTTAAACAAGCACCTCGAGCGTGGTTTGCTAAATTCAACTCTACCATCAACCATATTGGCTTTACGTCCAATTCTTATGATCATGCTTTTTTTATCCGAAAAATAGATCAAGGGTGTGTTATTCCCCTTCTGTATATATTGATGGTAAGATAATAAATGACAAAAACACTTAGAGGATTGCTACTATCAAATCTTGTCTTCATCTATAATTTGAAATGAAAGAGTTTTCCCTTAGCTACTTTTTAGGTCCTGAAGTATCTTGTGATGATTCAAGCTACTAATTATCTCAAGCAAAGTATGCTATTCATCTTATCTTATATGTTGGCTTTGCTGATACTAAGATTTCTAGCATTCTACTAGATTCTAATGATTATATCTGTATCACTGATGGAACTTCTCTGAATAATGGTACGCTTTACCAACAACTAATTGATAGTCTTATATGCTTTACTATCATTCATCTAAATATTGCTCATGTTGTTCATTTTGTTAGTCAGTTTATGTCTACACTTTGCATCACTCACTTTTATGATATTCTCTGTATACTTTGGCACATTAGAGGAACTCCGTTTCACGGGCTTCAATTCATTCATTTATCTTCATTAGAATTACCTACATACTCTGATGTCAGCTAAGCTACAGACCAAACTGATCGTCGATCTAGAACTTGCTATTATTTCTTTCTTGACACTTCGCCTATTTTTCGATGCAGAAAGAAGCAAACGGTTTTCTAGCCCTACCTAAAACAAAACATCCTAGAGCTTTCCCAAATGTGTCGGACACTTTTGCTCTACTTTCTCGTTAAAAGAGGAAGAAAAATATACTGTGGTGGACTAAAATACGACTCTAAGAAACATGCGTTTCAAAAGACAATTTCTTTTGAAGATGCCTAAGATGCACGTGGAGTTGACGTTTTTCTTTTCCTCTTTTATTAATAATGTGAGTTTATCAACCTTGTTTTCATGATAAATCATAATAAATAATATCCCATAATAAACTTTGTAGACCTATATAACTAAGTTTCTCAAACTAGACCACTGCAAATACAATGCTTAATAACTTTCAACTATTAGTGTAGTAATAAGAGAAGAAAAGAGTAAGAGTGGATCTATTCATTTTGAAGTGAAGTGGGTATGTGATCAAATCTGATTTCGACTCTTAATACTGATTCTCCTCGAGGAACAGTTTTTTTTTTTTTTGAGTTAAAAGAGTCAGAAACTTCAGTAATTCTTTAAGCTTTCTTAATAATGGAGTAGTCAATCACAATTATAGCAATTGCAGAGCAATTCATTTAAGAATTTAAAGGGTAGAAATATAATAAAAATTTGGCTATTTATTTTTTCTTTTATGAACTAAGAATTTAAAGGTTAGAAAAATAATAAAAATTTGGCTATTTATTTTTTCTTTTATGAACCGATTATGACTTGGTTTGGGAGAGCGGTGACAGTTGATAACCTGTTGAAATCAACTTGCTGAAATGATAAATATTTATTTTCAATAAGTATTTATGTGTTTGGGATTGCTGTTTTGGCAACTGCTGAAACGTGAAAATAGGTATTTGGCAAGTGTAGTTGTGGTTGTTAAAAAGAGATAAAATTACTAAAAAACCTATTAATTTAATAAATTATTAATTTTTGTACAAATAATTAAAAATATATTATTAGTCATATAAATTCAAATTATAAATATTAAATTATTAAATTAAAATAAGAAAATATAAATAAAATAAATTTAATAAATAAAACATTTCACCTTACTTAAGTACTATTGGCAAAAACTTTCTTCTATTAATTCAGTAAGGGTATAATGAAAAATATTAAAATATCATGAGATTATTACTGAAATGTAAAATTTCTACCACATAAGCAGTTTTCTATCGCAGCTCCCTTTCTGCTTATTTATTTTTGCGGTAGTACCGCAGTTTTCTCTAATCTGCGGTTGTCGACTGCAAATTTAAATATGTGATTGCGTTTAAAAATTGTAGTGAATAAGTACTTATTATCATCACACTGCAGATCCAAACGTAGCCTATTTCAAAAGCTAAGGCACACTTAATGACGGGACAATGGGCTAGATTTGCAATTAGTGATTTGAAAACGTTCAAAGAATCCTACCCATACGCTGGAGTGTGTTAGAGCATTGCAGTGCAACAGGAAAGAGAGAAAAAGATGTGTTGTGAATTGTGATAGACTGATTGAGTAATTGAACCTTAGAACAGGGTTCAATAAAGATTAAAGAGGAGAGGATAATAAAACAACGTGGACTCCCTTGAAGTCATTAATATTATCAGCATCTCCGATAATTCTGACTGAGCCTAACATTTTGATTGCAGGTATACAGGAACTACTCTATCGTACATGGGAGGTCAAGATCCAACACGTGTATCATGAAAGCAACCAACGTACAGATCGGATGGCGGCACTCGCCATCTCATCCAGCTCAGGGTTACATTTTCTCTCGGAGGCTCTAAACCTGATTACTAATTTTTTGTATCTTAATTTGCAAAGTACTTTGTATCACAGACTTTTGAGTTAAGTTAGCTTTCCATTTTAATAAAAAAAAATAAAAAATAAAACAATATGTCTTGCGTTGGATTCCCCTCGTAGTGAGACCTCCTAGGACTTCTTTGTTTCTATTTTATTTTTAATTTTTTGTTTTTAATTTTAGTTTAAATTTTTAGTTTTGATTTCTTCCCATCTTAAAAAATTATGAATACTATAAAAAGCGATTTTTGTTTTTTGTTTATATTTTTTATAACCTAATTTACTATAAATTAAATATATATTATTTAATTATTTAATGTATTAATTTTAATAAAATATGAATAATTTAATATTAAATATTTAATTAGTTAAAATTACTTATTAATAAGAATTATGAATAATTTAATTTTACTTAATAATTGTATTAATTTTTTGTCATTAAAATAAAATAAATATATATAAATATAATTAATTTTCAAATATATTAAAATATATAAATTTAAAATAAAATTTGATTTAATAAATAAAATTATATTTAAAATAATTATTAATGTATAAATAAAATTTTAATTAATGAATCATTTATTTAATAAAATAAAATAATTTTAATAATAAGTTGTTAATAAATATTATATGAGAAATTAGATAAATTTATTTAATTAAAAATAATTTATCTTCAAATTTTATATAATATGTAATTATAAGTGATAAAATATAACTAGATTGATATTAACATCCTGAAAGTTAAAAATAAAAACTGAAAATTACTAGATTCATAGTATATTTGAGCCAACATAAAATAGAGTCATTTTAATTCTTTCAATTCTTAAATTAAGAATATAAAAATAGATGTATTTGGAGTAAATGTCTCAAACACAAATTTAATTTGAAATTTGATTAATTTAATTAATTTTAAAGTTAAATTAAAATAAATCAGTTTTAACTACTTCTTTCAATTTGGATGTATAAATCTTTTAAGATGAAAATTTTTAATTTAATAAATTAAACTAAATTTAATTAAAATCATTTTTCCAACTTGAAAAGCTTTTTTTTTTTTTTCAGATTACATAATTCCAATTGGAACAATTAATCTGACACATTTATGCGCGTTGAATTTTCTCCACCATAGCTTTCTTTTTTCTTTTTTAAAGGGAAAAGATGCAGAATTACAGCACGCCGGAAAAGACTGGTTCCCTTCGTAGCTTTCTTTCATACGGCACTTACTGTTGATTTTGATGGCTGCGTGGTTCACACGTTCAACCATCCCCACGAACCTTGAGATATTTGTTTGTTTAGACGTATATTCCGTACGGTTCATATAGGTTCGTACCTTTGAAAAGTCCAAATACGGCCTTTTTGTTTGTTTTATAAATGAAATCACAGAAACCGTAAAGAACTTTATTGCAGAGATACGAAAGAAGCTCATATCCGTACATGAGGCTAATTTTATCGTATTTTATTTTATTCTTTAAATTTCAATTATTTATTTACGTAAATTTTATATAACTCTCGCATAAATAAATAAATGTGAGATTTGCATAAATAAATAATTGAGATTTATAAAACAAAATAAGAAAATATAAAATTACATAAAAGATCTTTTCTACGAAAGTGATGGAATTGTGGAAAGTGTTTTTTCATAACGCTAGGCTTTCCCTGCCTTTCATCTCTAATCTCTAAAATGCGTGTTGTTATGCTTATAAGATGAGGCCTTCCCAATCCCTGCCATTCATCTCTACTCTACAAGTTCGTCAAGTCAATCACACACGTCCTTCCCTCCCTCTCTCTGTATATACAGGTGCACGAGAAGCTCCCAACATCTTATAACATCTTCTTCTTGCCTCGTAAGTCTCGTGAATCTCTTTCATGCCTACGCGTTTAGGTTCATGCTTATGTCACAAAAGCTTAGATATAGCTGTGCATGTACTGTCTTGCTGGTTTCTGACTTTTGCTTCTTGGTTCTTGTTATATTCTGTCTCTAAATATGTGGTCTTCCTTAACAAGATTCAAGGTTTTTAATAGGATAGAGAGGGGAAAAGAAAAACTAAGAGACCATGAAGATCAAGGAATCCACCATAGTCCGACCTGCTCGAGAAACGCCAACGACAAGGCTGCAGAGCTCAAACTTAGATCTTTTGATGGCAAGGATTCACCTGTTAACGGTTTACTTCTACAAGCCAACATGGTCTGAAAATTTCTTCGATGCTAAGGTGCTTAAAGAAGGTTTGAGCGAAGCTCTAGTGCACTTCTACCCAGTTGCAGGAAGGTTACAGATGGACGAAAATGGCAGGATCGAGATTGATTGTAATGGAGAAGGAGTTCTGTTTGTGGAGGCAGAGTCAAGTAGAGTTATGGATGACTTTGGTGATTTCACTCCGAGCTTTGAGATGCTGAAGTTGGCGCCAGAAGTCGACTACTCAGATCACATCTCTTCTTTTCCTCTTCTGATCCTTCAGGTAACCTGCATCATCCTGTATATCGTGAGCATCAGATCAGTTTGTTAAAGATTAGTCTAGTTTGTTAATCAGTAACTACAGAATCGGAATAAAAAAAAGAGAGCGAATGAAAAGATAAAATTAATATTTATGTTAATATTTAGTATTAAATATTAAAATATTAAAAAGGAAAATTTTATTCATATTTGATTATTATATAATCTATTTTTAAATAATTAATTACCTCCTATTTAGTTATTATATCATTTATTTTTAAATAATTAACAAACATATTTTACTCATATTTAGGTTTTATTTGATCGTTTTTTATTTTTAAAATCAACAAAAACTATATTTGTTTAAGTTTTTCTTCTTCTTTTGTTGAAAATTATAAAAATAGTTTTGTTTTTTATCATCTATCTTATTATCGACTAATTATATATAATTTAATTATTAATTATATTTTATTTATTAAATCAAATTTATTTCTAAAATATATAATTACTTATTACTCAATATCACCGGCCATTAATTATTTCTCATCGTTCTGTTCCTGCAGTTGACATCATTTCGATGTGGAGGAGTCTGTCTAGGGGTTGGGTGGCATCATACATTAGCAGGTATTAACGTGTAATTAATTGTAAATTAAAGCAAATATTTAAGTAACTATGTTTCAAATCTGCACAAAAATACTACTTCTATGTATAATTTTATATATGTATATGTACTGGTTTTCTTAATCATCAAATCAACTCTCTTCTTCTCAAGATGGCTCTTCTGCTATGCACTTCATCAACTCATGGTCAGACGTATGTCGAGGCCTCTCTGTCGATATCCCACCGTTCATCGACCGGTCCCTTCTGGCCGCTGGTAACCCGCCAACACCTACGTTCCATCATGCGGAATACGATCCACCCCCTTCCATGAACACACTTGACCAGAACGGAAAGTCTCAGCCGATCGAGAAACCTGCGTGCACGAAGATTCTTAAGCTCACCCTCGACCACATCAACACCCTTAAAGCAACCTCCAATCAACAAGACTGTGAAACCAAGTACAGCACATACGAGACTATTGCAGCTCATATTTGGCGTTGCATGTGCATGGCGCGGGGGCTCGCCGCCGACCAGCCCACGAGACTGTACATTGCCACAGACGGACGTTCACGACTGCGTCCTCCACTGCCTCCCGGCTACTTCGGCAATGTTATATTCACAACGACGGTGACTTCCTTATCTGGGGACATTAAAACAGAGACGTTAGTGCAAACCATGAAACGGTTACGTGAATCGTTGAAGAGAATGGATAATGAGTATTTGAGATCAGCACTTGATTACTTACAAGTCCAGCCTGATTTAGGGGCTCTGGTTAGAGGTCCTACCACGTTTAAGTCTCCGAATCTTAATGTGAATAGCTGGATTTCGCTGCCTACGCATGATGCTGATTTTGGGTGGGGAAGGCCGGTCCACATGGGTCCGGCTAGTGTGCTATACGAAGGGACGGTATATATACTAAAAACTCCGGCGAAGGATGGTGACTTGTCGGTAATTATCCGCCTTCAAGACGATATGTTGCAAAGATTTGAGAAGTTATTCTTCGATTTGTAACTGGCGAATCGACAGTCTTACCATCTTCTAACTCCTTTTTATGATACTCGACTTGCTTTATTGTTACTTTATGACTTGACTTTTTTATTTATTTGAGATAAATAGTTTGTGGGTTATTCTTAATTTTGAAGATTTTTTTATGCATATTTGAAATTTAAAAATAATAATTAGGGATTCCAATAATATTTAAAAATATATTATAGTGATTTTAAGAATATTAATTCAATTTTTATAATTAATTAATTTAAAAATTATAATTATGTTGAACTCAAACGCTCAAATTTAAATTCAAATTCGATTAAAAATGATTTGATAATTAACTCAAAACCAACAGTAAAATTGAAACAGAAAAACGGCGGGAAAAAAAAAGAAGAGAACACTGGATAGTATAAGCTTTACCCTTCTTCGTATCGTACAAGTAAAACTCGAAAACTTCAATGGTTTTGCATTCGAAATGTTGTTATAGTGGTGTTATTTATTGCTACGTTTTCGTAATTATCTACTTTTCTACAAGTTACAGGATTGAGTGAACCATGCGCCGAATGGTAATATGATTTGCTTGACGTTCTTTTATGGTTGACTTGCCAATTTGGGTTTCTGCGTTTCGAGAAATCACACTCAGGTAAACTGAATTCAAATGCAAATCTTGTTGGTAAGCAGTTTGCTTCTTGGTCTGGTCACCACAAATGTGGGCTTAGAGGTAGAGTTTTCCTTGTATATGCTCTGTTTGGAGTGGAAAGGAAAATAATCAGAAGGTTGAGCATATCACTCCTTTCCTTAATCAGGTGATCATTGCAGTGAATTGTATAATCATTGCTTCTGTATGTTCAGTAAGTATAATAGGGTCTGTTTGATCTCGTAAAGCATGGATTTATGTCTTTCTTTTCCAAGTCCATCAAGTATTCAGATCATTAAGCACGACTCAACTGGTCTTTGATTTTCTTTCCTGTTCTTTTTCTTTTTTTTCTTTTCATGTACTTTAAGCTTTAGTAGTATTGCTTTTGCCTTCTAATTGGGTGTATATATTGTCACTAGATATAAGGTTTTCCTATTACGTCATCGCAGAATCAATGCTTGTTTTATTCATTATTCTAGGTTACTTGCTCATGATATGTGCCTTAACCCTTCTCAATTGTTAGCTTGGTCCGTTACCGTCTCTATGCTCTCTCTCTCTCTCTCTCTGTGTGTGTCTCTTTCTCACCCACACACACAAGCACAGTCATTTTAGACTGAATTCTTGGGAACATGCAGAGTTTATATGAGACAGCGAAGAAGGCACAATTTTAGTTGTCGAAGTTCGAGTGCGAAAAAGGCTTGCTGCATATGGCTTATGAATTATTTCCATCTGTAATTCCAAATTTATTGTGTTTGTGAATTTCTCACGAAGTTCTAATTTCATCGTTCCTTTTGCAGAGCGGAATTTGATGGTTACTGTGAAGCTGAGCTAATCAAGGTGTCCTTCTCTATGAGTATGTGGGTTGTGTGTGGTGAAATGCAGATCACATGTTTGTTTTCTTAACACAATGAATGCTCTTTAACTGTTTGTATTGCCAGTGTTAAACGCATTGCTATGTTGGAACTAACAGAAGGCTTCAATTTTCTTCTTTTCATTGTTGTTTTTCTCAAACTAAAGGTCAAACTACCTGGAAAAACAACCTATACGCCCTGAGATAACTGAGGCTCCAGTGGAATTAGGTCCAGAAGTGAGTATAGATGCCGACTTATTTATTTGGTGTGCTCGATGATGATTTTTCTTTTCTTGGTTTAGGTTAAGAACTGTTCTGATAGATATAGGATTGCCCTTACTGAATAAGACATGCACTATCAGTTTACCTGGTATTCACACTTCCAATAATTGATTCGTCAAAACTTTGAATGGTTAGAATTTCTGGAACTTATTTCTATCACCTTGGAAGTGTGTGTATTTAGGTGATTCCGACTCAGAATGGAGGAATATGTGTTCCTTCCATCTAGATGTCAATGCTATATTTTCTGTCAATTTTGTAATTTGATTAGTTACAGGAAACAACATTTTCCAGGTTTTTCAGGAGAAAAAAGTGAAAAGCTTGCTACATTTGTAGATAAGAAAACAAAGATAATGTTCGAAATTTAAAGTGGAACAAATGATTACTATCCTAGATACTAGGCTCTCGACTTAGCACTTACGTGAGGTTTTTTCTATTTTTCCTATAAATTTATTTGAAGCTAAACCCCTGATTCTGTCCTGTTTTATTGTTTGCAGGTAGTAGTTTCTGTTTTTATCTAGGATTTTGGTAGTTGTTTCCCTGCCAAGAATGATCTGAAAAGAATGAAAGCTCTTCTAGGTTGGAACAATGGAACTTCGTGGCCAGCTCCTCTCACTATTGCAAATGTCAGACCATCGTAGACTTCTGTCCATCCTCCAACCTGGAAAAGATAGAACTTTTGATTATTTATAGCCTTTTTCGTTGTTAGGAGACAAAGAATATGATCAGAAGTTGTCATGTTTCTGGCATGAACATCTCCTTCCTCGTACCTGTTTCCCAGAATACCAGGGGTACCACCGAGTTTTAATGGTGAGACTGAGGTGGCTGAGGGAAAACCTGGTGGCTGTCACTGGCACGACTGAGTCCGTGTCCCCACTGTATCAAAGCAAGAGACGTGGTAAGAGAATGCTTGATTGTTTAATGCATCTTCTCATGCATCAATTGTCAGATAAGAACAATGAGGTCAATATACACCGGAAAGAGATGTAATTAGTTAAGCAAATCAATAGTTCACCTGAAAACCCAGATTCGTAGACCAGCAGCAATTAGCTTCTTGTAGGTAGGTAACATAGAAGATTCAGAATCCTTCCAATTCTTGATGAGAACATCACTGCACATCATCAACTCATAGCTTTAGATATGCAACAAAAATACATCCCAGTTTTTTTCCCTCTTAAAACTGAAAAGGAACAGAGTTAACAAGAGTGATTAAGACACCTGCAGGCGGTCCATTTGTAAGTAATTCCAGTGACATTAGCATGCATTGCCTTTTGCACACTAGGTCTATTGTAATACTTCTCTGCATAATTCTCAGAGCAAGGTTCATAACCAGAGACCCTTCTGCGCAGAAGTGTGTTCTTCATTCTTACAGTACTATTTGGAAGTTGGATACAAGAGGGTGTGTAAATGCTATACTGATCAATGTGGCCAAATTCATGGTTCATTGCATAATACACAGTATCATCGCATTTTTGGGTGCTTTTCTCTTCCTTGAAATTGCAATTCTTCATAATTTCACGATAAGTTTTGTCTGATATCATAGAATGCGTCCACCAGTAAGTGACTGTTCCTATACTATCATAATAGTTATCTGTCACACCATTTCCCACCTGCGTCATTTTCAGCAGTAAATATAAGAAAAATTTGAACTTCCATTGATAACTGTTTCAACAAGCTTCAAGATTTCATCTGAGTTTTACTCACAAGTAGTCCTTTGATATTGATGATGGGGTTTGAATATGCTTTATTATAGTCGATGATTTTCTTTGCCAACTGAGGAATATAATGCCCTGAATAAGATCAATAAGAATGCAATAGTTAGTTAAAAATGCAATAGTTAGTTAAATCTTACCAGGAGAAAAAGGTTAAAACACTGTATCATTTACCTGCATAACTTTCCCCGGCAATATAGAAGTCTCTGTGCTTGTATTGCGGAAATCTTGACATCCATCTAAGCAGAAAAACTAAAGCGTCCTGAGCTGTGTCACAGAAGGTGCCACAGTTCTTGTTATTGCACAACGAGAACATGTACGATTACAGAATTACTGGTGACATCATAACCATACATATACACACCTGTCCTTTCGTCCCCAGAATCTTTAAGATCAGAGCTTGTATTTGTATAGGAGAATCCAACACCAGCAGGTGATTCCAGGAAGAGAATATTTGCTTCTGTAAGTACAAATAGGAAGTGATTTCAACATTTCAAAATTAGTTTTAGTTATGTATATATTAGATATTCATCTAAATAAAATTTATATACCTCTATTCCATGAAAACTTGTTTAAATACAGAGATGAACCAGTTCTATTGATTCGAAATGGACCTATCTCCTCTGACGCCCCATATGCCACAGACGAGCAGCCGGGTCCTGCACAAACAGACATGACCAATTATCTGCAACGTCATTTGATTTCATATAATCTTAAGCCTCCATGTTCACTTCTCTTCTCATTATGGTATGATGGGACAAATAATTATTATTCTTCATGAGTAAAAACTCAAAGATGAAAGTTTGATCATTTTTTTCTGGATTCAGAAACATAAAACATAGGAGAATATGTATTCTATTACACAATATTCTTTCTGTAAGCAGAGAACACAAGGAAAAAGGGCTCATAATTTGTCACGTAACTAACATCCTTATCCTACTTGTCTGAAAAGTTTTTTTGCAACCTTTTACAGTTTTACAGACATGTATAAACTTTTTTATCCAGATTGCAGGTCTCCCTGTAACAAAAGATAAAAAAGGAAAAGCAGGTGGTCCAACAACTTTTGTGATTGTTCTCTGTTTCAGTCTCTGGAGGCAAACCATGAATAGTGGAGCAGTGTGACGATAGCGGGTGCAGAGCAGACCGACAGTATTACTACAAGTTTATCAGCTCTGGTGTCACGGTTAGATAGTTCCTCTTCTTTGGGTCATGGAGTGAACAAAAAACAAAAAGGATCATCTCAACCCCTAGCGTCTTTCAGGATGCGTGCTTTTAATACAGAAACAAGTGAAGCTGTAAGACAATCTTTGCATTCTCTTTTCCAAACCATTTAGAGTCAACTGAAAAGAAGATTAAGCAAGAAAGCAGCATCGTCGGGAAAGAGAAGCAGCTTTCTGATGGACAAAAACATGGGAAAGTTTTTAACAACAGGAAAAAAAGAAAGCTGGTTTACTTTCTGATGACATTTTGTTACAGATATTTTACTTCTTTACAGAAACATACACTACGAGAAACAACAAAAGAACAGAGAATAAGATTCTTGGAGTTTTGGGTGTTGGGAAAGAACAGGGCTTTTGTCCTAAAACAAAGGCATAAACGTCAGATATGGAAGGAACAGGACCCTCAAACATACAGATAGGAAGAGAGAGATCACGAAGACCCATGTGGTGTGCTTTTTAACTTATTTTCTCACTTCTACAGTTCTATTTGGTGTTTTGTATTCTACTTCTGTGGTGATAGCCAGTTGTTTGCTTTTGGTTTTGTTGCCGTTGATGGTGACACAGGCTCATTTTAGAAGGGAATAGAGGGTTCTGACTAATCTGTACACATGGTAGATGGGGTTACTGAGCTGGCACTTAGCCCCAAGGCAGAGCTGTGGATAGAGAAGACGTACAGCTGCAAAGAGGTGAAAACTGAAGACACGAGTGAGACTAAACTTGCATGGAATATTAATTGATAGGTAAAAATATAATTATTTTTTAATTGTTTTTTGGCTTCAAGAAGTGCCAATCTTTTACCTCCAATAGTGCAAGTACTAACTAGCAACTGGCAAGTAGAATAATACAGCTTTCTTCCATAAAAAAGACCATCGTACTGTTGCAATAAAGAAATGAACTTGATGGTTTAAGTTTGTTAGATCTGTTGTATTCCAAAAGGAAACATGGAAACAGTGATTCAAGAGCACTCTGTTTCGTGAAAGATGGAATTTTGCGTTGAGAATTGAATTCTCGATGCAAAAGTCTATCTTTTGTCGTTCTAAATAATGTAGTGAGAATCTGTTTCCTGAAAATAGTCTCTCCCATCTTCATATGTTTCACTTGTCTGTTAATCTGCTTAGTCAAACGTACCTAAATTCCAAGCAAATGATATGTAGAATTGGGAACAGCATACATTTGGTGGAAGGCAAGTGAGTAAGGTTGAGAAGCTCGCAAACTAACCTCCATTGAGCCAAAGAACAAGAGGTTTTTTTTGAGGAGATATTGCTGCTTCTGTTAACCAGTAGAACAATGCACGACCATGCTTCTCGTTGACAGTAACATAGCCAGAGAATTGAGAGAAGTTCACTGGGGGTTGACCTGGTAAAGCTGAGATTCGATCTAGCTCTTGCTGCCTGGTCAAACCAACAATGGAGGTGATTGAGGATGAGAAAAGAAAAGTCACTATAAACAAGAGATGGGTTCTTGATTGAACTGCCATTGCACCCTGCACAAGAGAAGATGGTTGCTTTTCCTTCTCTTTGTCCTCAACAAAGTAAGAAAAGACTAGTTTTTTTCACTAGATAGAACCGAAAGAAGGTATTAATACACTCAATTATGTTTATAGAGTGGCTTGAAGTTTAATGTTCCTGCATTACTACACTACTGCAGTTTAGGCAGATATCTGGACCTCCCTTACTTTTCCCATCTCTCCTGGGATGTTAAAAGAGAAAGACAGTGCGAGATAAATGGGTAGCTTGAAGGCAGATAGAGACCTAGATCAGAACTTAGCTAGGAACCAACCAGAAGAGGCATCATAAATGCATTACAAGTTCTTCCCAATGTCTGAGCTGTACAATTATAATCAACTCTCTTTTCATTCTATATTAAGCAAAATCATTCTCAAGAGATAAAAAAGAAAGGAATAGAGAGAGAGCTGGGACACTTGGTCATATAGCTCCCTTTTCTTGCAACACCTTGATAATGTGCTATTATATATGCTTTTGCTTGTATTAGCAAACTAGGTCCAAGGCTATAGGCGCCCATCTAGCTCTATGGCTTTTCATTTGTATTATAGCTAACGCTAAGAACCATTATTTGTAGTTATATATACTTAAAAATAGTGTTAAATATGATAGAATCTTTGTGACTTAATTTTTTATTTTAGTTTTCATGCTTTAAGAATTATCACTTACTCTTATTGTATTATTTAGTTATTACATAACTATTTCTATATTCTATTAATTTTTCATATACATTCTTAAACTCTATTGTTTGAGCTAGAGAAAAGTCTATATAATTAAGGACTTTGAAATGCTTTGTCTTTCTCCAGCCATTGTGGTCCATAAGATCATTAAAGATTGTAAGGTGTGGGGCTGACACTGTTGTGCCATCTACTACCCTTGTTTTAGGTCTGTCTGTATATGTATCGCATGAGACAAAGTTAGACTAGAAGCCAACGAAAGGACTTTTTCTCCTTCTTTCCTCTTCATGACTTGAGGGCATAGGAGGCCTGGTGGAGAGGAAACTTTTATGAGTTTTAACTCTTTAAGTAAGTGACAGAAATATGGGTATAGTTGCTATATATGATCAATGGGTGAGCTCAAATTGTCAAAACCTACTAAGTATCAATCTTACTTGGTAAGTGGAGTTGGGGAGCTAGGTGAGCATTATGTCGTGATTAGTTGATGACTTTAAACAATGTTGGTTTTGGAGGAGTTTTAAGGTTTGGTGAGGTGTTCTCAAGCATTCCATTTTAGTCTGTCAAAGCTCTTCTTCAAAAGTACTCTTACTATCATAACTCAATGATATAAGCCATTTTAACGGGAGTGGTTAAAACTAGTTCAACAAATTGATCAACTGCTATAGCTATATATTGTGAGTGGGAAACAATGAGGAGAGGTCTCAAGAAGACGATCCAATTGGTATGTCTTATATATGGTGGTTGGAGGTTTTTTTTATTTTAATAATTTAGAAGATGACAAATTGATTAATCATGTCGAATTCTTAATTTGATTCTGAATTATTAATTATTAAATAATTTATTTATAATATGTGAAAGATGAATGAATTAAGAATTTATAAAAATATTAATTAATTATTTTTAACATGTAATTATAAAAAGCTCAAATGTTTAAGGCCTTTTTGTTTTCATTTATGTTTTTGGTTTTTAGTTTTTGTTTTCAAATTTAGTAAAATAAAACTTCATTGAACTTTTGAAATTTAGTAAAATAAAACTTGTTTGAACTTTTGGTTTATGTCTTTAGTTTTGGTTTCTTCCCCTTTTTAAATTATTTGAAAACAAAAAAAAGTTATTTTGTTTTCTATTTTTATAATTTGATTTACTATTTACTAAATATATATTATTTGATTATTTAATATATTAATTATTAATAAGAATTATGAATAATATAATTTGATATTATACATTTATTTAATTAAATTAATTGTCAACAAAAATTATAAATAACTTAATTTAATATAATAATTATTAATAAATATAACTAAAATTAAAATGTCTTCAAAATATATATATTCTAAATAAAATCAGCAATAAAAATATAATTGTATTGATATTAATAATTAAACAAGTTTTGTTTTATTTAAAAAGTTAATAAAAATAGAAATAGACCTGTTAATTACTATTTACAACTATTGGTTGACAAACATAATCACAAGACAGATTTGACTTCATAAATGAGATGATGATAATCCTATACGAACTCTATCTGAGAGGTCAGCCACACCTTCTCACCCCAATAAATATCCTATGAAAAGTTGCTATACCTATACTTCTCGTTTCGACGCTCTGCTCTTGACGACCTAGTGCCCGATCACAGTCATAAAAGTAGGGCTCATACATAAAAACCGCACCAAGCACTGAAAGTATTGACTTCCTTTCCTTCGACATAATACAGCACATAAGAATCCTAAACATTTGACTGTGATCTGCCCATGATTTCCGAGATGTGCTTCCAATTTTCTTTTACTCGCAAATATTTCCCATGTGTGCACATATACTGAGTCATGTGCATGCAGAATAAGATTGCTCATCGTTTGATTCGACTCTCACTCTGCCATGGAAGCTTCTTCGTCAGAGTTAAAAAACAACAGACAGAAAAGAACTGGCACCAGGTGTATCTCTTCAGTTTTACTTCTCAACGAACAAACAATAAAATTTCTATAAAAGAAGGATATATATTCCTGAGTGCACGAACACGATATTTTTTTTAGAGTAGGTAATTATCTTAGCTTGGTTTTTGGATCCCGCAACTTGCGGAAGCGTTTGATTTTAGTATTAGTCCAGATCAGCCATTTGTTTGTTCTTATTTCCATTAGCATTTACTGCCTATAGGTCATCGTGACTGATGAAGGCGGCGCCTACCGTCTCTTGCCAATGAATTAGATATATACATATATAACCAAATATGGATAACTGCGAGTGATTGAGCATTCTTATCTTTTAATTAAAGTTATCGAGTTTGAGTCGTAAAAATGGAGAAATCTGTTTGACCTATATTTTATCTCCTATGAGCTAATCCGATGAAAGCAAAGATTAGATTAGTTATAAATGGTTTAAAGGAGTCTTCCTATAGTAGGAGCCTCCCAAGAAATCTCGTGGGCTAATCTAATACATACATACATATATATATATATATATATATATCCTTCTAAGATTATTCTTTTTATGTTTAATGTTTGCTAACCCAGTATTAAATTTTAAAGGTTTAATTAGTACTAAATCGATATAAATTTGATATATAATAAAGTTTGAATAAAATTGAATAACTTAAAATAGGATTTGAAGAATGAAACTATTTTTACTTATCAAAAATCTTAAAATTTAATTGAAAAAGGAGATTGTCAAATGAAAATTAACTAGATTATTTTAGTTTATAAAAATGACCAATTAATTAATTAATTGACTTATTTTTAATAGCAAGAATTATTAAGATAAGTAAAAAATAAAAAAATCAAACTAAAAAATTAATCGATTCAAGATTTTTATGATTGAATCGATCGAGCCAGTTCAATTCTTTAATTATTGATAAAACTGAGGGACTCTTGGCTTAATGGCTAGAGTTGTATTTTTCCTCTCTTGGGTTAAAACTCAAAATCAATATTAAGGGTTTACTCACCTTAAAATTTAAAGAAGATAAATAATAAGAAAATGAAAATAAAGTATAACATGCAAAAATTAATTAGATCTTAGTTTTAATATATTAAATAATTTTACTTAAAATAT
>JAOSBN010000008.1:87226-127638 GCA_027563595.1 Erythroxylum suave | reverse complement strand
ACTTCTCAACGAACAAACAATAAAATTTCTATAAAAGAAGGATATATATTCCTGAGTGCACGAACACGATATTTTTTATTAGAGTAGGTAATTATCTTAGCTTGGTTTTTGGATCCCGCAACTTGCGGAACGATTTGATTTTAGTGTTAGTCCAGATCAGCTATTTGTTTGTTCTTATTTCCATTAGCATTTACTGCCTATAGGTCATCGTGAATGATGAAGGCAGCTACCGTCTCTTGCCTGTGAATTAGATATATATACATATATAACCAAATATAGATAGGTCTGAGTAATTCAGCACTCTCGTCTCTTAATCAAAGTTATCGAGTTCAAGTTCTGAAAATAGAGAAACCTGTTAGGCCTACATTTTACCTCCTATAAGCTAACCCGATGCAGGTGGAGATTAGATTAGTTATAGATGACTTAAACGAGTCTTTCTTTATGTTTAATGTTTGCTAACCTAGTATTAAAGTTTAAAGGTTTAGTTAATATTAAATCGTTATAAAATTGATATATAATAAAGTTTGAATAAAATTGAATAACTTAAAGTAGGATTTGAAGAATGAGATTATTTTTACTTATCGAAAATATTGAAATTTAGCTGAAAAAAGAGATTGTCAAATGAAAATTAACTGGTTTATTTTAGTTTATAAAAATTGACCAATTAGTTAATAAGTTGACTTATTTTTAATAACAATAATTATTAAGATAAATAAAAATAAAAAAATCAAACTAAAAAATTAATCTAATCAAAATTTTTATGATTGAACCGATCGAGCTAATTCAATTCTTTAATTATTGGTAAAACTAAGAGACTCTTCATTTACTGGCTAGAGTTATATTTGTCCTCTCTTGGGTTAAAACTCAAAATCAATATTAAGGGTTTACTCACCTTAAAATTTAAAGAAGATCAACAATAAGAAATGAAAATAAAGTATAACATGCAAAAATTAATTAGATCTTAGTTTTAATATATTAAATAATTTTACTTAAAATATTAAATTTATGATTTTACTCTCATTAGCTTATTACTTTTTTTCTTAGTATTAGAGTATCCATATTAACTAAACATAAAAATGTTCAAGAATTTATAAGTGGTAAGGGTCAACTATCCCAATAACTAGTTCTAGTTATTTTAGTAATGATTGATTCATGCTCAATTCTTGTTAACGGGATCTACAATCTGTCCATATTAAAAATTATATTATGGTATCATAGCAGGTTTGATCTAGATTATTAATTTCCTGATTGTTTGCCTGGATATCTAATCCCAATGACCCGGTCCGATTACTATTGGTTTATTTAAAGTAACAACTAGATATTCAATCCCAATTGCATTTGAGAAGAAGTATTAGAGTATCTCATATTGACTAAATGTGAAAATGTTAAAGGCATTAATTAACCCAAATTTAATTCTTATTAATGAATTCTACACTCTAAAAATATTAAAAATTCTAATACTTACCATTAGCGCAAGGTTAACAATTGATTAATCCTTGCGGGAAAAAAATATTTGTTCGCCACATTATATGGACGCCGTCAGGAGAATATTAAAGAATATAAGGCCAGTCAAGCTTTGACCAAAATTAATAATACAATTTAATATTAATAAAATTATTCTTGCTTCTTCTTCATCTTCTTCTTTCTTCCTCAGTCTTTAATTGCTTCAAGCCAAAATGTTTGCGTTTAAGAAAAGATACAGATAAGTACAGCTAGACTTGGACGGAAGCTTCGGGATCGATGTTCGAGATCTTGACTGAAAAATTTAGAGTTATTAATATATCGATCCCAATTCTTAATTCGTAGCTGTTCCCAAAAAGCAAGAAGAGGAAACGTAGATACCATCTTCAAGTGATGGATGGATGAGGTTGTTTGGTCAACCATGAATACAATTTAGTTCGAACTTAGACTCGGGTCTCATGAGCCTCAACCGGCCCATTGCGAGAGGTTGCAGTATACTTGGGTCTCATGGACCTCAACTGGCATGTACAGTAATCGGCCTAACTATAGTAGGCCTGAGCTAATCCTTCAAAGGGAAAAGGATGGACCAGCGGCATGGATTGTTGGGAAATGGGAATGTGGATATTTGGAAGTTTTAAGATCAGCCTCGGGTGCGAACCCCATCCTGAAATTCTGCCAACAGACGTAGACCTAACATCACCGGTGTCTTGAACAACGTAGTAACTTCATTACAGCTATTTCATGAGTTAACAGCCCACTCTGGAACTAACCTGAAGGTCCAACATGGATGGTCGGATTAAGGAGTTAAAATGATTGATTCCATAGTGTTCTGTAATTACCATCAGGACTTTAGCTGAGCATTGTCATCAGAAAATGGTTTTCACCTTTCGACTCCTATATTTCACCTGGAATGTGGAGAGTTGAACATCATTTGCAGAGAATAACGTTAATCTGAGTTCTTTCGTTTCTTTTTGGAAAAAGTGAGATTTGATTTTCAGTTTAGGCCCCGGAAAATATAAGATGGTTTGCTTGAACATGGGCAGCCAAGTTCGGATCCCCATGCATCGATCTGAAGAAAGCAATGTTTTTGGAGATTCAGTTTATGGAGTGGGATCAGATCTCATCAGAAATGAATTGGGTGCTTATGGGGAGAAGCTTCTTGGCTCGAGCTCTGCTTATATGCAAAGCAATGTACGAGAACTTCCTGTTCATCATCACCTGTTTAGTTTGCTAGCTAGCTTGTTTAGTTCTGGAATTCTGCATCAAAGCTTGATTTTTGTGTAACTTCGTTTGTTACAGATTAGCAGATACCTGTCTAATCCTCACTATTACTTTCAAGTGAACGATGTGTACGTGAAGAACAAATTGAAACTAATCTTGTTTCCGTTTCTTCACAGGGTATGCGGATTAGTTATGCGTATCATTATTTCGGAAGTGACATTTCAGTTTGATCTCTCTCTATCTTTCTAATACTTACAAACGCCGTCCATAAATATCCAGGGACACTGGATGAGAGCAACTGAGAAGTTGGGAGGCCAACCCTCTTTTAAACCTCCAATTCATGATGTAAACGCACCTGACCTGTACATTCCGTTCATGGCGTTTGGTACCTACCTGGTCTTGGCTGGTTTCTTCTTGGGCATCAATGGCAGGCAAGTCTCCTCAAAATGACTCTCTTAAACTTCTCATAAGATTCAACGTTGCTAAATGAAACGGCTTATTCTCTCTTGCCATGATAGGTTCAGTCCTGAAGCTTTAGGAGTGCAGCTCACTAATGGCCTACTCTGCTGGTTGTTCCAAGTACTCCTTCTCGAAGCCACACTGCACACGCTAGGAGACGGCGACGTGCCTCTGCTGGACGTCATCGCCTACGGTGGATACATTTTCGCCGCCGTATCGGTGGTCCTGGTCGCAAGAATTCTGTGCAGATACTTGTTTCATGCGGTGACTCTGTGGGAATGTTTCTGCATGGGAACGTTGCTTGTAAAGATCCTGAAGAGGATTTTGATCGCGGAGATGAGAAGCTGCTACAAGCATTCCAGCAAACGCCATTATCTCTTGCTTCTGGTCGCTTTTGCTCAAGTTCCATTACTGTATTGGCTTGGCAATGTTGGTGTTTGATCACCATGGAACATATTAACCATAGTGGGTTGGTACTTCAATTCCATAAGATTTTTTTTTTTTTTGTTTTTGTTTTTTTGCAAACTCAATTCCATAAGATTTGATAAGCTTTTTCTTATGCTGTTCTTGACATCTTTACTCGTATCAAGGCTTGGTTTGGAGGGATAAACTGGGAAAAAAATTGTTTGTGCTCTTTTGGTAATTAGTGTTATTAGCCGTGTAAATTTAAAATTACAAATAATAAAATATTAAATTAAAAATATATAAATAAAATAAATTTAGTAAATAAAATATTTATAAAAATATATTATTAAGCATATAAATTATAAATTATTAAATTAAAATGAGAAAATATAAAAATAAATTTAGTAAATAAATTATTTCATAAAAATATAGACTAATATAAGATATGTTGGACTTATTTTCTATTAATTGAGGGTATAAATAGAAAATAATAATTATTATAATGTTATTAATAGAAAGTCAAATTTCTACTACAGAAGTATTTTTCTACGACAATTTTTTTTTCTACTTATCGATTTCTGCGGTAACATCGCATTTTCTTCCAACCTTTGGTTATTAGAGATGATAATTTTTAGCTTATGAACCTAAATTTAGTTATTTTTAATGGGTTGATCCATAGGCCAGGCCCAGCTCAGACAAACTTGAGGTCCAATTACTCTAATCAAAACAACATCATTTTGCTTAAAAGAGTTGGATCTCAGGTAAATTTAAGTCTAGACAACTCATACCTTAATCTAATTTAAAAAATAAATTATTATATATTTTAAATTTTAAAAAATTATTTTAAAAAATTGGTAAGATTTGGCCATTGCCATCCCTACCGGTTATTCACCTACAGATCCAAACATGTGATTACGTTTGGAAACTGTGGTAGATAAGTACTTATTTTCACTGCACCTTAGATCTAAACGCAGCCTAAATTTATCGTTTAGACAATTATTAAAAATTATGTTATTTTCCAAATTATGAAATATTTTTTCTGTTTATTACTCTACCCTAAAATTTTTCAATTAATAAATAAATAAACTCACCTTAAATCTAGTTTTTGCTTTTGATAACTCTTAATTAAATATTAAAATCTCATTAAAAAATAAATATAGAATAAATATACAAGGACAAAAAAGTAAATAAGTCATATCTCGTTATATATCAAATTTCTATCTGTGAGTCAATCTCATATTTAAATTGTATTTCGGATTCTAAATTCTAAATTCTAAATTGAATATTACTTGTTGAGGAGGACTCAAAAAGTAAAAAGTGAACTTAAAATCGTAAAAGGAGGGGGTCGGAAGTGGAGGGCGCAACTTCTTTGAACCTCCTCAAAGCTTCAAAACGGAGTGGAGGCTGAGTCAAATCCCATCGCTCCAAATTACAATTTAGTCACGCTTTTCTTCAATATTTACAAAACCACCCGCCAAGCACCAACCATCGTTTATATTTCTTCTCTTCTTTGCAAGTTCTGCGGCAGACAATACAAAGGTACTTCTGTTGTTTCAGATTTTTTTGTGATTATCCTAATTTGTTGATTTGGATGCGACTTGTTTTCTGCTAGAAGTTTATTTCTTTCGTGATCTGTGATTTTTGGATCTCAAAGTTGTGATCTTTTTCCGATGGTGTTTTGTTAGATGTGATGTGGAGGTGGAGGAAAATTGGAATCTTTCGAGTTTTTCTTTTCCGGGAGATTTGTCGGTTGGAGGGAAATTAAGGGAATCCTCTTTTCGTTCTGTTTCCTTTGTGGCCAAAAAGTTTTCATTTTTGAAAAACAAAATCCGAGTTTTTTGTCAATAACTTGACAATACGTATCTTTTAGGTTGTCTGTGTTAATCTGGTGTATTCATTAACGGGCCAAATTTGATCTGCATTATTTATTTCTTTCTTTTACGGGTTTTCTCATAATTCAGGAAACGTATGGTTGTGTTTTGCTTTAGCTTTGTTCTTTTGCTTAGCGTGTAATGGATATGCTTAATTCTGTTGAGTTTTCCTTGTTTTCCTGCCACTGACGTGGATTATATCTGCAATTACCCTTTTTCTGATTTTATTGATCATTCGGTTTCAGGGTATATTTGTGTAAATTAAGGATGTTAGAGCAATTGCTTATCTTTACACGAGGAGGTTTGATCCTCTGGACATGTAAAGAGCTTGGAAATGCTCTAAAAGGATCTCCTATTGACACCTTGATCCGTTCCTGTCTTTTGGAGGAACGATCCGGTGCTGCATCTTACAACTACGATGGTCCTGGTGCTGCATACACCCTCAAGTGGACGTTCCATAATGAGCTTGGCCTCGTGTTTGTGGCTGTGTATCAGCGGATACTCCATTTGTTGTATGTGGATGAACTGCTTACTATGGTCAAGCGTGAGTTTACGGAGATTTATAATCCAAAGCGTCTAGATTATCATGATTTTGACGAAACTTTTAGGCAGCTTAAGAAAGAAGCAGAAGCTCGTACTGAGGAATTTAAGAAATTGAAGCAACCTGTAAGCAAGCCAGTGAGTGATGGTAAGAGGCAAGGACAGTTGAAAAAGGGTGGATTTGGGGGAGGAAATAAGAACAAGAGTGAAGCAAGTGACAGTGCTGATGGTGGTAATGAGAAAGGCCGGAATTCGGAGAATGGACACTCCAATAGTAATCATGCTGAAATGGAAGTGTCTAGGGGCAGAACTGTTGCTAATGGTAAAGAAAATGAAAGTTCCAATGTTGGAGCTTTTGATGTAAGTAAGCTTCAGAAGCTTAGAAGTAAAGGTGGAAAAAAAACTGACACTGTTGCTATTAAGGGCTCCAAGGAGGACCCGAAGAAAAAGATAACAAAGAAGAATAGAGTTTGGAATGATTCAGCTCCAGAGTCAAAATTGGACTTTACTGATCCCGTGGAGAACATGAATGAGAAAGTAGAAGTTGTGGCAACTGATCATGGTGAAAGCATGATGGACAAGGATGAAATTATCAGTAGTGAAAGTGAGGTTGAAGATGATGAAGAAGTGGGGAAGGACAGCAAGCCTGATGTGAAGAAGAAGGGATGGTTTTCATCCATGTTCCAGAGGTAGATGTTACTTTAATTTTTATGTTGATTAACTCTCATTTTTTTGGGGCATTGATGGCTCAACTTTCAACAGATTTAGATGCAGTTCCCTTTGAACTATTTATATTATCTGATCACCTTTGTAAAGCTTTTGGAACTGATGATACGACCAAGTTAGGATATAAGTTCTGTTTTCCTTTTCTGTGATTAATTATCTGAATTGCAAACGGTCATGAATATGTATATTTTAGCTGTTGAACTAGTGATAAAATGCAAAGTTGTGGCTGTTTAGACAAATATCCTTGGTTTCTTTATCTTCATACTCAATTTTGTAGGGTTTGCATCGCTATATATCAATGAAATAATAGTGCAATGGTTCTTGCTGCTAACATAATAGTTCTGTTCTCTTAGACTTGCATTGCTATCATATTAATGGATTGTGTGTATGTCAGAATCATAATGGGTCGGCTTACGGCTGCATTACTCACTTAATTTGATACTTCCTATTTATCTTGTTCCTTGTTTGGCTCAGTATTGCTGGGAAGGCAAATTTGGAAAAGACAGACTTGGAACCAGCTCTGAAAGCACTTAAGGATAGGCTTATGACCAAGAATGTGGTACGTATTCCTGTTCAACAGATTCTCAATTTCCTTGTGTGAATCAATTTTTGTAGTACGTGAACACTGGTATAACATTGTTATGGTAATTTTAGGCTGAGGAGATAGCTGAGAAGCTTTGTGAGTCAGTTGCAGCTAGTCTTGAAGGAAAAAAATTGGCATCTTTTACAAGGATATCATCGACAGTTCAGGTTTGTTTCATCCTGCCATTCAGTTCATTTATTTTGCTTCGGGGTATTTAAATTTTTTTTGAACTCATAATTTGATCCCTGTAATCCCAGTCGTCTGTTTTTAAATTTTGGAATGGTTTCACTGTATGCTTCATTTTATGACTGCAGGCAGCTATGGAAGAAGCTCTTGTTCGCATCCTAACTCCTAGGCGCTCTATTGACATTCTGAGGGACGTTCATGCTGCTAAGGAACAGGGGAAACCTTATGTTGTTGTGTTTGTTGGTGTCAACGGAGTCGGAAAATCCACTAATCTGGCAAAGGTTAAACTGAATCACTCTCTCTCCCCCTCTTTCTCCATTCGCTCATGTATGCTTCTGTTCTTGGAGTTGGTCTGTGCATCACAGTGTAGTATTATCAAGGCCATCTTCTGAGCAGACGCTCTATATTTTGTTGTTGAATTTCAGGTTGCCTACTGGCTTCTGCAGCATAAGCTCACTGTTATGATGGCCGCCTGTGATACTTTTCGATCTGGAGCTGTTGAGCAGCTGCGTACTCACGCACGTAGACTTCAGGTATGCTGTTGATGATACTGCTCGCTGCCACAGCTGTTATATACATTTTTATACTGAGCTTACCTTTCAACTTTTTATGCTAGATCCCTATATTTGAAAAGGGCTATGAGAAAGATCCCGCCATTGTAGCCAAAGAAGCAATTCAAGAGGCTACACGCAATGGCTCTGATGTTGTTCTTGTTGATACTGCTGGCAGAATGCAGGTACTTGCAGTAGCTTCTTGTTTGATTCTGCTTTTGTCTGGATATAACTTGTGTTAGCCCTTTTCATTTCAGAAATGCCATTAACCTTTTCATTGTAATCTGAAGCATTATTCATCTTGTTTTATTCCTTTCCTTTTGTTTTTCTGAATTTTGATTAAATGTCATTGGCCTTGTATTTCAGGATAATGAGCCGTTAATGAGAGCCCTTTCAAAGCTTATTTCTGTCAACAATCCCGATCTGGTCTTGTTTGTTGGTGAGGCATTAGTTGGAAATGATGCTGTTGACCAATTATCAAAATTCAATCAGGTTCCACTATTGTATTGAACTTCTCCAAAATCGATTTTATTTTCCTTCTTCGAGAATCGGTTTACCAGTCAATGATTCTTTTTCATTTTGTGCATATGTGCAGAAATTAGCTGATCTCTCTCCTTCTTCTAATCTGAGGGTGATCGACGGGATTTTGCTCACTAAGTTTGACACCATTGATGATAAGGTAAAGGACATTGTACCCTCTCGTCTCTATCTTCTTCCTAACCAACATCCTTTCATTTTTCTTTACCAAAAACCTCAATCCTTTATCCTTTTACAGTTTTGTATTACAGTCATGGAATAATTTCCAGTTTCTGGTTTCAATGGGTGCAGGTTGGAGCAGCACTGTCAATGGTTTACATCTCTGGTTCACCAGTCATGTTCGTAGGCTGCGGGCAGTCTTATACTGATCTCAAAAAGCTCAATGTGAAATCCATTGTCAAGACCCTACTTAAATGAGTTTTATTCACATGTTGAATGCTGTTCATTGCCTCTTTGTCCGCTTTCACACCCTGTTCTGAACAATCAACAGTACTTGCCAAACTTCTTGTCTGTCTGTCCTATTTCTCTGGATCTGTTGTTGGAGATGAATCAGTTCCTTGTTTATATACGTTATTCTAATTGCTTCTTCAAGAATCTTTACACTGCAACCTTGCATAGTCCTTGTGGAGACTTTCAGACAGTAATCTTAAGGTTTTCAGGCCAGGAATATGCAGCATGTTTAGTAATCAGAATTCATAATCTAAGAGTAAATAGGGTGAGGTGCTTCGGAGCAACCAAAATATGGTATGTTTAAAGGCTGCTTGAACATAATCCATTCAAAACTCTGTTATTTAGAAACAAAAACAATTTTGATGCAAGTACACAAAGAATCTTAAGAGTTTTCATAATGTGGAAGTGATTGTAAATATACTAATATGTAATGTTAATCTTTTTTCTCCCCTTCTAGCACTGGATGAGATTAATCTGTTAATGAATTTAAATCCCATATAAGCATACATGAAAATCTCAGCCCGGCTGCAACTGGGTGGTGATGATGATGATAGCAAGCATAAACGAAAACAATGCTTTAAAAATTGAGTCCGTTTGACTGGTTTAATAGTGAAAACTTTAAATTGGTGAATTTTTTTGTTCAGTTTTTCAATTTTTCAATTTGACTTAGTTTAATAATTTTTGTTGTTAAAAATCAATCAGTTAATTAATTAATTGGCTAATTTATATAAGTTTTTATAAATTAAAATTAATTAATATATTTTTTATTTAACAATCTCTTTTTTAATCTTTTTTCAAATAAAGTTTACAATTTTCGATAAGGACAATTTTTTCAATAAATTTTCAAAATCTTTAATCGGTTTTATAATAATTTAATGTTGTTTAAACCTTTTAGACTTTAAATATTATGTCTTACTGATTTAATTTTTAGTATGATTTTGAAAACACCGTATAAATAGACTAATTTTATTGATCAATTCAAAAAGAAACATGAAGAGTTACATGTTGACTATAAATTAAAATTAAAGACCAATTAATCAACAAATTAGTGATATTCCTTAATATATTATCAAATCAAAATGGAGTTAAATGATTTTCCTTTTTTCTTTTGTTGGTAAAACGAGGTTGTTCCAATCCCGTGCCATTTTATAACACCACAAATAACTCAATCTCATTGTTAAATTTGTGGTTTAAAATGATATAAGATTAGAAATTATTAAACGGAACAGAGAATTTGGATCCTGATAATCAAATCAGGATAAGCAAAACTAAGGTAAGTGATGTGATAAAACTATTATTTCATAATCAAGGAAACATATGATAATAAATTAATTATAATTTTTAAAAATTTATGATTTATCTCTTCCTATTATTATTTAATTATTTAAAATATATAAAGATTTTATAATAATTAAATAATATTCTTCTAGGAGACATAGAATAGGCATTTGAGGCCCAAATTGAGATTTTTACACTTCACAAGATATAGGAGGAGTAAAAATACCATTTCCCATGCGAGCCCAATTATATCTCAGATTTTCAGTCCACTCTCTTTTCCATCTTGCCATAGAAATGGCTGATGTGTACTGGCTCAGGCTACTCCATTCTTCTCTATTCATCATCTTCCCATAAGACACTTTTCTGCTTCCATAAGATAGATTAGATTAGTGCCCTTTTGCTGACAGATTACGTATTCCTCTTGCTATTGGTTTCTTCGACACAGTGAGGTTCTGTAAACTGCATATTCCTTTTCCATGGCTCTGTTGCGTTGTGAATCAACGGTTTTCCCTGCTCAAGTTGGTGCCTTTACGGTTTCTTATCAGAAAAGATCGGAGCTTGTCAAATTTAACCATTGGCCAGGTCTTGGTTTCCTTCATTCTTTGCAGGTATGGACCGTTTCAGTGCTATGTATATGCTACAACTAACTGGAATTTGATGCTTGGTTGAAACGGGTTTTTCTTGTTGAGTTTAAACCGCATCTAGTGCTTAATGGGTATTTATTTTTTTCTGTCAGCAGAAGGCATTTCAGTGGAAATCTAATGCGCTCGAACTTTCTTTGATTAGCTTTTGATTTCATCCCTCTTGTTGTGTCACTTAGTTATGCTTTTTACCTTTTCCAGTAAAATTAGGCTTGCAACCTCTGTGTCACTAAACGGCTGTAGTCAGTAACTTTTTGTCTTAATTTGGGCTAACTCCTGTTGGTATGTTTTCCCTGCTCTGTAGTGAACTTCAATTGCTATGCTTTCGTAGCTGTGTTTTGTGTGGTTGGTATCTCGAAGGACAGTCAGTGTCAGTTACTCCATTTTGAGTTTTGATTATTCAAAGATCAGTGACGGTGTTAATAACTTTCCTGTGGAAATTCTTGCATCATGATTTGTTAAACTTGACTGTGTCTGTTAATTAGTCGCCTTGCTTCAAAGTTTAGATATCAGAGTAACAATTAAGGTGCTAATCTTAGATTCCACAGTTGCTTCAGTTCGCTTTGATTCCTGGGAAGTGTGAGTATAATTGTTATTTTTTAAAATTGAGCAGTTTCAGATATCATGTACTGCATGTGATGGTCGAATTTTTCCCCGTCTGTAGAGTTAAAAAAATAACTTATTCCTAATTGCGCTTCTTATATTCCAGCAATTAGCTTGGCTTTGCCAAGGCTAGTTGCTGACAACCATCTAGACCTTTTTGTTGCTCTTCATGCTCTTTTATTTTTGGGTTGGTTGTTTATCCTTATGTTTTCTGCTTCAGCACAACAATGGTAAACTTAGACATCAGTTAAAGTGCAAAACCACATCAAGGAAGTTATGTCAATCACAAACATTAGTGATCACAAGTGAACTTCCTCAAAATGCTGATTTTCCTAAATATTACTCAAAGAATGAAAAGAAGCCATTTCCAATACCCATTGTGGAGTTGAGGCGGGCTGCAAGGGAAAGACTCAAGAACAGAAAAGATAAACCTAAAGGGAGAGGTCCACCTCCAAGGAAGGGCTTGGTTGTTAAGAGCCTTGTGCCACTTGCTTATGATGTATACAATGCAAGGATTACGCTAATTAACAATCTCAAGAAGTTATTGAAGGTGGTGCCGGTACATGCTTGTGGGTAATTTTCGTCCTCTTATTTACAGTCCCATAGAATGGGTACTTTGTCCCAATGATTATCATCGTGAAACATGATCGTTGTTACGATAGACTTGAGCATTAATTGAACTGGTTCATCCTCTGGAGCATCATTTGGACAGTGTGGTATTGGGTATAGGTTACTGGTGATTTTGTTTGATAGCTATAGGCTGGAAATATTAATCACGTGCCAGAATAACTAGTTTTTAATTTCTTTTTCCATTTGGTATTGTCTACTGCCTTTGTGTTTAGAGAAACTAACGAGGTCATTAATTACCAGAACCTTCAATTTGGCAGGCTGATGGCATTGACTCCACAAGTTTTTGCTATAATATGCGTAGGTCGCAGCTAAATAATAGTGTTCTTGATCCAAGATGCATATATTCATATGAAGCAATTGGACACAGAGATTTCATAAGGTTCATATAAAATCCTTGGTAAATGTTTTGATATGCTTATTTTCTGCATTTTGTAGTTGGTGTAACGAAATCCATGTAGGACCTGAGGGACATCCTTTCAAATCGTGTAAAGGCAAATATGCTACTCTTCGCAAGGGCCTACATTTATGGACAAATGCAGCTGTTGAAGATGTGCTAGCTCCTATTGAGTCCTACCACCTTTATGATCGACTTGCCAAGCGTATTACTCATTATGAGAGATTTTCAATTCCCCGAATAGCTGCTATAGTTGAGCTCTGCATTCAAGCAGGCGTTGATATTCCTGATTATCCTACAAAAAGGAGAAGAAAGCCAATAATTCGGATCAACAAAAGTGAATTTATTGATGCAGATGAAAGTGATCTACCGGATCCTGTCCCTGAAGTTCCTCCGAAGCCACTGTTGACTGAAACACCTATCTCACAAATAGTAGCACCATCTAATGAGGACGAAAAATTGTTGCTTGCTGAAGAAACATTAGCAGCATGGGAAAAAATGAGAAAAGGAGCCAATAAGCTGATGAAAATGTACCCTGTGAGAGTCTGTGGATATTGCCCGGAGGTGCATGTTGGACCTAGTGGGCACAAAGCACAAAACTGTGGGGCGCACAAGCACCAACAACGTAACGGACAGCACGGTTGGCAAGCTGCAGTGCTTGATGACTTGATACCACCAAGGTATGTATGGCATGTTCCTGATGTGAAGGGGCCACCACTGCGACGGGAGCTGAAGAGCTTCTATGGACAAGCCCCTGCTGTTGTGGAAATCTGCGTTCAAGCTGGTGCTGCTATACCAGAGGAATACAAACCAACAATGAGGTTGGATATTGGCATCCCTTCCAGTCCTAAAGAAGCAGAAATGGTTGTTTGAGATGCTTCTGTGTAGTTCATTTAATCATTATATGCGGAACGTGGAAGGAAAACCAAAACACAATAAGGTGCTTCTGGAGCTTTTTCTTTATCCACCTCTCATGGCTCTCCCATCTTCTTTCTCCTATAATCCAAACCATGCTAAAGCTTAGCCTTGTCTACAAACCAAATAGATGAACCAGAATATTCAAAGTGTAAAAAACATGGCCGTCCTGGACTAAGCACCGTGCAACAAGCACAAGGAATTACTTCCACCTGCAATTGATGCAAGCCCCATCTTCTGATATCCTGTTTTTCCTGTGCTCAATCCCATCTTGGTTTTGCGGCCCAAGGCCTTGCATGTTAACTTTTTGTTTCATTATTTTCAGTTACCTTGCTGTATTGTTGGGTTAAACTTAATATTGTTAGTAATTACCTCTAGGACAAAGTCCAAGGAACGTGTTCCTGCAATTGCCTTTGTTTGTACATTGTACACACCAAAGTTTGATTGTTGTCGAGATCAACAAAGAATGTATAAAGCATGTTGACGATAGCACCACATATTTTCCTTTAATAGACCGTATTGTCAATACATATATTATACTAATTGGTCTCTAATATGTTAAATTATTTTGAATATTTTCAGTTTAAAAATCTAAATATATATTTAATAATTTTTATTACATATTTGTGTATTATGTTGTTAATTATCAGTGATAGAATTTAGTTGTATTAAATTAAATTTTATAAGGATGAAAAAAGGTTCAAGAAAAACAATAGTAGCTCACAAGTTCAAGTTCATTTTGTATGTGATATTTTGTACTTTCTCAATTGAGTCTGTCGTATAAAGCTTACCTAGTACGAAGTACTCGGTTGGTATAATTTGCAAGTTATTGCGTCAATTCAGAAGTTTATTTAGTGCGAATCTAAAAGATAACATTATTCTACCTGTCGAAAAAGAAATCTACTCTCTAACTAACTATAACGGTAACGGCCAGACTGAGAATGGAAGACAAAGCCAGGATTGTGTTGCCTCGGAATTCAAAACATCCTTCCAATCAATCGAAAAACAAACCCCAAAAGCTTTATCTTTTTGTATTTTCTTCATCTTCTTCTATCATATGCATGCTGTCGAGGAGTTCAGATCCTCTGTCTAGTTTTATGGTGTCTTATTCTATCCCTTGAATTTTAACCATTCATTTCTGTAGGTCCCGCGTGAGTCCCACATAAATAAATGTAGATCTCACATAAATAAACGGCTGAGATTCATGGGACAGAATAAAACACCATAAAATTAGAAGTGTCATGCATGTGAGAGGTAGTGATAGAGAGTAACCCATTTTCTAGTATTTCCAATGCAAGTCGCTCTTCACACCCCTGTTCTCTAGAGATTTCCTCTCGTCTTTGGGTATGTACTTCTATATGATAGGTATGTATGTATTTGTTTGGGTAGTATGTACTTCTATATGATAGGTATGTATGTATTTGTTTGGGTATATAAGTATATAGTTTCTGCTTTCTTTATGATAATTTTGCAGGTCATAGAAGATCGAGTAAGCCGGTTCCCTCGTCTTCATTGCCTGTAAGCATCCCTTTTTTTTTTAAAGTTGATTGACTGATTATCTAGTGGACTGTCTCATTGGGTAAGTTGTAGTTCGCCTTTGGTTTGTTCCGTGTGATTGGTGGAGTGTAAAGTAAACGGGCCAGTGACTTGTGTATGAACATCAGGAATTACTGTAACAGTTGATGCATAAATTCAGGAATCCGTGTGAGTGTTGATACAAGGACTTCTTCGTGGTAATTCTTTAATTTGAGCAGCAGATATCCAACAAGAACTTGGAGGCATTCAAAGTTTCAATCGGATAGCATTTTGGTGGTATCCTGACAAGTAGGATCAAATCAGTTATGTTTAGTAACCTTAACGGTTGGGTGTGTAGCTTCATGAAAATTATGAGATGGGTTGATTGATTATCGATGCTGTCTCGTTGGTCCTTTGCTTGATAAGTTAGTGTTCTTAGCTCTTCCTTGTGTTCTTCCTTGGATAACAGCTCTGAATGGTTTATGCTGTCTTTCAAACAAGCAGCAAGAGATTCCGTTGCACCATTTTGTGCAGGGTTTAAACCAAACGCATATTTTACTCTGGAATCTTGTCTTAAGACATTTGAAATTAAAGAGATAAATTAATTCGATCTAATTTAAATTTGATTAATATTTTTTAACTTGCCTAATTATAAAAAATTAAGTTAGATTGATTTAAAATCAACAAAGTACCGCTGGTCATTGCCAGCCCTAATCGGGTATCGTCTAGCATATTCGCAAAAGGAGAAGTTAGCTTTGCTTTATGAGGATAGCGTCAGTTACTGTAACACGACGTCGTTTGTCCAATTGCATTGTGTAGCCATCAGGTGTTTAACTCTCGCCGACGTCGTTTGTCCATTTACATTGTGGAACACAACGTCGTTTGTCACTCTAGCTTATGTATTTCATACCTATCCAATGAAAATTTTTAAATTTCTAAAAAAAAATTCAACAAAGTAAGTTTGATCAGATTAATTCAGACTCAAGTTTGAGTTTACCATGTTATCATCACCAACATTTGTTCTTATGCTTTTTGTCAAACTATTCATAATAGCAGGATTGATGATTTGAACGTTAAATATTCATCTGTTGTTATGGTTTTAGGCTGGTAAATTATTGAAATTTATTTCAAATTAAGGAGAGGTAATAGTCAATAATATCTTTTAAAAAACACATAAATATAAAATTACATTTTTAGTTCAATATAAAATCGAATTTCTCAGCATCATTATTTACAAAGATATATGCTTTTATGGCATAAAATGGAATATAAGTACTTGAATTAAACAACAACAATATCAACATTCAGTTTGAATCCTATTGAGATGCGGGGTTTGAAGATGTTTAATAGTATGTAGCCTTATATCTAATTAGTAGAGAGATTATTTTCAAATGACCAACACGAAAAGAAAGAAAGCGAGTGAGAGGGAGAGAGAGAAAGAGGCAGGCAGAGCTAGAGAGAGAGGGAGGAGGAAATAAATAAATAAATAACAATAATAATAATAATAATAGTAGTAGTTCCTGTGGAGACGGTAGTGGTGATAAGACTATTAATAATGCTAATGATGATGTTAATAATAATAATAATAGCCACTAAATCCATCTAAATTGTTGCAAGGTAAGTAATACCTATTGACAAGTTTAGGCAAAGTACAAGAAGGATTACAATAATCTCTTTATGAGGGATTGTTTATTTGAATTCTAATATGCCAAAGTTTTTTACTGTGAATCATGTCTTCGATATGTTTTAGCATTGTCATATCGTTGCCGATCACCTCTCCCTAAATCTTTTTAGGTCTCCCTTGTTTTCTCTTATAGTCTTTGAGTACGATCTTCTCACATCTTCGCATCGGAGTGCCTGGATGTCTCCTTTTAATATGTCCAAATCATATAAGTCTTATCTCTCATACTTTGTCAATAATATTAGCCACCTTCGATCTGTCTCTTACTATTACATTCTTCTTTATTTCTTCTAGTGAGGTTATACATCTATCAGAGCATTGTCATTTCCATCATCGTTAATTTATGACTATGTACTTATTTGATGAGCCAACACATTGCTCCATAAAGCACGGTTGGTCTAATTGCTAAATGATAGAATTTACCTTTAACCTTAAGTAGCATCTTTTTATCACATAAAATTTCTTACGTGCTTCACCATTTAAGTCACTTAGATTTGATCTGGTGGACTATGTCTTCATTAATCTCTTCGTTGCTGTAAATGATAGAACCCAAATGTTTAAAACACTTATTTTGTGGTATAACGTCAAAACCAATCTTTACCTCCTCATCAGTACTCGCTCATAGTCCCAAAAAGTTACACTCCACGTACTCATTCTTAGTCTTACTCAATCTAAAGAGCTTCGACTCTAACGTATTTCTCAAAAATTCAAACTTGATATTGACCTTCTCTTTCTCATCTACTAAAATAATGTTATCAACAGTGGCGAAGCTTGACTAATTTTTAGGTGGGGGCGAATCAAAAGAAATATAAATTTATTAAAGAAGCGAATAAAAAATATATAAATCAAAAGTCACCATTTATTTTATAAATTTATTATTAAGGGTGGCGGTAGCCCCCCTTGTCACCCTAGGCTACCGGTACTAGTTATTAGCAAATGACATATACCAAAGTACATTTTTTTTGGATATTTTTAATGAGATCATCAATCACTTGGGCAAGTTGGAAGGGAGTCAAAGAAAATCACTGCTAAGAGGAAGGGCTCAAACAATTGAAAGTAATAATTAAAACATTGATCCAATTTAATTATAAAAATTTTGAATCGGATAATTTTTTAATTTAATAATATTTATTTATTTATTTAATATTTTTATTATTAAAAATTTATCAATCGTATAAAATTCATAAATCGGTTTATTTCATAAATTTAATTGAATTTTAAATTTTTAATAATATCTCAAATTTTAATTTTATTCAATTGGTCAATAGGAGTTCATGACTTAAAAATCCGAGTGCGACTTGCCTAAGGAAGCGTTTGTCCGAAGAAGATCCTGGCTTGTTGCGACGTTAACCCGTACCCGGTTTTAACCCGAAAAACCAAGCCCTGTGCCAGCGACGGAGCCACCACCAGTGGTAAGAGGTAGTGGCTCTTACTCTAAAATCATTGAAAGTTGTCAGCCGCCGGCCGTGGCTGACTTGGGAGCTGGCTTTTGCGTACTTCTATCTTAACGCACCATCCAAACGCGGCCTCTTTCTCTCTCCCATGTAGTTTCTCACCAAATTATAACGCTCCTTTTCGCACACACTGTCTCTTTCTCTCTCTCACTAGGACCAAGTCTTCGCATTTCTTCATCTTTATCCTCTAAATCTGTCAACTGAAACCCGAGATTTGTTCGCTGTGAGTCTCTTTCTCTGAGTTGGGTGTAGGTTCGATAGATTACGAGATTCTTTGATTTACAGTGGGAAATTGAATTGAGTTTGTGATTGGGATTTAATGCAAAGACTTCGTTTTAATGGTGAAATGGGACTTCTGTTTGAGGGGAAATTCTTGTACTGAAGTTTCGTTGCTTATTTAGGTCAAAAGTTGGGAAATTTCAATCTTGGAGTATGTGTGCGTATTTTCTATATCATTGCTATATTTCAGTTGGCTAATTTGTTATGTCAACAGGTGGATTGTAGAGAGTAGTATTGTTCGAGATCCAACGAATTAGATCAGCCATTTGCATTTCATCGTAAGTCAAATGCAGATATTTCGACCTTTTTTTTTTTTCCCTTTTGCCGTTTTTATATTGGTCTGGGGAGGTTATTGGTATTAGGGTGTGGAAAGTTTCTGTATTTGACTACTCCTTTGGTTGCTTTTAGTGCCTCTGTTCAAGAACTGGCCTTAGCACTTGGGCTGGGATGTATGATATTGACGCTTGTTGTTCATGACTAAATAACGTTGCAGATTGTTGGCTTGCAGGTGTATATGTACAGTTGTGACGACAATGTTTGATTATAACTACAAATCGCAATACCTTGGTGGCCAGAGAGATAAGTTTGTGAGGTTCGTAGTTCAGATTTCATTCCTTCCCCTTGGTGTCAGTGAAGGATGAGAAAATTGGATAATTTTTGACATTTTCATATTATTAAGCCATTGCAGGTCATATGCTTGCAATTGTTGACTGTTGTGGTTGTCTTGTTAATCATTGGTTTCTATTTTATTATTTGCCTTCTGATTCATTCTGTTACTATATCTTAGGTTGGATGATCTGGATTCAAGATTGTCATCTCCTGATACAAGAGTGAACAAATGTGGATTTGGTATAGAGGGATTTAACCGTCCTGGGCAGGGGACCAGTACAGCGCCAAAGTCTTTTAAGAGAGGGATTAGAAAGGGATCTGAGGGACTGAAGTCTATTGGTCGGTCACTTGGATTTGGAGTCTCTCCTGCTGTATTTCCAGAAGACCTTAAAGTGTCTGAGAAGAAGATATTTGATCCTCAAGATAAATTTCTTCAGTTCTGCAATAAACTTTTTGTTATATCATGTATCCTGGCAGTGTCTGTGGACCCTCTGTTTTACTATCTTCCAGTTTTTGATGACTCAGCAAATTGTCTTGGAATAGATAGAAAGTTAGCGACTATAGCAACCACATTGAGGACAATTGTTGATGCTTTCTACCTCATTCGAATGGCCCTCCAGTTTCGAACAGCATACATAGCCCCATCTTCTCGAGTATTCGGGCGAGGTGAACTTGTCATAGATCCTGCAAAAATAGCCAGGAGATATCTGCAGCAATATTTCATTGTTGATTTTCTTTCAGTCGTCCCCCTGCCACAGGTTTAGAGCCTGTGCCACTTTAAGTATACTTGTTTGCTTATGCGAAAAATGTGTGCTTGTTATTGTTCTGACCAAGAATTTTTTCCCATCTGAAGGACTTTTTAATCTTTGTTAAGCTGCATTTCACATAACTATTTACCAATTCTTTCATTTGATTGACCTTTGGAACATGCTTTTTGATCAGATTTACATTTTTCCTTCTTTGTGTAAATGCAAATATTCAGTACATATGCTCTTGCGAGATCAATCATTTCTTTTGCATGGACATCAGGCTTTCCATATCTGTAGCAATCATTTCTTATGCATGCACATCAGGCTTTCCATCATTATTTGGCACTCTGATAATCACTGCAACTGATGGTGGATGAGCTTTATAATTGTGGTGCATTGACATTTGTTTTGTCACCGTTGCAAATTTCAATAGATGTTGCAACTTGGAAAACACTTGTTAGCCTTTCTAACATTTTTGCATTTTCGCAGATTGTGATTTGGAGATTTCTTGTGAGGTCGAGAGGTTCAGATGTCTTGAACACAAAACGAGCCTTATTTTTCATTGTCTTGCTCCAGTATGTTCCTAGATTTCTTCGTATCTTGCCCTTAACCTCAGAACTGAAAAGGACATCAGGTGCCTTCGCTGAAACTGCTTGGGCAGGTGCTGCATGTTATTTGCTTTTGTACATGCTCGCCAGTCATGTAAGTTGACAGGCTTCCCACTAGTCTATCATCTATTGTTTGTTCATTTATTGGATGCCCTCTGTGACATTGTTTTAATTGTGCTCTTTTGTCTTCTGGAGCCTTCATTTATATGAATGAACTTTTGATGTCTTTTCTTGTAAATATTATGAGATTCTTTATGTTTTTGTTGTTTGGGGTGTGATTATAGGTGCTGAAGTAAGCTTTACATACTGAAACCTTCAGAATGACTTTTTGGAACTTCACTTACATTGTATAATTAACTCTTGGTGTTAATTTGCAGTTATTGATCGCAGTGATTGTTTTTGGGGATTATATTTATAAATAGGCTTCATATACAGAAAGCTTGATTTGTTATATGGCTTGGAATGTTTGTATGATAATAGGACTAGAGCACTTCTTTTCTAGTTATGACCATCATTGATCGTAAGACTGGTTAGGCTTTTTGTTTTTATATTTTTCTTAAATATTGTTGGCAGATAGTTGGTGCTTTTTGGTATTTGTTAGCTGTAGAAAGAAGGGACACATGCTGGCAAAATTTGGTTTGCACTGAGGCTTCCAAGTGCAACAAAAATTTCTTGTATTGCGGCAATCAAAATATGGAAGGTTATGCTGCTTGGAGCACCATTAGTGCCTCTGGTTTGCAATCAAATTGCTCAGCAAATGATGACAATGGACCATTTGATTTCGGTATCTATCAAAATGCTTTGTCATCTGGCATTGTTTCATCAGGGAAGTTCATTTCTAAGTACTGTTATTCGTTGTGGTGGGGCCTTCAGAATTTAAGGTATGTCCATAACTGATAAGTTTTTGTTTGTTCTGACTTGATTTTGCTTGTGTTCTTATCTTGGGGGTTTCTTCTGAGAATGATATTATGTTATCTTTGGCTTCTTAGCTTGTAATTGGAAAGTGATGACAACCTCTCTCTAAGAGGAGACAATAGTTTACACAAATTTGTAATAAGAGAGAACGTCACTCTGCATGTTGATTTAGTATTCTGGAGCTATTCAGTAAGTACTTTTGTTATAATATTCTGTTGGGAATGGGAGAGATCCGAAAGCAAGGTGTCTGCACATTCAGATTTTGATTATAATGCTGGAGCGTTATTCATTGTGATATTTAGGCTATTGATGGCAAGCTAATTTTCCCGACATCTTTGCAGCACACTTGGGCAAGGGCTTCAAACTAGCACCTATCCTGGAGAGGTCATATTTTCCATAGCATTGGCCATATTTGGACTCGTACTCTTTGCACTTTTAATTGGGAATATGCAAGTACGTGAGAGTCCTTCCCTTATGTTTTCCTTATATTGGCTTGTACTGTCTTCATAAAATGTATTCCTATAGCAGAATGTCGATGCAAAGATTGTACTCAATTTATGAAAAATGCTTGAACAATCTATGAAGGAACATAGAAAAAGGGAAATACAGCTTACTGAACATTATTCAATTTTTGGCGGGTTTTTCTTTGGAACAGACCTATCTTCAATCACTTACAATACGATTGGAGGAAATGAGAGTCAAAAGGCGTGACTCAGAACAGTGGATGCATCATCGCTTGCTTCCTCAAGACCTTAGGGAACGGGTGAGGCGCTATGACCAGTACAAGTGGTTGGAAACACGGGGTGTGGATGAAGAAAATCTGGTGCAAACTCTGCCAAAAGATCTGAGGAGAGACATCAAACGCCATCTCTGCTTGGCTTTGGTCAGGAGGGTAAGTCAACAGATCTAATTACTCCATATTGCTCTCATCCACTTTCCCTAGCCTTCGAGGCAATCTGTTGGTTTGCCTCACCCGAGGATATCAGAGACGCATAATCCCCTTGTGCCTTCTTTTTGTAGTATGCAAAATCTAATTTCTCAGGCAAATATATAGCATATCAGCATACAAGGCTTTCAGCACAATTCCTAAGATTCTCAGATTGTTGTCAAATTGGCATTTCTTTCCGGATTTACTTCATGTATGACTTTCTATATTTCCAACTCTTGTACTTTTCCATTTTATGGATAACTAAGTGATAATGTTTGGAACTTGGAGCCCACTGGAGTAGGTGTGATGCATTTCCTGGAGAAGCTTTAGGTCTGTTTGGAAGGAAGGATATTGTACTGATCAGCTTCAAAGTTCTCTATTTCAATCTTTTCTCCCACCTTTTTGACCTCAACTATATTATTTTATGAATGGATGCTTTTGGTTCTCATTTGTCATTACTTAATATGCTCGTCCTTGCAGGTGCCTCTGTTTGAGAATATGGATGAGAGATTACTTGATGCCATTTGTGAGCGGCTGAAACCATGCTTGTTTACAGAGAGCACTTATATAGTTCGAGAAGGAGATCCAGTGGATGAAATGCTTTTTATCATACGAGGTCGCCTTGAGAGTGTAACCACAGATGGTGGGAGGAGTGGTTTCTTTAACCGCAGTTTGTTGAAAGAAGGTGATTTCTGTGGAGAGGAGCTTCTGACCTGGGCATTGGATCCAAAATCTGGTATCAACCTCCCGTCTTCCACAAGGACAGTGAAGGCATTAACTGAAGTTGAAGCTTTTGCACTGATGGCTGAAGAGTTGAAATATGTTGCCAGTCAGTTTAGGCGTCTCCACAGTAGACAGGTTCAACACACCTTCCGTTTTTACTCGCAGCAGTGGAGAACCTGGGCAGCTTGCTTTATCCAAGCTGCTTGGCGTCGACATGTCAAGAGAAAGAATATGGAGCTACGGCGGAAGGAGGAAGAGGATGAGGTAGAAGCAGAGGAATCTGATGGAGCTCGTAACAGTGTTAGTCTTGGTGCCACATTTTTGGCTTCCAGGTTTGCAGCAAATGCTCTTAGAGGTGTCCATCGGAATCGTAATGCCAGGACTGCAAGGGAATTAGTGAAGCTACAGAAGCCTCCAGAGCCTGATTTTACTGCTGAAGATGCGGATTGACAAGTAAATCATAAGTCCTCTCTAAAGACTGATGATAATCATTCGATTTCACTGACTTGCAACTGCCAAAACAATGTATAAAACACCACTTTTAGGCTCCAAACTGCGGTTATATGGCCTTTCTGACTATTAAAAACTGTTTTCTTGGGTATATGTATTGCTAGTGTAGATAATAGTTGTAAATCTTGTGTGTACAAGGGAATCGAATTCTTTTAAAGCCTTGGGAACTTTCTTAAACAATTATCTTGTCCCATTTCCATTTTATTCACTGTACGGTTTCTTCTGCTAATGGAGCCGATTCGAAGTCCCCAATCGCCTTTTGTCTGCAGATTTTTCGTGCAAGACCTGGTTCAGGTTTTGTCAACGAGGTTATACATCTTAAATCTGATTTACTTTTATAGTTCTGAATTCTTATTTATTAGATGCCAACCACCTTCATTTCCAAATGATTGAAATTATAGTCACCACCCATTACACAAGCTGTCTTAAATAAGTTCATGATTGAACCCAGCGAACACGAAACATAGAAGAGGCAATCCTTGATGTTGCTGATTAATTACCTAATGAAAAGCATATTTAATCAGATTAGTGGTTCATAATTCATGGTTATACTCTATAATAAGTACATTATAGTGATGATAGGATATTCGGCCAACAGATCTTCAATGATTCCATGAAGATAATCATTATTTGATTTGCGTGTTAAGTGCTTCCGGGACATAAAACAGCCTATTTAATGTTTCAGGCTCAGTAGCTCCACGATCAATAGTTATCCGAGAAAATAATTTGAAAAGAACTAAATACGAGAAGAGGAGAGGATAAATAATAATCATAATCATAATCACAACTCCTGAAATCACCAAGAATGGCGAGATAACCTTAAAGATCTTGTGAATAACATGTTTAGCAATTCAAGGTATAGAATTATATCAAGTTTGCTTGGATTTTGTACCCAAATGGGTCAACAACCAATCAAGTTGAAAGCGAGCCATACTTCAACATATCAATGGAAGTATTTCAATATCTTTCATGGCATAAAGAACATTCAGGCAGAAGTATATAAATCATGTTTTATCTAAGAGTACTAGCTTCTATAGTAAGACCTAGGTAATTTCTTATGTTTTGGAATTCGACTATGATTTAGGGAAGCTAGTGTCCTAACTTCAAGGGTAGATAAAGCCTGCTGACACTGATAAAACTATTTTCCGTTTTAAGAATGGGGAGGACCCTTTGCTTAAAGGCCCTCAAATGTCACGTACAGAGTGGAGAACATTACTGTGAAAATATGTGGGGAAAAAGGACGTATAAATGAGAAACACATAACTATATCTGCCAAGGCACCTGTAATGCAGAAACTAAAGGAATATCTCTAAAATTCAAAACTGGACCCAAATGGTAAACCTGGTCTCAATTTCCCATTACTCCATCTGAACCAAGGAAACTTTTCCTTCCTAGTGTGGACACAAGCATGCCAATCTTTTCAGATAACTAGCATTGATCAATCAATCTTCACTGATGAGTAGATGAGCCTGGTAAACCAGAAGCAAGCGTAGAATCCAATCGTGCCAGTCAGCACAAAAAAAGCATACGATCCAATCAGCATGTACCCGAAATACAGAATCCCAGATACTGGCTTTGTAATCTCAAGCTTAGTGAAGAAATAGAATGCAGCATAAAGGAACAGGTATAGGGCAGAGGAACCTGATGTTAGGTATGACCTCCACCACCAGAGATAATCTTCACTGCAAAGCTGGAAGTAGCATAGCACAACTGTGATCTCAGCACAAGTGATGATAAGGATGATGAAGACGATGAATAGGAAACCAAAAATATAGTAGAACTGGTGCAACCAGATCGAAGTAAGGATGAAGAAGAGCTCAATGAAGACAGCTCCAAATGGAAGAATGCCTCCAATAAGAATAGAGAAGGCTGGGTTCATGTACCATGCTTGCTCTGGAATTTGCCGAGGGATCTTATTAGTTTTCACCGGATCCTCCACTGCAGGCTTCTTGTAGCCAATATAGCTACCGACAAAGACAAGTGGGACTGAGATACCAAACCATAAGGCCACTAGAGCAAACATAGTTCCAAATGGCACAGCTCCTGAGGATTTTTCACCCCAAATTAGAGCATTCAAGACAAAGAAAATGGCAAAAACAATTGCAGGAAACATGATAGCTGTTTTGATGGTGATTTTCTTCCACTCTGTTCCCTTGAACATCTTATAGAGGCGGGCTGAAGCATATCCAGCAAATAACCCCATAAATACCCAGAGTAAGAGCATGGCCGACATTAAACCACCTCTATTTGAAGGGGAAAGGAAGCCTAGCATAGCAAAAATCATGGTTACAAGAATCATTCCGAAAAATTGGACACCTGTTCCAACATAAACACAGAGTAAATCTGAGTTAGTAGGAGGCCTGAAGACATCCCCATGAACCAATTTCCACCCTGTCTCTTCTTGTGCCTCTTCTTGGGTCTCTAGTTGGTTGTACTTTGAGATATCCCGATAAAGGGTGCGCAACATGATCATAGCAACCATACCAGAGAGAAAAAGGACAATCATCAAAGAATTGACAATTGAGAACCAATGAATCTGATCGTCGGCCATCAGAAGGTATGTATCCCATCGGGATGCCCACTTCACGTCACTTTCCTGGAGGATGAAACATAAGCAAGCATTGGGATAAAACAAAGTAAGCCCAAAACTATGACGTTAATCAGCAAATAACATTCTTTTACCAAGATAGATGGGATCATACCTTGAACTCGACATCATAAGTAAAGATTATGTCCTTCTTGTCCTCAACCTCTTGGGGAGATTCAGAATTGGTAACTAAGCGCTTTGCATGGGGATCACATGTTGTTAGCCGTGTGTTTTCTTCCTTCCACTCACCTTCAAAATCATGTTTAATACTGAACTCACCAAAATCAGGTCGCAACATTAAAATCAAGATAAGTTATGGCAGAATTTCTAGGATAGAGCAAGTACCTATAAGGTTTCACTTCAAAACCCACAATTCTAGCTGAATCTGTTTGAAGATCCTTATGATATTTGACAGTGAATGCCCAATGATTGTGAATGAAGTGCTTTTCCTCCTTGTGCTGTGAACAATCAATCAAAGAGAAGCCTTGGTGTGAGTACATAAGATGTTTCAACTTAAGAGCATAGACTTAGTATGAAGTCTGTGGCTTACTCCAGCGTACTGCCCTCTGAGGCCAACATGGAATCCATGTTGGTAAACAACAACATTCTCTTGATCAGGTCTTTGAATGGGAACAACCAGCGGAAGATTGTCCAAAATCCTATAACAGACAACACAGTATATCAAATAATTCATGACAGTAACGAAAGAGTAGAATATCTAAAATTTCAAGGAAGAATGCCTCACATGTTCACACGATACTCATCATTTATCTTTTCCTTGAATTCCTTGGCAGTTTTTTCATTAAGCGGCACGCGGCATAAAATTTTGCACATTTCAGGTTCCCTCATTTTGAACTGAAGAAAAGATTTATCAACTAAAAAGTGATTAATATGAAAAGAACCATCAGATTACTTAAGAATCCAACTTACCACATAGGGAGAGTTTTCAATGCGATCACCCCGAAGAACTTCACCAAGATTTTCTGCACTATCAACTATGTGTTTCGGGCGACAATAAGGAAGGGAATAGTAAGAGTAAGGAAGTTGTGTTTTGATAGAACTCAGTTTGTTCACTTTAACCTTCAACTCATCTCCCTATATTCATGGACACAAAAATCAGTCCTAAAAAGTTATCAATCCAAAAAAAAAAAAGGCGAAACTGGTAAAATGTGGTCTAGAAACATAAAAGACCAGCTAATAAAATTTCAAAAAAATAACTGTTTTTAGGTCCACCATACATGGATGCTCACATTGCAACAACAATTCTGGTTATTCTCTTTCACCTAGAGTACAAAATAAGCACCAGATTCAAGTTGCAGAAAAAAATTTATCTTTGGGCAATGCAATGCATCCTCCACAATGATATTCTAGTGTTCTTTTGTCTGCACTTGCTTCAATTTAATCAAAAATTCTATCATCAAATTAATTGTAAATTTTCTTTTCAACTGAAGAAATAAACTCCGTCTTCTTTCAAGAATCTGCAATTGAAATTTTTAATCCTATGCATCAAAATATCATTGAATTTTCAACTTTCTCACAGATAAAAGAAATAAACTCCTAAGCAATGTAGTCAAAATGCAGGAAATTGTTCTACAACAAAGGCTAACAACAGCCAACATCCAAACCAAATAATATTCTAGTCAATCTCCTTAAGTTCTAATTTCCCAAATGTTTAAGAGAATCTCCCCCCTGTTGTTGAATAAATAATTTGGAAACTTCGGATGATCATCCACAACACAAAAAAGCAAGCGTCAGTATTTTAGTTAAAAAGAATGAAAATGAAAATGAAAAAAGATTCAAGATTCAAGAAATTACTTTTCCAAACACCACTCCAAAGGGGGAAAAAAATGAAGATCTATATTCTTATTCATTATGGCAGAACAATTTGCTGAATGAAGCACATTATTAGCTCATTATTTTAGCTAAAAACAATCCCTCACGACAAAAGCTGATAAAAACTAGCATCTGGACTTCTTTAATTCCAACTTTCTCACGGTCCCACCATACTTACGTCCTATTCGAAATATAAAAACCCCAAACGAAATAATAAGCTGAAAGCGAATAACGAGGAAAAAAAACGAAGAAAGAATTTCAACTAGGTCATAAATTCAACGAGTAATTCAAATGCACACCAAAAATCCTCTAATCCAACAGTAAAAACCAAAACAAATAAAGATTATAAAACAACCCCAAACAGAAACAGATCTTAAACGCCAGCAGAAACCATCACCAAGCCAAACCCAAAAAAGACAAGATCTAACCTTTCCAAATAAAGGCACGAAATTGACAGGTAAACATGCGCGTCAAGATACACGCATTATCAACTGTAAAGGACCCCGTGCATATTGCAGTTACCTTGAAGAAGTCCTGAGGGGCAACCCCGGGGAGATAGAAGCAGTGAGAGTGGACCAAAAGTAAAACGAATACGGCGATCCGTACAATCGGTGTAGGAGAAATTCCCGCCATAACAGCCACCGCCGATCTGGATCCGCAAAATCTCTGATGGAAAGCACAGTTCTGATGTCGTCCTCGAACAGTCTTTCTATCTCTCTCAAGAGACAACTACTTAGCTTTCTCTCTCCAGAACTGAAAAAACGGAGGGTGATCTTCGCCTGTGTCTGTTTCCTTTAATAGAACGAGAAGCACGAGAAAGCGCCGGTATGAAAATAAAAAACGCATTTTTTATTATTTTTCTTCGCCTTCAGAGATGGATTTCCGGTGCAGTTTATGATTAATTTAATTTGAAGCTAAGTTGACTTTTGTGTTTTTAGTTTCGTCAAAGCTTACAAAAGCTATTATGTCTTAATACGAATATTAATTATTTATTACTAACAATTATTACGTGTTAATTGGTCTACCAAAGAATCTATAATTCAGATGAAGTATGGTAATAACAAAAGAAAGATTCTTTTTACATAAATGTGCTCTTCTGATAGCTTTTACCCGAGACCTAACTCTTCTAAATAAAATGACGTCGTTTTCTTTAGAAAAAATGAGCTTCAGATGGAGCTGCATTTATGCCTATAGGTCAGCCCATTTTCATCTCTATTCAATGGAGTTTATTATTAAATTTAATCGTTCGACTATAAAGAACTTGGGCAGTCCAATTTTTTGGTTCAGTTTTTACTTTCATGTTTAATTTAGTTTATTAACTTTTGTTGTTAAAAACTAAGTAGTTTATTAATTAATCTATTAATTTTTGTAAATTAATAAGTTCTTATAAACTAAAATAAGTTAACTAATTTTTATTTAACAATGGCCTTGTTTGGTTGTTGGCTGATTAGCCAATTTTTTAGCTGATTAATCAAAATCAGCTGTTTGACTTCATCGAGAAGTTATTCCAATCGTTTAGTTGTTAGCTGGTTAGGTTGACTGATTCAACTTAATCAGCTAAAGATTAAAAGCTACTCACAACTACTCACAAGGAGCTTTTAATCTTTAGGTAGCTTTTTGGGTAATCAGCTAATTATCATTTCTTATAATGTCGATTTTGCCCTTAAATTTTGCCCAACCTCTTTTACTCTATTTGAATTGTTTTGTTAAACTTCATTTGGATTGTTATATTTTATGATTGGATATATCATCATCATAATTATTATAATAATAATTATTATTATTATCATTATTGTTGTTGCAGTTGATGTTATTACTATATTTTCCATGTTTTTTTATTAGAGCTATAAACTTAATTTTTGTAGAATTAAATATCTAAGATCTAAATTCCTATAAGAATATTCAACGAAATAGTAAAATATATAATATTCATATCCTTATAATTTTTTTAAATCATGTCCTCATAAGTCATTTTACACATAAACAGCTAATACTAAACAGCTAATTTTACCAAACATCAAATGACAAGCAGCTAATGCAATTTGCTGATCAAATTAGCTATCAGCTAACAACTGATAGAATCAGCTAATCGCCAAACAGGGCCAATATCTTTTTTTCAATTAAACATCATACTATAACAATCTCTTTTAGTTATATCTCAACTTTTTAATTTTATTTACTCTTAAATTGATTTTATAACAGCCTAATACCAATTGAACCTTTTAAACCTTAAACTTCTCATCGTTCCGGTTTCACTTTCGATCTAATTTTTAAAACATCGTTAAAGAATAATTTGATACAATTTGCTTAAGACAAACTAAAGGTAGAGATATGAGTTTCTTTCCAATTTGGAGCTATGATACAATCTTTTGACTATCAAAATTGAGAATAACTCATTTTGTTGACCATTGGAAAAAAAAAAAAACCCTTTTTCTTAACCATTAACATCATTTATATCTCCTAAGTAGGCCCTCAAATCTTCCGTCCTCCTTTCGTTGTCTCTACCCTATCTTATTTAATCTCAGTCATTTATTTATAAGGGTTTCGTTGTCTCTACCCTATCTTATTTAATCTTAGTTATTCATTTATATGAGTTTCATATAAATAAATGACTGAGATGATTAAATAAGACAGAATGAGGACAGGAAAAGAGGAATAGAGGAATAGAAGGATTCTCATATTTTATTGGTAAGGGACAAGTTGACTTTCAATAAAAGAAGTGATGGTTGCTGCCATTTTGGAGTAGCTTTGAGTGGGGTGCTTGTCATGTGAAATGAGAGGAGTGAAAGGGACGGACCATCCCCTCACTTGACGTTGTGTGGAAGTCAGTGACCGGTCCCAAATGACTCCGCCGTTGCAACTAACCGTAGCAAGCGTCATGCAAGGCCATTATATATAATTAATAGTCAAAGTTGGTGCATTGTTAATATTTCTACTTCACAAGACTCCTCCTGACTGAAAATGGAGGGCATCATTGGAGTTCTCAGGTCACTGCCTGTCTTCGAAACTTATTCTACTTGTCCTTCACTCACCGGTAAATGGTTAGGTTTAGCGGTTTGCTAGTGCTTATCAATGCTTTTCAATTTGACCGGTGACCAAATTTCCCCTTTACAAGCAACGTTCTTTGACGTTGTACGAGCTGAGAACATCTTCTTTCATGCCTAATCCTTCAGGGAAAGTAGATGTCGTCTTAAGGTTCATTTGCCTGTGCACACTACTACAACTGGGGGAAAGAACAATCTATTAGGTGTTCTCGTGGTAACCATCAAGCCTATGGAACTTACAAGCATTTCCACCTTGATGCAAGCTATCATCTGCTCAGTTATATTTCAAGAATCGAACATATCTAGTCTCGAATTCAATCAACATGTAAGATATGATACTAGATCCAAGTTCAACATTTCAACCACAGACAATCTAATCTTTCATCACCATCAAAAACAACCAAAATGAACTTCCAAGCAACTCAATACATCTTATCATTTGCTAACAACTCTGTTTTTTAATTTCAGAATTGCTAACATAATATCCACTGGCAGGAAAACTTCACGTAAATGTCTTTTGTGAACAACGTAATTCTCGAAGAAAATATGGTTGCTTTCGATGCAACAGAAACTGAGTTATCAGTTAACCATCACTTGCAACAACTGTAAATGTTGGCCATGAAGTGGCCAGATTTCCAACAATAAAACCAACCACATTCTTTGTCATTAGATTGTCAAAAGAATAAGGGATGAGAAGGGGATGAGGGGTCTGGAGATGTCAACCCCAGATCAGAGGGCGGCTTAGTTTTGTTCTTCAGCAGGAGGTGGTTCAAGTGGTCTCACAGACCGAGGAAGCATGAACTCGGAAAATATTGGATAGTGTGAGGAAGGATAACACCCATCGATATTGTCATTCACGATTTCACAAAGGACAGGAATCAACGATCTACCTCTGAAAAGAATCCAGTCTACATGTAGATCTTGAGTTTGGCGGTCCCAACAAAGGCAAAGTGCTCTGAATATCAACTTGAGGAATTCAAGTGCCCCTTGCTTGTCACCTGCTGATACTTTGGAAGTACATAATCATAAAATAACATAGAACTAAAAGATTAACATCAAATTGTGAGATGGTACCTTTAAATCCATGATAAGTTCGTATGAGGGAAACATTTTTCCTCACTCGAGCATTGGCCCATGCGTCTCTCATATCTCCCACAACACCGTGCTCTCTATGAGGAACGACATTTTGGAAAAAGGCCATTAGCATTTAGAAATGTACACAACATACTACAGCATAACCATTATGTACCAAAACTACCTTGATCTCCCCAGAAGAAAACGTCCTGTAGTTGATTCCTTTTGTGTGTTAAATCCCCCACAGTACACAACTGGCAAGCTGGGAGGTAAGGATGCAATGTGTTGCCATGTGAGTAAAGCACCTCGCCTCCGGGCCCGAGGACTAAACTCATCCATATTTGTATTGACTATTTGAAAGGAAAACCCCGGTGGTTCAACACCTTTCAGTTTAAATGTGTGGACATCTTGTCAAAGAAAGCAATGCAGAACTCTTAAAGTACAGGAACACAAAATTATAATACATACAGGAAACCAAACTTAGTGAATAAAAGTTCAATGTCGTGTAGTGGTAGTATGAAGGATATCGCCCATGTTACAATACATGGAACTGCAGCATCCCATGACGTGCTTCCCGGGACCGAAGGTGACTCAGATAACCAAAAGGTTCCACCCTCTAGAAGCTCCACCTTCAATAAACATGAAAAGTACATTAATACAAGGAAGCAGGCTTTGATACACTTGATTAAGCAAAAACTTTGGTCAGATTCATACTTTCTCCTTGTCATAGAAGATGGTGCAGTGTTCATCTGATGCATCTTCAGATCCTTTTCTTGATATTCCAAATTGATCATAGCCTGATAAACATCACAAAGCATTTAACATGATCCCAATTTGAGATTGATGAAAATAAGAGTGGCGCACTTGAATATCAGGAGGATGCAAAAATAGCGCACATAAAAAGAAAATAGGTATCTTCTAATTCATAATGTGACCTAGAACCCTTAAGTAATGAATTCCATATACTAATCAGAAGCATGGATCAAACATTTTTGGCAGAGTGTCAGAAGTTTAAGGAAGCAATTTAAAAAAACAAGAAAAAAGTCACAGTTATTGATTATAAATATTCCAACTGTACAGGTTTTTCCTGTATGATCATTTGCAGTTGTAGTGTTATCAGCTCCTAGCATGATAGTGACAACAGTGAAATTTTCTAGTTTCTTACAAGATAACAGAATGATTTTAGATAATTGTGCTATTTACAAGCACACCCAATAAAACAAGCATCTGTCAAGCCAATGAAACAAGCATTTCTCAACCATCAGCCTTTGGCTAACATTCTCTGCTATTCAAATAGAACGAGAACATGTCTATACATATATTCAGTGTAATCTACTTATTAGGTGGTGGATAGCTCAATCACATTCATAACATGATGTTTCTACTCAAATTAAGAGCAAAATGTATAGAAACATCTCTTGATCTAATTGGAGTACATAGAAACACGGTATCAGCACTGTTCAATCCCTACTATAATAATAACTATTTACTCATGTAGCCAAACAAAGTAAGATCAAAATTCTAATTATCAGTTTTCAAATGAGAAGCTAAATGGAAATATTCTGAAGAATTTACCTGGCAATCCCTGCTGAAGAAAGTCCAACTGTGATTTGACGCCTGACTCCAACAAAAATAGAAAGTAGACATAGCACTTAGAAAACTGCCCGAATTTTCAACGTCAGTAATGTCAAACCAGTCAGGGAAATTAAACACGAAACAAGCACACAAGACGGTGCCAAGCGACATAGAACCAAGTTACCAGCACAACTCAGTGACAGTCCAAACTAATTAAAACCCATTTCCAAAACACTAATCAAAAGAGACCCATATCAACCATTTTCACGGAAAACACATGATCACAAGCACAGCACCTATCCTAAGAGTAGCAACAAACCTTGTTGGGTGCAAAGAATCATGGGAGAGTAACTAGTGATGACACTAATACACAAATCCCTCCTCTTCCCCCAAGCATTTGGGCCATCCTCCGGTTGATCTTCGCGAAGATTAAAGGTCATGACAGTCAAAGAGATACTCATCTCTATGAGCTCTTCTTCTTCTTGTCTCTGCTCCTTCCGGCTATTACATGATAATTGAAGTGAAACAAAAAGCTCAAAAGCTAAAAACTTTGGACATAACTATGCGTCAAATCTCGAAAAGTTCACGGAACAGATTTGAGTGTGGATAAAGTAACGATTTTATAAGTGTATAGGTGCAGAACTGTTGAAAAAGTAACCAGCTTGTAGCGAAGCAAACAAACACAAACGAAAGCAGCATACGATATTGCTTTGTCTTAAAACGCGAAATTTGTATGAACCATGAACTGTGAAGTTGCTGTTATGATATAAAATTAAAAAATTAAAGATGAATTTCAGATATAGTGGACGTGATTGGTCAACGAATGGAAGTCGAAGCACGTGCGAGGACTGTGCGTCCATGTTTTCTGCTTGATTTGGTGTTTTGGACTTCGTGACGATGTTGCGGTCCAGTTGAATACGATTGTGTCAAAAATTATATAACGCATACATAAACTAGCAGATTTTGATTTTCCAATTAGAGAACTGAGTGACAATGTCCATGTCCAGGAATTTTAAGGGAATAAAGGTTCTTGATTTCACCAGAAACACCTACTGAGACTAACAATGTAAAACATAAACTGAAAACAGACTCATGCATAGAGACTTGAAAATTGGAAACCTGATGGAACCGTGAAGACAGTAGCAAGCATCTTACAGGATCAGGAACAGGATTGAAATTTATAATTTAAACATGTAAATGAAGCTTGCTTTAGTAGAAACCTCAAACTCAAACGTATGATTAGATAAGTTTTCGACTTCCCAACAAACTTTTTATTTGTGTGATAACTCATCTCACAGCACTAAAACACATCCCACGTCTTTTATTACACAGCCTCCACTTTCTTTCTCCTGTATAGACCTTCCTAGAAATATTTCTGAGACAAACGTCTAAGAGGAGTTCTGCAAGACCCACTCCACAAGAGTTGAAATGCCAAATCCTGTAGCGCTACGCTTCTTCTCGTTCCAGACTGGACCAGCCATGTCAATGTGTATCCATTGAACCTTCTCACTAACAAACTGAAAACCACAGGTTAGCAGGATGTCAACATTGGAAATTACCATCTCAAGAGCAGAATACAAATGCATGTGATCTTAGAATTCTTAAGTACTACTTGACATTTCAATGATTTACTTTCACATTGTCTCTGAGAGTGAAAGTTCCATGTACCGAAGAGGCATGTATTTTCTAGCTGACTTGCATACAAGTTCATGTAAGATGTCTATGAGGAACATTAAACATGAAGTTAACAGTACATACTGCAGGTAAATGAGATCAATTACCTGTTTCAGAAATAGGGCTGCGGTGATAGCACCCCCTTGACGACCACCAGTATTAACCATATCAGCCACTCCTGACTTCATGGACTCCCAATAACTATCCTCCAATGGCAGCCTCCAAAGTTTCTCGCCACTGACCTCCGCTGCATTAAAGACCTCCTTCGCCAGCTCATCACTGGGTGAAAAAACACCTATAAAATGAAAGATCTTTTATTAATCAACGATGCACTACGCAAGTGATCAAACTTGAATCACATCAGGTAATCACATTCCCATATTAATTAGTATAAGATGGCACTGAGATACTTGGTATCATGACTTTAGATGTTCATACAAAGCGTTCCAGATGGCATGGATTACACTGCGAATGTGGTCACCGTCAGAGACTTCATTTTGATCTTGGAAAACTCGAACAAAATGTTAAAGAGTACAAAAACCTTCTACTGACAGGCACAATGACATGTACCAATTACTTCAGAATCCTTTTAAAACTTGCTTCTCTTCCAAACCAAACCATTGCTAGACAAGAAATGAACCACACGAAAATTCTACACCAGTATCAATTGACCTAGTAATAAATACCTGCAATCGAGGGCCCAAGTGCAACTATGCAGGCTCCAGTCAAGGTTGCCAGGTCAACAATCTGCAAGATGTTTGAGCATTGTTAACACAATCTTCAAATTTTCCAAAAAGACAGTATAAGGTTGAACTCTTTAAGCTTCAAAACAAGGGAATTAAGATGCTAACGTAGCATAAAATAGCATGCTTCATCATTATCTGTATAATATTACAGACAACAATTACTTATAAGAAGCTTGTCAAAAATCAAGAATGAAAAGTTAAGAGACGCATCAACTCAATTGACTAAAGAAGAAGAACACAAAGAAGAAGAAGAGAAGCTTCTGCTCTTGAAGTATTTATCTCACATAAATTTCCAATTAAAACTGTAAGTCACTTTATAGGATGGAAGAGGAAATGCCATTCACAGTAATTTTGTCTATATCATCACTCCCAAATAGTACTGAAAAGATATTATAAATCTAGGTGTAGTTTTCAGTACCCTATTTCTATTACAAACTCCATAACATATTTGACACACATGTATCTGTACTGTCATACTTTTATTTGGGCATTACCTTCTCTGCACCCTGATTACAAGCATAGACCAATGCATCAGCAAGCGTAAGCCTCCCTTCGGCATCGGTATTATTGACCTGAAATACAAACATCCACAACATGTCGATTCAATGGGATTCATAGGCCACAGTTTTTATATTTAATCTATTAAAATCTTAAAAAATGCAATACCTCAATTGTCTTCCCATTTGAGGCAGTGACTATATCTCCTGGCCTCATACCAGTTCCACTGATCATATTTTCACAAGCTGCAACAATGAAATGAACCTACACATGCAAAATTTATTTAAAGTTTTGTAGCACAAGATAAAAAATTAGGCAGGGTGTAGGTTGAAGGATTAAATGAAAAACAAAAAAATGTTACGGATTGATAACGATATAATTCCTAATGGTAGAACAAGAACATGCTTACCTCTACTCCAGGAGGCTTAATTTGGCCAATAGCTTTTGCCGCACCTAAAACTGCTGCTGAACCTCCCATATCAAATTTCATAAGCTCAATTAAACAGCCAGGTCCTGTCTTGATATTGTAGCCACCACTGAAAGTATACAAAAAATATGTTCAAGTACAATAGCCGGTATAAATGGAAACCTAACAAAATAATAAAACAAACAAATGAATAATTTGATTGATAAGAAGATGAAGGACAATAATTTCTCGAATATGAAGATGATCACATACTCATTGATAAGTAATCCTGGATGCCAATGAAGGCATATACAACTAAAAAGTACCACAAATTCTGGAAATCTATGTATACCCTCTTCCGCCTACTCTCAAATGTGAGAACTAAAGATGACTCTTCTCAGATATCTATAATCACCTGTCAAAAGTCAATCCCTTTCCAACCAAAAATAATTTCTCGAATATGAAGATGATCACATACACATTAATAAGTAATCCTGGATGCCAACGAAGGCATATACAACTAAAAAGTACCACAAATTCTGGAAATCTATGCATACCCTCTTCCGCCTACTCTCAAATGTGAGAAGTAAAGATGACTCTTCTCAGATATCTATAATCACCTGTCAAAAGTCAATCCCTTTCCAACCAAGGCCAACTTGGCTTTAACAGGTCCGCTTGAAGGTTTATAGCACAAATGTATGAAATGAGGGGGGTTTGCAGAAGCAGCAGCGACCCCCAGATAGGACCCCATTTTCAACTCTTTGCACTGTTCTGCAGTCAAGATGTTGGCCTTAAGAACATCACTGTATGTGGAAGCAATATTTGAAGCTTCTTCGGCCAATACCGCTGTAACATAGAAATGATTGCACCCAATTAAAAAGGGAGTTATTAACTAACAAACACCGTGCAGACCTGCATCTCTGTGTGTGACTATTTAAGGCATAAAAAATGTAATTGGTTTGATAATCAGTCACTGCAGTACGTACAAAACTCCATGGGATCAGCTAATATGGACGCAATACGTACCAGGAGTGAGTACATTGGCCGGTGAATTCACAAGCTCTCTGCCAAAAATCACAGCAGAAGATACATCTTCAGCATATTTCAGCTTCTTCTCTAGCTCACGTCCAGTCCCAAAACCAAGAATATCCACAGATTTAAGCACAACTTTCTTTGATTCTGATTTGTATCTGTTATCTTCATATATACCTAGCACGGTTCCTGCCAAAATTGTGAAATGTTGAATAAAGTCCAGCTGGAAGTGTAAACATTCACTATTAAACAATCAGATTTAGAAGCAATACCCGAAGCTATAGCTGAAGCAGTGTTAAGTTTTGAGTCATTTGAAATATTCTCTGTTGAGGCAAGTACAATACCGACGTTGCTAGCTTGTGCAGCTTTTGCAGCAGCTGCAATGGCCTCACCGAAATTCTGAAAAGCAAATGAGTTTGAAGCAGACTGCCCAAGACCAATCAAGCCAACCCTTTTGGAACCTAGACCGGGAAGTCTAAGAACTAGTGATTGACCAGCTTTTCCTGTAAAATCCTCCTCAGAAGATGCTTCACTCAATAAGCCACCCAAATGGGTATCTAGTTTCTTCAAAAGCGAGTTCTCAAACTTTGCACTTTCACCCTTGGCCATATCTTTTTCAGTAACACCAACTGCGAGTATATCTCCTTTCCATTCAACTGCATCGATTTCTTTTGCAGCAAAAGAGATCTTCCAGATTATCATCAGGAACAAAAAGAACACTCGTGAGTATTCTTCAAGAAAGAACACCGATCAATCTCCAAAAACCTCAATACATTACACATAACCTATAAGAACTAACCAAAGAATATACCCCCATGAAAATACAACAAAGCATACTGCATACTCTATTAACTACCGACACAAAAGTATAAATCTTTATCCCAACTGTGGTGCAGAACCAATAAAGGCCAGGGAAAAAATCAGTATGCAGCAAAGAAAAAAAGAAAGATTCAGCATTGCAGTGGGTCAAAAAGGAATAGAGTCAGATCAGATATTAAATTTTAGTGAAACAAAGTGTTGACCAGACAATTATCATCCATGATGACAAGAACATAACCATCAATCTGAAGCATCTATAGACCTGCTTTAATATGATGAACTCACCAACAAAAGTCCAACAATCTAAATCTCCCATATACACAACAACAACAGCCCAGTTCACAGCTGCAAAAAACACAAGGTTGGTACAGAGAGAGTGAAGAACACACACCTTAGGGAAATCGATGTTGGCAGGCTGAGTGAGACCAAGAGTGGCCCGAGCGAGGGAACTAGCCATGAGCTTGCTTCTTCTACCACAACAAAATGTTGCAATCGCCAAAGAAAACCGAAGACTCGACCCTGTTCTAAACCTTGTATAAATCAAAGACGAGGAACGACAAGACAAAGGAACAACAACACCAGACGCAATCGAAGCGGCCAAAGATGCAGCTACTGCGGATGCCATTTTTCAACGGGGGAGCCACCACACTATATATAGTGGATTAGTGACTAATGAAGTGGACTAAAGCTTGTTGGGCTAAAATTCTGCCGAATCGACATCAAAAACAACAAACTAATGTGACGCTCCGAAAGTTTTAGACCGTAATTAACTAAATAATTTATAAAACATATCTTTAATAATCAAATTCCTTATTCTACTCTTCTACATAGGAAACGGTGATAAGATAAAGCCTCTACAACTGTTGCTGTATTCCTTATCTAATGCTAAAGCTACCCGCTTGGCGCTGCCACGTCAAATGAACAAAATAATGAAGAGATCGTCACTTTGGTAAAAGGTTGAATGTGTTGGGGCCCGCATTTGATACGCCGAATATCTATAGCTCAAGTCACGTGAATTTCACGTTGAGTGGTGAGGGACCTTTCTTCTTCTCCTTTCACGCATGGAAATTCACTCAACCAAAGAGGTTATATTCTTCAGTGGAATCCAGAGTCATCTAAAAGATTCTCCACAACTTTACCATATTCAAGATAAGGCTAGAGATGGGTAGAAAACTCTAGAACCTTGTAGAGTATTGTAGATGATACTTGAATATGTAGATATTTGTAGAGAATTCTAGATGGTCATTGTGAGCCATTGGATCAAATTGATCCTAGCCGTCCATTGAGGAGGTGGAAGGCTATAAATAGCCAAGAGACCTCATACCTCATTCACATTGTAGAGTTCTTTGAGTAATAAGAACTTTCTCCATATTCTCCAAATTATCTTGTGTTCCTTTCATCTTTCATACTTCGAATTTGCTTCCGCAAAGTGTTCGATCTAAGTACTCTTACGAAGTACTTGTGAGAAGGCTGAACTAGCATTTTAGCTAATGAAGACGTTCCCAAGTCGAGAAGTTTGTTAGTGCCGCACGGTTCGTAAGGTGTTTAAAACCGAGCCCGTGACAATTGGTATCAGAGCGGAAGTTCCAACCGAGTTGGTGGTCAAGCGAAGTTTCAAGTAAGTACTTTGCTTGTGTTTGATATTTTGTTTGAAAGATGGCCAGTGCAGGAAACAATGATGCTACCCAAGTTGAGGGAACAT
>JAOSBN010000008.1:62210-76927 GCA_027563595.1 Erythroxylum suave | reverse complement strand
GAAGATTGAATCAAATCTGATGGCCTTGTATTCTTCTCTCCTCATTTTCAGTTTTTGTAAACCAAGCAGAGAAAGAAAAAGCCAAAAGGGAAATATTTGGATAAGTCATTTTGCCTTCAGGAGTAAAATTCCATGACTAGAAGTGATTAAGGACAGGGGTTGGACGTTAAAAAAAAAAGTAAACTAAGCATACCTGGGGTGAGGATTTCCCTTCACCATTTTCTGCCCATATTTGCGCCACCTGTAGCCATCCCCTGATATTCCGACATCACCAGCTGCATGCACAACAAATTTGGGCTTCTTTCCAGATTTTAGGATAGTTTCTGAACATGTCAAATTGCCCTTCTTCATTCTGGTCATTAAGAAGTGAAAATTTTTTAGAACAGATTCAGTATCAACCCTGACTTCCAACAGTATCTAAAATCAAAATTCTGTGAAAGCTTGCCTTCGTTTTTGCTCAGGTTCCCTGAGATGCTCCCCTTTTATCTCAGTTTCCTCAATCCTGTCAGAGCCAATTGAGTCTTTTCGTTTTCTGTCTGGAACAGAGGGTGTTTCATGTGGAGATTCTTTCAATAATGTAGCTGAATCTGTATCCTCAGGTGTTTTGATGGATTGTTTGGTCATGTTTTTTGTCAAACAAGGTGCAGCAGGTGATGAACTTTTGTTTCCCTTGCCACAACTATTCTTCCGAGGAGGTTCATGACTGTGAAATCCTTTATTAACAATGTCAATCACATGGCCTGAATGATCAGAACATTCAATCTTTTTAGCACAACAATCTGAAAATGTACATTTATAATAGCTTCGTGAACCACTGGGACTTTTTACTTGCTTCTGACCATATTTCCGCCAGTTGTAACCATCAGGACTATGTGTCCTTGCAGGGGGAACAACAGTAAGAGTTTTAGGGTCTGAAGGGCCATGATTAACTCCTGGCATAGATGGATTATCAATCTTTGGCGGCGACAGGATCTTTTCAGTTAAAGTAGGACTAGGAGCAGATGAAATAGATTGTGTAACAGAAGTTGGTGATAATTCTGACAAGAATGTTTGACAAACAGAAGACTTATGGTGCTTTTCAGTCTGAACTTCCAAACCCTGGGCTTTTACGCTTCCCATGGCATCTTGGTTTGAACCCCCAACTGGCTCCTGCGAAAGATAAAAAGATAGTAAGCAAGTTGCTTCTTTTCCGAAAAACTAAATAACATTAACAAGCAGAAGAGAGCATGTCAAAATGGTAAAATGTTGGAATGACCTAGAGAAAACAGCTGTTGTTCCTAATTGCTTTCATTTCCTCTCATTTTGGAGCTCAGAGGATGGCAAGCAGATATGTCTCATGCACTTGAATTATAATTGTTTCTATGCTTTATGCAGTGTAACTCACAAGCCATCATCCATGGTAACAGCCAGATAAGATCTCTCAACACAATTTTGAATTATAATTGTTTCTATGCTTTATGCAGTGCAACTCATAAGCCATCATCCACGGCAACAGCCAGATAAGATCTCTCAACACAATTTTGGGAAAACCAAAGAAACATGTAAAATAGAACACATGCAGGTATATGCTACTTTCGCACTATACTACTAGTTTGCTAACCTCCTTTTAATCACTCATTATCTGCTCTCACATATTTACGTCCATTTCCAGATATCATAAATACAACTTAACATTTATGGATATTTTTCATCCTTCTGCATGTTGCAGAGCTCAATTAAACACAGATCTTTCTCAATGTTCCTTTATTGAAGCAACACAGAGTTTTCAATTCTTCACAAAATCCCATATGGTTAAGTTCATTTTCTGTTTCCCACACATAAAATCGTTGATTCTACCTACCCAACCATTTCTTCCACAGCCTGAACTACAGCATAACCTATTCCACAAAAATAAAATTAAAAAACATTAGTTTTTATGTTCCTTCGCATTTATTTGGTAGAATTTTCCCAAGTCAAATGATGTCATCCACTTCCAGTAGACCGACAACCCCAGCCATGAAACAATTGGTCAACGCCATGGTAGATAACAACACATATACTGTTGTTATACTTCGAGTCACAACTAAAGCCTCTAAAGGAGTAGAGATAAAACCTCACTATAACCTTTGGTAATTCATTAAAGAGTAAGGCTGCCACTAATAATTAGTTTCTCAATATCTTAAACCCTAGAAAGCTGTAAAAGCTACTAAAACAACAAATATGGCTACAATCACCGGAACAAGCATTACTATCCAACACTCAAGCAGAAATCAAATCCAAAACTACGAATTCCTTCAGAAAGGAGACAAAATTTTCTACATAACTAGCACAAGAATATTGTAAAAAGAAAAAATTCCCAAGAGAAACCCACTTAAAAGGCTTACGAACACACACAGAGGCGCACTCAAAACGAACAGTAAACTAAAAGCCCAACCTTAACTTCGGCTTCCAAACGAGTTCCCGAAACAGAATTCACCTGCAACCCTGCCAAACACCACAACGTAATTCAACACTAAATTATTTACCCTAAAAAAATCACTCAAAATAAACAAAGAAAAACAAATATACCGTTGCACTGATCACCCTCCGATACAACCACCGAAGAAGTCGCCACCTTTGCAACTCCCAACGAAGAATCCTCCTCCCTCGACTCTTCCGCCGCCTGAGAACTCGCCAACTCTCCGAGTTGCCGCTGCTCCCTTTGTTCCGTCTCCTCCTCTTCTCCACATCCCACAGAGTCATCTTCTTCCGGCAAACCGTCGCTTGACTCATCTTCATGTAGTATTTGACGCTCTTCCGACACTCGGAGAGCTTCCAAACTCTGCCTATCAACCATGGCCGAATCTTTCTCTCTCTCTCACTCTCCTCGACAGAGAGTAAAGTGCGTTGCAGTTACAAGAGTCTACTAGCAAGTGCCAGAAACCGAACCCGATAAGTATTGATCCGGATCCGACTCGATGTTGATATTGTGTATGTAAATCGGGTCTTAGATATTCGGGTCAATATTAGATTCTGAGGGACAAAGAGAGAGGAGTTAGCGGTGAGGGTATATGTGTCCTTGACCGGAATTGACTCTGGTGGTTCTTCTTTATTCCTTCTGAGGTAACAGATGCCGTTAATATCTCCGTTTGATAGCGACGTTTTCACAACCGGCCGTTTGTCGCTAGTGCCCGGTTTTCCTTGGACATAAAAACATACGTTAACCTTTTTTGTCTTTTAAATTTTAATTATTTTCTTATTCTGTCGGATTATCCCTTTTTTAAATATGTTTGAGTTAATGGGAATATCGTTTAAACAAGTGTCGTTTCCTTCTCTTTTAAAAATATTAAATAGCTATATTTAATGGGAATATCGTTTAAACAAGTGTCGTTTCCTTCTCTTTTAAAAATATTAAATAGCTATATTTTCAATTTATTAAATTATAGTACAAATATTAAATTTAAAGTTTTATAATTATTTGTTAATGATAAAATCAGCTCTTAATGTAAAATTAGCATATTACATTAATGATACACATTGATTAAATTAAATTTTACGAGACATTTATTTATATTGGTCTCACGTAAATAGATGATTTAGATACTTTGACACAAGATTGAGTAAGAATAAAGAGCCGGAGGAAAAAGTCTCGTAATTGGATTGTCATGTCAAATAACTTGTGGTCAGATTGACCAGCGTAGGTCATTTCTGATTGAGTACAGATTCAATTATTTTTTTAGTTTTAATTTTTAATTTTAATTTATTTTATTTTAATAACAAAAAATAATTAATTTTATAAATTAAAATAAAATTGTTAATTTTTAATTAAACATTTTTTTATGAATTCCTTTAATTTCTTTTAGTTATATTTTTAATTTTATTTATTTTTAATAAATTTTATGACTGTCTATTAATTAAAAATTTTAAATGTTAAATTCCTTATTGATTTTTACCCCTATTTTTAAAACATTAATTATTATTTGAAGTAATAAGCATATCCAAAAGACGAAGTCTACAGTTGGCCTGACCATTCGTCGGTTGACAACTAAATCTGACTTCTGTAACGTGAGAGCTTTACTATCTGAAGAGTTTCTTGGTTAATCAGATGCTAGAAGATCCGCTTATGGATTCAGGTTTGTGCTCTTTTGCCTTTTTATTTCTTCTGCTGCTGCATAAGCTGGAGGGCTACGATTGCATTAAGGTAGTTGTTTACCTAGTTCTCAAAACAAGTACTTTCCTAGGTGTTTATAGCCAGAATTGTGTTTGGTTGGTGAGAAAGTAAGGGAAAAAGCTTTATAGGAAATGGGTTTTCAAAGATTATCTGTAGTTATGGAGAAAAGGGTGCCGAAGATGAGTAAAGAAATGATCTTTCCTCTGCAGCTTTGTTTGTGAAGTAGCCAGAAGCTCCAATCTTTTGTTTTTAAAAAATATGGTTTGACTCTCCTGTTTTTATCTGCTTGATCCTCTTTTTTTTCCCTCCCAATTTTCAGCAACCAAACAAATTTTGTGATTTATATAATATAAAAGTTTTACTATTAAAGTCCACAAAAACGAAAGAGCAATTGTATTGGATGAGTATATAAAAGAAAATCAAAGGATTTGTATAAAAATCCTTGCTTTGCTTAGCTTCTCCTCCTAGAATGATTTCTGCAGTCAATTCCTGCTGGAACTTTTATATAATAAATTATTCAGTTCATCATTCAATTGAAAGCTGCAACCTGCAACTACACAAACACATGCACTGACCCTCTTCTGTGCTCACACTTGACTCGCAAATAACCTTAATTCGTATCTATGGACGATCTTTTTCTGATAATTTGAATTGGTTGATTATGATACAACTAGTTATGATATCCCAGTATGTGCACTCTCGAACTGAATTACACATTGAATTTTGCTCCTATTCCCATTATGTTCATCGTTTATTGCTCTGTCAGCTAAAGAGGTGGAGGAGGAATCACCGAAACCGTCTATACCATGGGGAGAGAGAATTTCCAACTTGAGGATTAGAGCACTTGAAGCATACAAAAAAAAGCCAATCTCACACTGGATTCTTCTTCTTTTGAGTTCTGCAGCAATGCTCGTGGCTTTTCCTGCTTCGAGCCTGCTATCTCGTGTCTATTTTGCAAATGGAGGTACAAGCAAGTGGACCATTTCATGGGTAGCAGTAGCTGGTTGGCCTTTAACTGCCTTGATCTTGCTTCCCACATACTTCATCTGTAGAACTAGCCCAACTCCTTTGACCCTGAAGCTGCTCCTTTCTTATATTGTGCTGGGTCTATTGAGTGCTGCTGATAACCTCATGTATGCATATGCATATGCGTACCTCCCAGCATCTACTGCTTCTCTTTTGGCTGCTTCATCGTTGGTGTTTTCTGCACTTTTTGGATACATCATTGTTAAGAACAAATTGAATGCTTCTATGATAAATGCTATTGTGATAATCACTGCTGCAATGGCCATAATCGCATTGGATTCGGATTCTGATCGATATAGTTATGTTAGCGACCGTCAATATATCATGGGATTCATATGGGACATTCTGGGATCTGCCTTGCATGGACTCATTTTTGCCCTTTCAGAGTTGATCTTTGTTAAGTTATTGGGAAGAAGATCCTTCCATGTAGTGTTGGAACAACAGGTCATGGTTTCGTTCTTTGGTTTTGTATTCACTACAATCGGTATGATTGTGTATAAAGATTTTCAGGGAATGACATCAGAAGCAAGAAATTTCAAGGGTGGTGAAGTTTCATATATCCTGGTTCTTGTCTGGAGTGTCATTACATTTCAGTTGGGAGTTCTGGGAGGCACAGCTGTGCTTTATTTGTCTTCCACTGTGTTTGCTGGTGTTCTAAATGCAGTACGAGTGCCTCTCACAAGCATTGCTGCTGTTATTCTGCTTCATGATCCCATGAGTGGTTTCAAAATCCTCTCTCTGATCATCACATTTTGGGGATTTGCTTCCTACATCTATGGAAATACAACCACAAACAAAGCCTCATCTTCATAGTTTGTGGGTAAAGCTTAAGCTACTCGTTTTTCTTCAAGAATCCTTTTCTGGAATTGTATAGGATTGAATAGTATGTTGCATAACGCAGTGCAATAAATGTTTATTAGAACAAAACTCCTACGTGAACAGTAAGAGAAGGAAGAAATCTGTACTATAAGAAATAAAGAATGCTTGATTTCTGAGTCTTTCGATGTGCAGAGATCCTTTCACACTGCAGCATTAAATGGCCTTATAAAAGCATTCCTCATGAACAAATTGTGCCAAGTTCTAAATGCCACTTCCAGTAATTCAAACGTTCATTTTGAATATTAGATCGTAAAAGCAGTCCAATTGTTTGCTTCCAGCAATAGGTCCTAAAAGTGTATAATGTCAAATTGGCTTCAGAGGTGTCAATAAAAGTTGAATGAACGACTTCAAATATAGCACAGACCTTTATTCATCTCAAAGTAACACAAGAAGACGAGACAATAATATATTAGAAGTTTCATCTTGTTGAAGACACAAGCTTTACCCTGTAAAGAAATCATCTGGCCCCATTCCCCCCACCATCTTCAACATTGTAAGCCTTGAACAATCTGTTACATGCCTAAAATAAGTCTCAACAATAGTTTGTTGTAAAAATTCAGCAGATAAACTCAATGTTAGCGACATGGAAAAGTTGTCCTGCTATCAGCCATAGATAATGCTACGGCGTCATCACATTTAATTTTTGGGACCAATGTCCTTCAGGGCACAAATCTGCTCCTCCCCCATTGCAGACATGACAGACACCACAAGGTCTTTCCCTTCGGCAAACCCATCTTTAATCTGCAAAACAAGACAAGGAAAGAACACTTAAGTTTTCGAGCAGTCAAGATGGATCCACAACTCAAACTTATTGCACAGCAACATTGCAACTTGGGAAGTACGAGAAGAGGAAAGCGCCTGGTATGCACCTGGCTAAGCAGATTTTCATCGGTGGGAAGCCTGAGGTCATCCTTGGTGTTTCCATTTTCAGTTAAAAGACTCACCTACAGCATTAAGATTAAATAAAATCAATTATGTGACCAACATATTTGTATAGATCTAGAGCCACGTGACAACAACCAAATGTTTCATTTGACACCAAACCCCCAGTCCAACGTTTTAATTTTCCTAGTGGGAGAAAATTTCTTAAACTTATACAGTTTAAACCTCATACACAGATGTGCATCCTGTAGAACCCTACTGTTTACTCCTGTTGTCAAGAAGTTGGATGGCATGAAAATGAAAGTTTAGAGTTAAATATGACATTCTCCAGATCCCAAATTGTGAATTACAATAAAAATATAATATTCATCAGAATAAATGAGAGTTACGGTTGGGGCATCGAGTTTCTTTCAATTGAAGAGTTTTTGAAAGCCAACAATCTATTAATCAACATACACCAAAAAATTCTTATGAACATCGTTACAAGTCATAAAACTAGTAATACTTACAAATCCATCCTCAGAGATATCAATCAGCTGATAATCAGTACGATTAACATGGGGAACCTGAAAAGAATTGGATCAATAAAGGAACAGCAATCCAAGGGAGCTTTGCAAGAAGAAAAATATATGTAAAAGAGAGATAAGCAAAAAATAGAATTACATCACAATTGTGGGAAGAAGGAACAATATCTTCAAGCTTTTTCCCATTAAAAATATCAATCCCTACAAAGTGGCACTTAGCATGTCCATGCTTGCCTGTCTTTGAGGTGGACACCTCAACAACCTGTTTCAGGCAGAAGAAAGGTGGAAGAAAAGGTTATGAATTGCAAGTATTATTCAGAACAGGATCAAGTAAAAAAAACCAGATGACTTCTTAAAGTGATCCGCCCAAATGATCACCCTACATATGCAAATCGGATGTGCATAGACAAACAGATTACACTGCGAACGTAAATTTCTATCAACATGAATTGCACCCTCCATATAGAACTTTCTAAGAGAGTTGCCCGAGTTCTGTTACCTCTGAATTCTTTTATAATCTTTTCCCCACGAGCGTCAGGTTCTCAGAAGCTTTTACGATCTTAACTTGGTAAAACTCAATTAAGTAAGATTGACACAAAAGGGAGCTAAAATTGACTCTGCCGTCAACATCCAAAGCCACCATAAAGTTGTTCACGAAACAAACTCGAACGAGACACATACTTGACAATGGCAGAATAAACGACTAAAAAGTCCTCTTAAAACAATTCTCAACAAACAGAACGGACATCAGGATGAAATTTTCCAAATACCAAAGGATCAAAGATTACAAATTAATCCAAATCAACACCAATTTCAACTTTTACTTCAACAATTGGCAAAAGCAAATTTGACCCAATCGAGATCTCGTAAAAACAACAAAAACCCAGACACGAATTCATTAACAAACACCGAAATGGTTCGAAAGCTATATAGATTGGTAGGGAGCACCTTGCAAGGACGATTTTTGATGACGATGTAGCCATTCTTGCGAATGGTACCGGCCTGCTGAGGATAGGTCTTGGAGGCTCCAGCATCGGCCTTTGATTCAAAGTGGTGATCGTCGTCTGACATTTTCTCTAATGAAAATGAACTTTGCTTCTTTGTAGAGACAATGGAAGACGAAGAAGACTTTTGTTATTTCTTCTGCTAGGCTGTCAGTGCCAATCTTATGAAGAGACTGGATAGGTATAATCATCTCTTAACTCTCATTCAATCCTGGCCGTTGGTAATATTAATTATTTTAAACAATAAAATTATTTTAAATTACAGTTAAAATATTAGTAGCTTGACCTTCTGCTTTTCTTAATTTAATGTGTTGATTTTAAATTAAATTAATTGAATTTAAAATTTTATTAAATTTAAATTTGAATTTTAGTTAAATTAAAATTAAATATTTTCATTCACTTCCAATCTCTTTCAACTACATTAATTTTATTCAAATTCTATTAACAACCCATATTTCTTACAAGTATAGAATAGACTTGGGCCAACATATTCATTTTACCTAACTAGAGGGGCCAGCACTACTAGGCCTTTGTAAACTTGGTCCATAGGGAGCATGAACTTGGTCGTACTCGTCTACTGGTGTCTTGTTTTTGCAAGAGACGGCAGGTCGCAGAAATGGCCTGAAAATTGGAAAGTTGTTAATGTTCCAAGTTTAGAAACTGTTGAAAATCCCAATGGTAGGTAGCAATTGATGATGATGATGATGATCCAAGAAAAGTGTGTAGCTAAGTTTTCAATGTCAAAGGTCAAAAAGGCACAAGCTTTGGAAGCATGACTTTTAAGCTCTCGACCATGATGATGATAGTGGTGGACACTTCAATGACTTCACACTCATTATTTCAACCATGACCTTCCATTTCGAACATCAATTTCATCAGCATTCACGCAGGTAAAGTGATGATGGGAGCCTGAAGTTGGAACATTTTTATGCATGCGAGTAAAGGGTCAGTTTTTGTTTCTATATATATATATATATTATTCTTAAAGGAAGGTTTGACTCTTTTAGTTTCTACAGTTCTTTTCTGCTATATTTCAGAACTAGAAGAGGTACTGTGTTCACATGCAAGAGCACAGAAGATCTTTTCTTTCTTTTTCTATCTCTCACTAGCCTTCATTCATGACTTTTAGTGAATGTGCGTGTTCAGGAGTTCTGTAAATCTTTTTACAAAACCGAACATGGGGGGGTGAGCCTTCTTCATTGTTCAACTAATCATGTATTATCACCCATTAATGGATAGCTCTTACTCAGTTCCATATGTCAGGATTTGTAGATCTTGATCACCAATTTCTGCTGCAATTCTTTGCTGGATATTGTTGCTGGTTCATAATGCATTGCTTAAGACCAAATACATATTACATTATCTTCATTGGTGAGGTGGGAGTCTAATAATCCATTAATGATCAGGTAATAGTCCACAGTTTTCGACTGCTCCATTTTTAAGGGCATCTCTCTCCCATGAAGAATCACTTCAACTACCTTAAGGACCTCAAGTAACCCCACATAGGGTGTGTGCTGCCTCCACCAATGAATTTTCACTGCTTATCATCCCATGCTAGTGTAAGGAAAAAGAGTATGAATCACATAAACACAAAGAAAGCTATTGAAAGCCGCTATTTTTACTGAGATGATTACTAAGAAAACTTGGAAGAAAAAATGCTGACTTTCCAGGACAAAGCTCTCCCCTTGTATAAATTAGAACTTGTATGCTTCCAATGGAAAGTTAAAAGGCAAAACAGAAAGGCCAGAGTAGACATTCAAGGAACCGCTATACAATCTCATCCACTAGTTGCACTGGGTAAAAAAAAACTCAATAATGCGAGGATAAACAAGAAATTACTTAACAAACAAAGGAATTATCTTCATTTTGGTAGTGTGAGTCTTTCTTTCATTGATGTGATAGTGGCTCAATATCTTTTAGCAGTCCAACTATTTGCTGCATGCTTGGTCGCTTGGCAGGAAGGTCGGCTGTGCAGAGATATCCAATCTTGAGGGCCTCCTCCATTTCAAATTCTCTTCCTGTATCGCGTATTTTTGGATCAATAGCACTTGAAACTTGGTTTTTTCTAACCAATCCTCTAACCCAACTAACCAAAGTTGATTCTTGTCCACCAGGATAATCATCTCCAATTGGTTTTTTGCCTGTAATAAGTTCAAACATAACAACACCAAAGCAATATACATCATACTTTGGAGTCAAGCAGTCATTGCCTGGATCAGAAAACTCAGGAGGGACATAACCGGGTGACCCACGAGCAATCTCTTCATCTAAGCCATTACCGAATACCTTGGCAAGTCCAGAATCAGATAACCTTGGTTCCAAGTTATAGTCTAGGTAAACACTACTAGCTTTCACATCCCTGTGTATAATCGGGGGTGAGCAGCCATGGTGAAGGAATGCCAAAGCACGAGCAGTGCCAAGAGCAATCTTGTGTCGGAATCTCCACGTTGTTAATAGACCTTCAGAACCAACATTCTCAATTCCATGATTATCGGTTTCTTCCCATGTATCATTGCTCCAGTCTTCAGTTGTTTGAACACCAAGAGGTAAATCATGGAGCAAGTTTTGCAAGTTCCCATTCTCCATGTAATCATAGATAGCAATTCTTTGATCCCCAGCTAAGCAGTATCCCGTCAATGGAACAAGATTGGGGTGCTTAATTCGGCCAAGATACTCAAGCTCCCTTGCTATTTCTTGATCAGTCAATGTGGATCCGTGGACCAAAACCTTTACTGCTACATGAATTCCACCAGGAATGAATCCCCTGTAAACTGGACCAAACTTCCCTTCAGCTAAAAGGGTTCCTCTATCAAAATTAGATGTTGCAGACAAGAGGTCAGCAAATGTACTATTCAGCAGTGGCTTCTCAAAAATCACAACAGGAACAGAAGTTGCCTGCTTCACATCAGCCACCCATGTGGTGGAATCGGTTTGGAATGAGAAGGGACCTGATATATTTTGTTCTTCTCTCAATGAAGGTTGCTTCACTTCCCACATTCTAGACTTTCTTCTGTAACCAAAGGCTAGAAACAGTAGCACAACAAGCAAGCAGACCATTGAGAGTGTTAACACAATAGCAAGTTTCAGTCCTTTCCGTTTGATGGCTTTCCTTTTGAAGAGGTCTGGGTTTGCAGCAATTGGACAGCTGTTTGTCGATCCAAAAAAAAGTGCTTGGAGGGTTTCAGGTGAGAATCGTGACGCACAAAGGGTTAATTCATTATAGGAAAAGTTGAAACTTTCCATTCTTGGGAGTTTTTCTATAAGTGAACCTGGGATTTCTCCACTTAAATTGTTATGTGAAACATCAAGAACTTGCAGGCTTTCGATACCTAATACAGGGATTTGGCCACTAAGATGGTTCTTAGAGAGATCAAGCGTGTGCAAATTAGTCAGGTGCTCTAATTCACCAGGAATAAGACCAGTGAGGCTAGTTTTAGACAAATTAAGATACTCTAAACTACTAAGCATATATGTAGGAGGAAATTCATGCCGAGAAAATCTGTTATATCCAAGGTTAAGGTATTTGAGATTCTGTAGATTAAAAAGAACAAACATTTTCCCACTGAGTTGGTTCTCTGAGATGTCTAGATGTATCAAACTGGACCAATTGTGGCTAGAATTGAACTGTACCTGAGATATGTGACCGTGAAACTTGTTCCTGCTTAGATCCACCACTTCTAACTGTTCTTGAAACATACCACCTATTGGACCCTGAAAAGCATTTCCAGATATATTCAGGCTGGTGATGGACTTCATTTGTGAGAAGTCGAAGTCCCTGCCAGAAATCTCATTCCCTGCAAGGTTTAAGCTTTTAAGGTTGGGAAATGCAGCGCCAAAACCATGTGGTAAAGATCCATTTAGCTTGTTCTCCGAAAGATCGATGAAAGACAATGACTTGCAACTCAAAACTCCTGATGGGATGTTTCCCTCAAATCCATTTCGGCTTAGTATAAGTACGCTCAAGTTAGAAAATGAACTGATAGCCGCAGGAATTTCACCGGTGAAAAGGTTGTCTGACAGATCAAGTGTTTCAAGCAGACCGAAATTGCCAATGTTGCTGGAGAGAGGCCCAGATATCTGATTTGAAGAGAGATTAAGGATCTTGAGGCAGCTTAAGCTCCATAAATCTGAAGGCAAGGCTTTAACTTTATTGTCCCCGAGGTTTAAAGACTGAAGCTTGCGCAGTTTACCAATGGTGTTTTCAGGAATATCACCAGAGAGGCCTAAACCAGAAGCCATTAACTCCAGGACACCTTCTTCGCCATCACAGGTCACTCCTGGCCATGAACAAACAGGAACAGAAGAGTCGTAGAGTGGAGTAGAGATTGAACTCATTTGCTTGAAAAATTCTGACACAAAGAAACTATCGGTATTGGGTTGTTGAGAATCCAAAACCTTGAAGAACAATGCAAGAACCATGATAGAGGAAAGTATACCAAGCCCCATTTTCTCTAAGAACCAAAAAAAGGAAAGAGCCAAGATTCACTCAGAACCCCACAAGCACCTCAAAATCTTTCCAGGTCCATATCCTGCAACTCCATTGCACCCCACCCCAGAGAGCACAATAGTTTTGGGGTTTTAGCAAAGCTGTAAGTATGTGGAAGAAGACTCCATAACCAACTTGTGGTACTGTCGTATTCCCCAGAAAAGACCAAAACTTGAGACTGAAATACCATAAAGTGGAAAGCTACTATTCAGATGAGAAAAAACTGATTTGCCGTCCGTGAAAGTTATGAAGTCAGAATGCAAGATCACCTATGAGTGGCTTTGCGGATTAGAAGAAGCCAACAAGACAGACAAACAACAAAAGAAAAACAGCACTTTTGTCTCTGTGCAGTGTGCAGAACATGAAGACAAGGGGGGGAAAAAAATCAGGACTTTCTGCTACTCTTTTCCATACAACTCCTCTAACATTCTCCTCACCCTTAATCTTTTTTCTCTGTAACTTTTTCCTCCACAACAAGCAACGTAAATGGAAGAAAGTGAAGGTGATAACGGGTGACTGAAAACACAGAGTCTCAGAGGCATGTAGGGAATTGAAGATGACAGTTTTAGAGTGGACAGAAGTTGAGCTTCATAAATGAGACAATAGCAACAGAGAAAACATCATAACTTTTATCTGGTGGGCATTCAATGCTTCCTCGTTGATCTGCTTAATCATCTTTTTCTACTTAAGCTAATTCTTATTATTCAAGTATAAGCCAGTGATGGTTTGACTAACGACGTCGTTTGTTAGCTTAAACATCCTTTTCTACTTAGCCTGTTACAAAACGGCGTCATATTAAGCAATTTTATCATAAAAAATGGTATTTTGATGAAGACATTTGGGTCGCAACTCAACCCTCTAAATCTAATTCTTATTCAAAGTTTAGTTAATTAAATTTGACTTATTAACTTTATATCAAACCAGGGTTGGCCTAGGACAAGGGCAGGAAGATCATTCGCTCAGGATCTATTCTTATAAATAATAAAATAAGACTCATATTTATTTTCATAAAAAATAAAATAAATCATAACGTGGTCTACTCTTTACCGTATAAAAAATAATTAAAAAAAGTCTATATTTTAATTATTTTTATTCTTTATAAAGAATTAAAAATAAGCAAAATTTATGAATGACCCTAAATCAGACTAGACTTGAAATATAATTCCTAATAGAAGCTTAAGTTTATAAAAAAAGAAAGATGAGAAATACAAGCTTTTTAATGATAGAACTTTAGTGTTAGTATTAAAATTTTATAATTTAAATAAACATGATTTTTAAACTTAGTATTTTTAAATATATTAAATATTAAATTAAAATATAATAATTTGGAAAATAAGATGTAAAAGAAAAAAAAAACCACCCACAACAAATGAGATTGCTATCATATATATATTTCAATGCATTGAATTTTTTGATGGTGCCATGTTTGGTTGAGTATGACCTCTGATGTATCTGTCACTTTAATGGGGAGACTGTGGTCCAACAACTTGTTGGGTGAAGTTAGTGGGAGCTCCTGCTTACTACAGAATGCAATAAATTGGTAAATATTTATATTATCCAAACAAATATTGGCTAAATTGTTAAAAAAATAATTATTATATCCCATCAAATTAATATTGATTTATACATAAAAATGATTATTTTATTAGACCACTGTTTATATCGCAACATTTCAAAATAATTATTAAAATAACGCTTTCAATTTGAGCCACATTTGAAATTTATTACTTAGTGAATTATTATAAAGCATAAGAAAAACCTTTACATCATGTTCCCATAGATCGTAT
>JAOSBN010000008.1:33548-60008 GCA_027563595.1 Erythroxylum suave | reverse complement strand
TCTCTTAATGGTCAAAAAAGTTTCTTTATCAGCTAAAAAGGAAAATGGTAATGACGAAGATGATTGCGAATGTGGGGTATGATTAAGGATTAGGACAGTTCAGCATTATGAATGGATGCGAGAAAGCGACTAGTCTAGTCCAGATCAGTGAGCATGTATGTGGAATGTTAATGAAGTATTAAAGGTTAGTGGAGAAAGAAAAGAGTTAATGATTTCATTAGATGGAGTGTAGGCTAGAAGACTATGATTATGTTTATTGCAATTACTAAAATGGAAATATATGGAGAGAATGAAGATGATGAAAATAAGGCTCAAGATGGGGTATTCATGGTGTACCTAAAGTTAGATTCTAGGCTGTAATCTAGGTTGAATCGAAATGATCCAGTGTTTGAAACAGAAGGAAGAAAGAAGGCAGAAAAATTCTATGCTCTATAATTTGGGAAAGTTCAGAAACCATTCCTAGAATCTATTACAGCCTGATTCTTCTAACGTTATTTATGTCTATAAGGTATACCTCTTGCTTCTCTCTCTTTTTTTTCCCACAATTATGCAAGAAGCAACGCAAGTACTGTAATTAAGCTCGGGAACATAACAGATAATAGCTACAAATAAAATAAAATATGTAGACAAAATCTTGATTGGTCTTCCAAGATGCCAAGTTCATATCCTGAATGGTTGATTTCCTGAGGTAGATCGGTGCATCATTAAATTGAGCTTTCTTGGCATTTCCTGGAATGGATTTGGGCCTCCAAACGTGTGCTTGGAATGTCTTAGCTTGTTTCTGTTTACCCTGTCATATTCTTCATCACTGTAGGATATTAAGAATGTGAAAATCCATTACAACACGATATATATATACACATGCATGTATGTATGTATGTATTATGTATATGAATATAAAAGTCCAAAAAACATTGATAAAAGTTCAAGGTCTATCTCTGTCACGTGAAAAAAAGATGTAATCACTTTGCTATTATGGACTCAAAATTTCTTGCAGCTTAGGGCTATATCATACTCAATATTTTCAATAGAACACCAGCTTAGAGCTCTTCACAATCTAAAAGCAACAGAAAGCTCCCAAGGACTGTATTAAGAAAAAAAAGAAAGAAAGAAAAAAGAGGGAGAAAGGCATCCGACTTACCGCTCATCTGGTACATAACCGATGCTGACATTTGTAACATTCGATTCTACTATAACAGATGAAGGCAACTGAATTTCTTCCCAGCATGCAACTGCCATGAAGGAAAAATACTCAGCAAAGTCCAAACGATGACTAACAACAAGCGTAACTGAGGTCTCTCCTAATCAACAAATTCCATCTGACTGAAGAAAACTAATTGACCAGACAAAAGTGATACAAACTACAGAAGTAGACAGATATAATTACCAGTTCTCTGTTGTACATTTTCAGCAAGTACACATTCTTCTTCTGAGAAGTCTCTGCTGCAATTTCCAGCAGAACCTACTTTTTTGGCATTCTGCTGGTTTGGTTCAGAGCTTGAGCTAGAAAAGTTTTGTTGCTTATTTGTTGCAAGCGCAGCACCATTTTGGATATTTCTTGCCGCTAAAACTCCTGCATTGTTGATAGCAAGAGAACCATCGCCAGAATTTTGTACACTGGCCCACCTTTTAAGATCAGATGTATCACCATTCGTCCGCATATCCTTTAAAGCAAACCAAAACGTTGAGAATTCCTTGGATGTAGATGGCCCAGTTTCTGAAGTAAAAAAATTATTGTCCAACAATTCTTCTTTAATGAGATTCTGAGTGTCTAAAGAATATTTTTTGCTCTTCTTTTGTTTCTTCTTCTTCTTTAGTCCCAAAGAGGCCCTAAAGAAATTTAAGCCAACACTGATTCTAGAAAAATGATGTTTCATAAACTTCCTTTTAAATTTTCTTCTAATTGTTCCATTGGAAGCTTTTTTGTGCAAGCATTCATTTGACACAGCTAAATCTGTTGATGATCTCATCAACTCATGCGCACTTGATTGACTAAAATCATAAGTCTGATCAGTTGGAACATTCCCAGCAACTCTATGATTGGGGCCAGCTCCAACCTAGAAATGGAAAAGAGGCATGCTAAAACTAAACCACCCATGCTCCCATTCAGAATGTTCAAAAAGAAAACAGATTTGTAATCACCTGACTGCTTTCATTAACTGGTGTACATGGAAACATCACAGGATCTGCTTTATTCGATGCTGGCTCACTAGTTTTCTGACATTCAGCTACTGCTAAGGCCTTGTCTGCTGTTTTATCACAGGAATTTCCAGGTGAAACATTGCATGAAGCACCATTTTCTAAGGTATGATTAATCTGGATGGATAAACATATTCAGAAGTAAGAAGTAAAAAATAATAATCCAAAAGTAATAAAACAAGTAGTGTCATGGCCCCTGATGAAATTAGCGACCAGTTACCTTATCTGGGTTCTCATTATGATCACTGGTTTTTGATCCAGTTATTGAGGTAGCATTTTCAAGTTTAGGGCTTTTTCCATTGTAATCTAAAGATGGATTCGAAGATGATAAACATTCACGCCGATCTGGGATTTCTAGTGAATTCACTTTAGATAGGTTGTTCTCCAATGGTGCAGCTGGAGAAGGTCCTGCAACAGAATCCTGTTTTGGAACTTGGCAGGTAGCAAACATGAATCCACTGTTTTGTAGGGATAGTGGCTCTTTCAGAAGGGTTTCTTTTGACCTCTCACTTAATGCCTCCTTTTTATTTGCAACTGAAAAGACTCCAGCATTTGCTCCACTGACATTTGAACCATTATCTGCATGTTCAGGGAATTGCTTCAAAACTGAATCCGCACTGTTACTACTGACAGCGTCTTTAACATTTACTTTCTGGAAAATATCAACAGGCATTCTTGTAGCGATGTTTGTTCTATCACGCACATAAAACAGCATATAAGCCTTTTGTTCAAGCACAATCTTCTCACTAACTTGGTGAACCTGTTACATAATAGTTGCATTAATCACTACTGTCCATGCACGAATATTGCTAATATTTCCCCCTAACTCGTTTGGGGTTCTATGCATAGAATATTCCAAGAAGTAAGTCTAGTGTCTGCTCACCTCATTGTCATTGAGGAGGTACCACATACCACTTGATGTTCGAACAAAACAAACATAGTGACCAGAATGCGTATTATGACCAAAATGTACCAACACACCATAAAGACTGTATTTCAAATCTCCATTCTGTCAAGAACAAAGAGAAATTTAATATCTATATCATCCCAGTGTCCGTAGGAAAAACAAGGATCAAATATAAAGTAGCATGACCATGACAACAGGCCTTGTAAGAATGGTGCAGACCAGTATGAACAAGACTATTAAGTCTCAAGTAAGAAAATCCATCAGAATGGTAAAAATTACCTTTTCAAAAAATCATTATAAAAAATTACTCAACCATCACTAGCACCAATACAACAATGGTCAAACAAAACAGTCTCATATGGCAGTTTGCAACTTGCCCCAGTCTAGACCCTTAAACAATAAGTTTCCAAAAATTGAATCAGTTTCCAAGCAACTGCTTATGTACCATTATCTGAAGAATAAATATGCAAGAAAGTTCAATGATTAGAGCTACAACAAAACATGCAAAAGAAAAAGATAAGAGGGTGAAAAAGGCTTCACTTTAAATAAACTCATCTATGTTTAGAATACGCTTAAATTATCAACAAAATATAATTTGCCTAGAGAAGACAAATGATAAGGTCTAGGATGCACATAACTAAAATGGAAGCTTACTCACATAGGAACCACTGACAAATGGTTTCATTTCTAATGTGGGCTCGAAATAAACTTTCTTGTCAACTTTACGTCCAGGATCATGGGCATAAAACCTCTTTAGATGAATGGTAAGTACATAGGGTGCCTTGTGAACTGCAAGTCTTTTCTTAGCTCTCACTTTCTGCTTGCATTGCTCGCATTGATATTGCTTCTCACCTCCATCCAACAGCTCGGCGGCTGTGAAATTTTGTAGGGCAACAGGCAAACTATCTGCCTTTACTATCTCAAGGCTTAAATCCAAAAATGGATCAAATTTGTTGGAGCAAAAGAAACATTGTTGGCATTCCACCTGAAAGATTATAATAAGAAACCACAACACTTGTATAAATAAAATAAAATAAACTTTTGAGTAATGGATACTCTAAAAATCTCAAATGAACAGATAAAAGAACTATTAGTTTATTTTTTCAGAAAATGATGGGCTAAATAAGTGATGATTATAAGATTCAGACTTTACATACCCATGATATTATTATTTATCTAACCAGTTTACCACTATTTTGGATGTAAAATTCATATCTTAAATCAACACATTTAAATTGGATTATTTTTAGCATGCACATTAATTTCATAAATTCTCTTGAGGAAATCACCAGAAAGACTTACCTGACTACAAAGACGACCACCAAAAATTTTATATACTAAACTCTTCTCATAAGCAGCAGGGGATTCACTGGGTACTCCAGAAGGCAAGCAGCACCTATGCATTGATTCTAGCAAATTCACCATGTATTCATGTGCATCCTCCTGTCTACAATATCTAAAGTTTCGAGATATGCCTAATATCTTGTCAAGAAGGACAAAAGCTGAGACATGTAAACTGTAAGGTTAATCGGCATATCAACAAGTTGAAGACACTTCAGAAGCAGCCCGGCTAGAAGATTCCATATGTTCACAGGTAACTCGATCAGCTACCTTAACATATGTACGGAGTCACTAAAATTTTTAAGGGCTTTAATATGCAAATAAACATAACGATTCTAAAATAAAAATCTTCCTAATAGATATCAGAAAACAATATAGAAATTAGGGTTAGAAAAGTTCTAGATACAAATCAAATATTAGAAATAAATCACATAAAACAGCAGAAGGATACACCGCAGGTTATAGACAAGATCCTTCGGTACTAGAGATCTCCCAGTTGATTGTAATGCACGGCTAACATGTTTCTGAATAGCACACAATGCACAAAACCCGGAGATATGGCCTTCATAAATCAAAATAGAATGAAAATGATCACTACCTGATCAGAAATAGAAAGAACCAGTGGGCATAGAGCACAAAGATATCCTGAAATCTTCAATAAAAGATGTAAAAGACGTGGATATAACCACAAAAAAGTAAACATTATCTTTTCGCCATAAGCCATAAGCATTTGTTAGTAAGTACGGATGGTAACCATTTAAAAAAAACCCTAAAGCGGCAACGAACATTTCAGACATTCATGACTGTCAGTTCTAAATTTCATAAGACTTAAACCACTCAAAACCATCATTCTAACACATTATTACACATGAATGGAGAGAGGCAAAGAGAGACACTCACAGGAATTTTGATGTTTGCCACTTTGCAAATATGCAGCCAATGGCTCAGTATATGTCAGGCATTGCAACACTGAATTCAGAAAACAAGTATTTCCAAGATTTTCCAAACCAGCACCCTGTAAAGTATTCATAAGTTCCATTGGCATTAAACGAAGAGCTCTCCTCTAGAAGACCTCCAGATATTTGAAGCCAAATAGAACAATATATTGCCAAATACTAATAATCCAATCCACAGGCAGCCACCAAAATAAATGCTTGCTGCAGAAAGAATTGACCAGAAAGAACTGAAGGCAACAGGATGTTTTTTACTTATAAAAAAGAAACAATTGAAACTGACCTCTTCACAGGTACAAGTGTTGTTATAAGCATTGACAAAGGGGAAATAAAGCAATGAAAACGAAACATATTTAAGAAGTCCCCCGACATGAAAACAATTTTCCACTAAATTGGAAACGCCACGGAAGTTTGACAAATGTAACAACAAAATAGTAATGCTTTTTGAATATCTAAAAACCAAAACATTAAACATTACAAAAACAATGAATAATTTATCAGCTAAAACAATAAATAAAAGGGAAAAGAGTTCAAAATTAAGCCACCGTGATTTTAAAGTAGAGCTAAATTTCAGGGGAAAAAAAGACCAGCTCAACCATTGATATCTTCTCAGTTCTCACAATCCTGGGAATCAAGAAAGTAAACTTACTAAAAAGAGGATAATTCTTCATTATTAGCTGAAAGACAGTCTTTCAATTCTCTATACAGAAGAGTTCAAATAAATAAATAAAAGCTTTGAAAGAACTCACGATTCTCCTGAAAGTGATACCAAAATTGAACTCAGGATCCAACCCGCTCTCAACAAAATCCGACACCTCAATCTTCTTCGCACTTTGACCAGGATTCAATTCCCCTGCGGGCCTTTTCCGACTCGACTCACTGCTTAACGTCTCAATCCGAAAATCAACGCCACCATCTCTGTTCCCAATCCCACCCAACGGCTGCCTCGCGGGATGAAACTCTACTCTTCGCAACGAAGTAGAAACAGTCGGAGAAGACAATGACCCGTCCCCAGGACACGAATACCCGCCAGAATCCGACTGGGTCTTCACCTCTGTGTCACCGCTCATCACAGGATTCTCCATCTCTCCAGAAAACCCACCGAACCGATTCGATAAAAACGGAAGCGGTTTCGATCACTTTGTTTGGGTATCGGAAATTGGATTAACCAAAAAGGAACCGATTTTGCTCCACCTATTGACAGATTCTTTACACGAAGAGCAAAACAGAGAAAAAAGAAGAAGAAAATTTGGCGGTAGAGAACGGTTATGGACTATTTGTTTAGGGAGAAACTAGAAGAGAAAACGAGTAAGATGAGCGGCAGAGACACACATCACTGTTAAACCCTACTTTCACTAGGACACTCAGTTTTTATTTCATCAGCTAGATTGAAAAAGTAGTTAAACTCCGATTCTATAGTACTCTGATTCGTCCCCTGTTGGGTGTTCATATTTGACTACCGCGGTGGTGAGTCACAGCTGATTGAGGTTTAAGCCAACAGCAGACTGACACGTAACGGAAAGGCCATAAATACGAAACTGGGCTCGATAGCGGTTGGAATGCGGAATCTTTACGGGTGATTGGTTCTGTTTCTTTGTACATGTGGAAAATAATAATTTGGGAAAAAGAGAAAAAGAAGGTCGGTCGTTTTCTGTAGTGGTAGCTGTCGTTTTGCATGACGATGTCGTACACGCTTTATCATTAATCATTATGTATAATGGACTCGCTCAACTAAAAGACGTGTTCCAAAAAGGACTCTGTCCCACCCAATTATTGAATGTTTATCTTTTCCTTTTGTTTATCATTGTCTAATTATATGATTTCTGTATATTTTTTAAAAATTAAGGCTAATTAATTTCCATTATTAGATTATTTATAAACTATATATGCTTTTAAAAAAATTTAATTATTTGATTTTAAATTATTAATTACATAATTTTGTACTTATATTATAAAAATTACGTGTATTACGAGAATAAATCAGAAAATCCGATACTCCTTGAATGAATCACCAACTTTGCATGTGCCTTTTAATGGCCAGAGCCGCCCATAATCTACCTGAGCACAAGTCCACGTCTCACCAAGTCTATTCGCGTCCCCAAGCCTGGATTTTTTATTACCAAAATGCTTCCACGCTGTCATGTTATTAAATTATTTATTTAAAATACTGTTACAAAAATGCCTTTTGTTCTTGAGAATGTGACATGTTTAACTAACTTTCATAAACTTATGCATAGTTGTTAGTATTGTAACGTGAGAGAGCAACTATACTTTAATAATTAGGCTTAATTACTTTGGTTCTGCGGATTGGATTTTAATTTGATCTTAAATATAAAGAATCAATTTAAACAATTTTAATTCTCTTTTAAAATGATTTTGATTTATAACGACTCAAACATGTTTGGATGAAACTCGAACAATGTAACTTAAATTTAATTGGATTCAACTGTTTAGTTGAAGCCTTTGACTTTACTTATTTTTTGTTGGAAATTGATTCGAAATAAAATAAAATAAAATTATGTTAATTAATTAAGTTGTGGTCAAAGTAGTATAAGTTAGTTGAGATATAATATTTATATGGAAATTTAGTGGGTTGATACTGTCTTGATTTTTTGTATTTTTAGTTTCTATGTAAGGCTACATATAGTCACTTTATTTTCAGTTCAGCAGGTTGTGAAGTTGCAAATTTGTATCCAAAAGTTAGTAATAAAAGTTCAAATTTTGTTCATCCCTAAAATTTTCAACATAGTATCAGAGCCCCTTTCAATTTTGGGTCTGTGAAAATTGTAACAGAAATATAAAGCTTCTTTTAACACAGTAACAAAGAGTTGTTTGAAAGATCTGATGTATCTGATTGGGGAGCTTTCTTGAAGAATAGCGTTGGCAAACACGACTACTTAGGGGAATATACCAAAGAGATTTATCTCTCACAAGGAGGCTGACAAGTGTGAAAAATATATAATCGTGAAAATTCATCAGAAGAATATCTTTTTTGAAATTGGAAAGATGCACTCTAAGGAGATTTATGACATGAAATTGATGAGAAGTACATCAATAATTTAAATTGACGAGAAGTGCATTAATAGTTAGAATTGATAAGAGGTGCATCAACGATTGAAGAGAAGTACTTCGATGGACATTAGAGAGAGTTGTTTCAACAAGACAATTGCAAATATGAGATTTTGAATTAAGAGAGCATGTTAGAAATTGATTCAAAATAAAATGAAATAATATTATGTTAATTAATTAATTTGTGGTCAAACTAATGTAGTAGTTAGTTGGGATATAATATTTATCTAGCAATTTAGTAAGTCGATAGTACCTAATTTTCTGTATTTTTAATTTCTATATAAGCCTATATATAGACACTTTATTTTCAGTTCAACAGGTGGTGAAATTACAAATTTATATCCAAAAGCCAACAATAAAAATTCAATTTTTGTTCATCCCCAAAATTTTTAACACATTCCTACTAATATTATCTTGATGAAAATTTCAATTCCTACTATTACTATTCCTACTAATATTATCTCGATGAAAATTTCAATTCCTACTATTACTATTCCTACTAATATTATCTTGATGAAAATTTCAACACAGACATAAGCCTATGATATGGCAGAAAAGGAAAGCTTCTACTGTCTAAACTGCAACCAGGAAAAGGGTAAATCATCCAAAGTTGCCATTGTTGCTTCCTTACATGTTATCACTTCTGCTGCTTATTCGAACCTTAAAGAAGCAGTGACATTAAATGCAGTAAGCCTTGGATCTGGTAGTTGACGATGACTGGGTTTATCTTCTTGGTCGTGGGTGCTCTACTAACTCAGAAAGGGTGAGAAAAGAAAGCGATCCGCGTTGATTCTTAGCAGAGGTAGTAAGATCAAACAAGTAGTGAACCAACTTACTGGTTAGTTGGAGCTGGGGACAACTGATTGTGAAGTATTTGAAGGGGTTGAAGACATCAAACAGAGAATCACTGTCTATCAACGAATGAAGTGAAATGGTAGTTAGGTGCTTGACCACCCTTGCGGTGCGAGATACGAATGACCTTGAGATGATGTAAGAATTGATTTACATTATAGCATGCGATTAATAAAGTTTAACAATTTAATAGAACATTTAAATTTATTAAATTTTAAATTAAATTTAAATTCTAAAAAAACATTGTTTTATTTAAAAAAATTTTAACTTGCGATTGGATAGTTCGAATTCAGCATGTTTATCGTGAAGAGAACCAGAGCGTTGACCAACTGGCAATTATAACTTCGTTCGTAAGTCCAGGTCTACACGTTTTGACAGAAATCTCAATTAAACTATGGACATGAGTCCGACAAGATAGTCAAACAGTATCGTATCATCAAGGATGAGATAAAGTTGTAACTTCCGTTGTTCTCTTTCTAAACAAAAAAAAGCTTTAAACTTCATATGACATAGTTCAATTTGATTGGATAAAAAATTCGATTTTTTAATAAAAGATAAAGATAAAGTAAGTTTTTAAAAATTTCAATATTTTCTTAAACCTTGCTGTGTAAAATAACACCACTATTCTGAGCAATTGTATATGAAATTTTTTAATTTAAATTAAATATTAAGAAAAAAATAATATAATTAAATCTTTTTAAATTATGCTAGAATTATATAAAATGTGTTAATTAATCAATAATAATAATAATTATTGATCGAGATTAAGAATTATTATATAATAAAAATTATTGTTTTATTTTAAAATAAATTTAACACGTGTCTCCCTAAGCTCTTCCTTTTTTCTCGTGGGCGGAGACAGTTGACTTGAAGAAGAATCTATTGAACGATTCAACGAAGAATTTTTAGTTACATGGCCGGCATTATTAATCCAAACCACCACGACTCGCTTCGGTTGTAGCCACCTCTAGTCAAGTCTGTATCTTCTATTCAATTTTATAATGTCTTATTATGTCTATTGAATCTCAATCATTTATTTATGTGGATCTCGTGTGAATCTCACATGAAAAATATAAGACTCACATATATAAATGATTGAAATTTATTTGACAGAATAAGACATTATAAAAATTAATCCGAGTATCCTGTCTCCGTCTAGTCCACGTTCACCAAATCCGTATCTTGCGGTTTTAACGGTAACAGAACCTTGTTATAAAACTCGTCTGGTCCAGCGTCAGGTGGAGGGCAACAAGACGCGCGAGAAGAGAGAGAAACAGGGAGACAGCATCGTGAGAGAGTTTAAGAGAAAAATATGAAAGTTGATGTTTTTGAAATCTGAAAGATCCACTTCACCTTTCTGGGATTCAACCAATTGCCAAAAAATTCAAAACCCGTCTCCAAAAATCTCATCCCTTCAATACCCGGATCTCAAATTCTAATCTTTTATTCAAATTCATCGTGGTTTGATCGGTGTCCCCTGTTCTCTGCTCCGTTTATGTTTTAAACCAAAAAACTGGAATTTTACTTCATGTTCTTGTGGGTTTTGGCTGTGCCATCTCTGCTCTGCTCCTTGTTTACATCTCCTGTGTTTGTTAGTTGTAGCTTGTGATTTTCAACCTTATTAACACATTCACGGAATTTCCTCCAACTTTACAGGACATTCGGTTTTTTTTCTCGTTTTTCTGGAACTCCTCTCTGTACTTTCAAACAAAAATTCACTTTCTGCCTTGTTTCTAGCAAAAAATTCTCAATATAATACATCCCTTGTTTCCTCTCCTCTTGAATTCCCAAATACCCTCGAATCCTCGATAATCCACCATGAAAGTCCCCAGAGACAGAATTAGGTTCAATGTCGGAGGCAGAATCTTCGAAACAAGTTCCACAACCTTAGCTCAAGCTGGTCGGAATTCCTTTTTTGGTGCCCTGTTCGACGAAAACTGGAACTTAAAACAGCTCCATAACGACTCCAATCTAAACAATGAATTCTTCATTGATCGAAACTCAGATTGTTTCGGTGTCCTCATCGATATTCTACGTACAGGTGATTTCCATATCCCTGCTCACGTCCCCGAAAGGCTTCTATATCGAGAGGCCTCATTTTACGGTCTATTGGACCACGTGAGGTCGGCGAAATGGGGTCCATTTGATGGCAACATACTTCGCCATTGCAAGTCTGTTACAGGTCGTGCACCAGGAGATGGGACCGCAATTCGTGCGGGACCTGATGGAGGATGCTGCGTAGCACATGGCAGTTTGGTACATGTTTATGATTGGATGATGGAAGAGTATCCACCAATCAATCTTGATTATCAAAGAGTGAATGATGCAGCTTGGGTTGATTCTGAGAATCTGATTATTAGTGCTTACGAGAGGTTGGGCCGTGGAGCAGGAGGATTAGGGTTGTTTAATCGGAGAACCGGCGAGTTGAGGAACAAGTTTCAAGTTTGGCATGGGAATCAAGTTAAGAGCTTCACAGCTGGGGCGTTGAGTACTACGCCTGATCATAAGATTTTCAGTAGTTGTAAAGGGAGGAGTAATGAGTATGGTATTGGTATGTGGGATCAAATCACCGGAAAGCAGATAGATTTCTTCTACGAGAGCCCTGGTTGGTCTCTCGGAGATGCTGACAGATTACAATGGCTGAATGATGCCAACTGTTTGCTGGTGGCTACTCTGTTTCCGAGGAAGGACAATTGTTACATCAGTTTGTTAGATTTCAGAGCCAAAAAGATGGCTTGGTCTTGGTCTGACATTGGAGTTCCAGTTACAGTGGACGAGAAGCGAGTGCGTGATGCAATAGCCATGGAGAGTAGTCAAGCCATATGTGTGGTGAATGAGTACGAGGACTTGGGGTTCATGGATATGAGGATGAATATGGGGAGTGTGAGATGGAGGAGTTCGAGGGGTAGGTTGATGAAAGGGAAGATGCCTGATGAACCTTGTTATCCCAAATTGGCATTGCATGAAGGACAGTTGTTTTCCTCCATGGATGACAGTATATCTGTGTTCTGTGGTCCTGATTGGGTCCTGACCTCCAGGCTTCGACGTAGTCATGGAGGCTCAATATGTGATTTCTCGATTGGCGGTGATCGGTTGTTTGCTCTTCATAGCGAGGAAAATGTGTTTGATATATGGGAGACTCCGCCTCCACCGGTTGTCTGATTCAAAGTCTTGGCCTTTATGGTTGTTCTGGTTTTTACTTGTCCATGCCAAAGTCCGAGATTCCAGTTTGCAGGAGACAGAAGAAGCACTACAGGAGTTATTCTGTGCATAGTGCACAGAATTTTGGTTCAAGCTTATATTTTCACAAGGTCTCACTGAAATAGGCAACTCCATTGGAGGATGTATATAATTATCCACAGATGTAACAGAAATATGTCAAAGATTGGCCCTGCTCAATTTTCTTGCTTGCTTGACCATGGAAGATGAACCAAATGTTTCTTTAATTAAAAGGTTAAAAGATTAAATTAAATTTATAAATACTAAATTACTGAGCATATTTGATAGTATTAAAATTCAAAAAATAAATTAAATTTAATCAATTTTAATATTAAGATTCCATCTAAAATTGAAAAGATTTTAAGGTCGGTGGTCTACTTTCCTAATAAGTATTAGTCAAATGGGAGCTAAAAGCTTAAATTAAAACTTAAAATTTTTTAGTTTAATTAGTTTAGGACTTAAATTTGTAACTTGTTCAACGAGTAACTTGTAACTTAATTTAGTCATTTCACGCAAGCTTTTACATTTTTTAATGTCACATTTAAAAATATAAAAACAGTGTCATATTATACATTATAACAACGTGTGTGGAGACATTTTAATTTTCGTACAAAAAAAACTTTTAAAGTAAATAAACATGTGAAAATTTAGACTTTCATTTAAAAAATTACAAATTTAAGCCTAAAAAATGTTAGGCCCAATACTAGGCCTGAAACGTGAATTATGATTGCCGACTCTTGTCGGGGATTTGCTTCATCTTCTCGATATTGCAAAACAAAAAGGAAAGAAAGCGGAAAGAGAAGGTTTCGTTGACTAACATGTCTATTTATGAACACCGACCAACCTTCGAAGTCTTAGCACAGAAGATGGGACTGGGATTCATCTACACCATTAGGTACGGTATGACTAATTAATGATTATACAACATGTCTATTTATGAACACCGACGAACGTTCGAAGTCTTTGAACAGAAGATGGGACTGGGATTCATCTACACCATTAGGTACGGTATCACTAATTAATGATTATATACTATCCAACTATATAGTTACTGGGCGATAGTTAAACTCTCTGTCCCGCAACTTGAGCTCGAACAATTTATTTATTTATTTTTTTTTGCATACAAAGAAAAATAAGGATGAAACAGAAGTCCAAAGCTACAACCATCTATATCAGAAATCCTGCCAATACGTAGTTCCTTTCGATCGCGTCGAAGGATGGAAGCTAAGTTCGATGGAGGCTTGGGGAGTATTTATAGTCCGATAAGGTCACACTGTGCTATAGTAGCTAGTAAATCAACGCTCTAATCGAACAAAAATTTTTAGATCAAGCTCAAGCCTAAAACCTTACTCTAGCCAATTTGTTATTAGTAAGCCTACTGGGCATTAAGATACGATTGATAAATCAGATCAGATCTAACTTTAAGTTAATAAGTGAAAAATTATATTAACAAAATTATATTAAGTTTAAATTTAAAATGATGGAAAAAAATAATCCAAAATTAATTTAATAAAACTTTAAGATAATATTATGTTGAATTAAAATTAAATGAATTTTAGATATTTCACTATTTAAATTTAACCTTAATCAAGCTCAATATCATTTGATGTTTTTATCTACATCTTATAACATATTTTTATGTAATTATAAAATAAAACGCTAATTATTAGACCTAATAAAATTATTAATTAATAATTTATTTTTATCAAAAAGAAAATATAAAAAAATATTTAACATTTTAAAAAAATTTAGCAATGTCAATATTACGAGAATTAAAAATATACATTAACTACTATTATACATAATCATTTCTAGATTATTATATAAATATAAAAAAAGAGATTCACATCTCAAAATCCTTTTTATTAAAAATAATCTTAATTGTTTCGCAACTTATAGGGATTAGATCTTATGTTCCAATTATAGTATTTTTATCATGTTCTATTAAATCTCATCCAGATATTTATATGAATCTTACTTAAATATATAGATAAAATTTAATAGAATATGATTGCAACGGAATAAATGGAACAAAAAATCTAATGAGTAAATTATGATAATTCTTTTAGCATAAAAGTCATAAAAAATGGTAATATGAAATGATCACAAGATTAAAAATATTTAAATTAGTATAAATTATTATAATAATAATATGAAATGATCACAAGATTAAAAATATTTAAATTAGTATAAATTATTATAATAATATGGTTACCTTGTACTTGGTTTGAATAGGTGGTGGACAATTTGCAATGATTTTGATTAGACGGAGTAATCAAGGATTAATATCATCTAATCATCGATTATGAGTTAAAGAGTTGGAAAATGTCGTTTCGTTTTTTCAAGTTTTTAACCGTCAACGAACATTACATACCGTTTTGGTTTTCTTTCATCGAAAACGATAACACGATGAAGTTTCAAGGAACCCCTCGCTCACGTGCACGAATGATTGTATACGTGGCGGCAAGTCATAGGGTCCACGTCACCAACGAAATGTTGCTGAGCCCAGCTGATCGGGTAACTCTTAAACGGGAAAAACAAAAATTGAAGAAACCTTAACCAACTGATCTCATAAAGCCAACGCGATACACGAAACATTCGCAATCACGACCTCCGAGACTTGTGATCTTATATTATTTGATCGCTTTTGCGATTATCAGCTCTGGATTTGAATGACTTGCTGGGGTTTTTGGATGCTGTGAAGCGGATTTGAGGAAGGTAGAGAGAGAGGGAGGGAAGGACGCCTGGCGTGATAAAACATGGCGTTGTTTCGGAAACTTTTCTACAGGAAGCCTCCCGATGGTCTACTTGAGATCTGCGAGAGAGTTTACGGTTCGTACGCTATTCGTTTTGGTTCCGTTCTGTTTTATTCGCACGTTATTGTCGTTTTTTTCCTTAATAATTTTATGTTACCGTTTGGTTGTTTTTCTTGTTGGTGTTGTGAGAGTGACCATGTGAAAGTTTTGAATCGAATCGGTTTATAATGTGCGTGGAAATGGCGGGAGAGAATTGGAGTTTTATGGATTTTGGAGTTGTTGCAATTTTTTTGTTGCTTTTAGTATGTTGAGACTATTGAGTTTAAGATAAGTAATTGCTTGTTTTGGTTATACTTTGAATCATAGGACGTTTGATTTTCATATTGCTTTGTTAGTTGTACTACTGTCTGATTTCATAATCTGAGGGAATCTGGAACATCAAAGTTGTAATAGCCATTTGGGTGAAATTTGAGGTGGATTAGGTTGTTCACTGACTTTAGGGCTTTGTTGTGAAAATTGCAGTTTTCGATTGCTGCTTCACTATTGATGGTTGGCAAGGGCAAAATTATAAAAGCTACATTAGTGGAATAGTTGGTCAACTTAAGGAGCACTTCCCAGATGCATCGTTCTTGGCATTCAATTTCCGTGAGGGAGATAGACAGAGCAAAATTGCTGAAGTATTGTCCGATCATGATATGACGGTAATGGAGTATCCTAGACACTATGAAGGCTGCCCGTTGCTCAAAATGGAGGTAATCCACCATTTTCTGAGATCAGGTGAAAGTTGGCTATCGCTTGGGCAGCAAAATTTGTTGCTAATGCATTGCGAACGGGGTGGTTGGCCAGTTCTTGCTTTCATGTTGGCTGCACTGCTGATTTATAGGAAACAGTACAGTGGAGAGCAGAAGACCTTGGACATGATCTATAGGCAAGCTCCTCGTGAGCTTTTGCAATTATTGTCGCCAATGAATCCTGTTCCTTCTCAGCTGAGGTACTTACAGTATGTATCAAGGAGGAAGGTGACCTCAGAATGGCCACCATTAGATAGAGCTCTTACCTTGGATTGTGTTATCTTAAGAAGCATCCCTAATTTTGATGGAGTGGGGGGCTGCCGTCCACTTTTTCGGATTTATGGACAGGATCCCTTCCTTGTTTCAGACCGAAATACAAAAGTTCTGTACACAACCCCAAAGAAGGGCAAAAATGTTCGGGCTTATAAGCAGGTATCCTGTAGTTTCTTTGTCACATAAGCAATTAACTTGTAATTTAGCACCATTCCTTTAGTTATGCTATTTTTGTTCTTGCAAACTCTCTGTTTTGTTCATTTTAATATTAGGAAGAATCTTATTTTTCGTTATTAACTCTTGATTTGCATGTCCTTGTCTTTCATCACTCCTTGGTGAAAGCTCTTCAATGTCCTTGGAATAACTTCATATGGGGGTTGTTATTTACGAGGTAGTTTACAGCAACCACAAGGTTATACATCTCATGAATCAGAAAAATAACGATTATGATTACTTTCTGCCATTTTGTCTTATGTTAAAAGAACAGTGGGTCCATATAGGAAGAAAAGGAGTTATTTAGATTAAAGGTTTTTTCTTGTCTTCTTTTTCTTTATCCTTTTCCTCTTTATCTTGTTCTCCTGACTCTAAAGCCTCTCAGAGATTATTTTTCCATTATCCCTTGCTGCATCGTTCAATTTTCTTTCTAGTGTCAAGTTTCTGCTTATTATCATTCCATTTTCGATAACTATGATTTTGCTGTCCTCAGTTACAAAATTTTCTATCTATTGCAGAATGAGTGTGAATTAGTCAAAATAGATATCAATTGCCATATCCAAGGTGATGTTGTACTTGAGTGCATCAGCTTACATGATGACATGGAGCGTGAACAAATGATGTTTCGAGTTGTGTTTAACACAGCTTTTATTAGGTCAAACATTCTAATGCTCAACCGTGACGATATTGACACATTCTGGGATGCTAAGGATCAATTTCCAAAGGACTTCAGAGCTGAGGTATATTCCTTGCCACAGTTGTACTTTGTCCTTGCTATTTTGTGATTCCTTCTAACATGAAGCGTATTCTTGGGTTTAAGGTTCTTTTCTCAGAAGTGGATGCTACTGCTTCCATTGTGCCATTAGATTTTTCCAGCTTTGAGGAGAAAGAAGGCTTGCCGGTGGAGGCATTTGCCAAAGTTCATGAGATCTTTAGTTCAGTTGACTGGTTAGATCCTAATTCAGATGTTGCATTTAATGTGCTCCAACAAATTAGTGCATCAAATATCGTCCATGAGATGGATTTTCAACTGGGTGTGATACCTAGCCCTCGGAGTCAGCAAGCAAGCCCAAGAAATCATCAGGAGAGAAGGAGGCGCTTAAGCTTGGATAGCAACATGAAGAGTCTCATGTCCTCCCTAGACAAGATTGATTCTAGGCACTTGCGAAAATCATCTATAGATGCTATTTTGGATAAGGTTCCAGAGCATGGAGATGCTCATGTTCCCTCAGATATGTTTGTTAGACCTCCGCCATATAATGAAGCCTCAAATGGAAGTGCGGAGGATAGTCAAATGATAACATCTAAGCTTGCCTTTGGTCAAGCCATGGCAATTTTATCTGAAGCTGGACATGTAAAACCTAAAGCACCTGCAGTGGCTCCTGCTATGACTGATGCTACTGGAAATATTCCTCTTCCACCGCCACCACCTTGTCATATACTGTCCCCATCATCACCTCCTCCTCCTCCTCCTCCTCCTCTCGCAAATGCAGCTCCTTCCACTCCACCACCACCACCACCACCACCACCACCTCCTCCTCCTCCTCTTGCAAATGCACATCCTCCTGCATCTCCTCCTCCACCACCACCACTACCTCCTCCTGCTCCATCAACTTCATCGATGAACGAGAATATAAAAGTTAAAGCTGGTCATCCGACAGCACCTTCAGCTCCTTCTCCTCCTCCTCCTCCTCCTCCTCCTCCATCTCCTCCACCTCCTCCACCTGCTCCTTCAACTTCAACTCTGAAGGAGAATTTAACTAGCAAAGCTGGACCTCCAGCACCTCCTCCACCTCCTCCAGCACCTCCTTTGGAAGTGAATCATGCTAGTGGAGTTGGATCTCCTCGTCCTCCACCCCCACCTCTTCATTCAAGCAAATGCACAGGTAACACTTCATCCCCAGTGCCTCCTCCACCTCCACCTCCTTTCACTTCATCATCTAATTCCTCTCGCGTTCCTTGTGCACCCCCTCCTCCCATTCCTTCTGCTCCCGCTCCTCCTGTTCCTTCTGGTAAAGGCACTTTAAACTCATCTTCTGGATCTGCTCCTGTGCCTCCATCACCTGCACCTCCATCTCCTGCCCCACCAGTCAATCCTCCCTCCACTCCCAAGGGACGCTTAAACCGTACAATAACTTCAAAGGCTAATCAGGCAAAAAAGCTGAAGCCTTTGCATTGGTTGAAGTTGACAAGAGCTGTGCAAGGAAGTTTATGGGCTGAGGCACAAAAATCTGGTGATGCCTCCAAGTATGTGCTGCTTTGTGAATGGTAATCTTGGGTTTCTTTCACATTTCTTTCTGCATTGTTTTAACTCGTGTGCTTTCATGTGACCGCATATACATAGGGCTCCAGAAATTGACATGTCAGAGTTGGAGAGTCTTTTCTCAGCAGTAGTTCCAAATTCAGATCATGGAGGAAAGTCAAGTTTTCGTAGTTCACGCGGGCCTAAGGCTGATAAAGTGCAATTGGTATTTATTTGTGTAATTGCTGTGAATTTAATGTTGTGCTGGCATACTCTGATAAGATGGCTAGCATTTTCAACATCCCTAAGTTTATTATAAAACATTAAAAAAATATTTAAAGCATCACAGCTTAATGAGTTTGAATTGGCAATATATTTCAAGTCAATATCACCGTTGCCATGTCTTCTGCTACAAATTAGTGAAGTTAAAATGCAACTCAGCTCTTACATATGCATTCTTTTAATTAGAATAAGTATTTCTCTTGCAGATTGACCACAGACGCGCTTATAATTGTGAAATCATGCTTTCAAAAGTGAAAGTTCCATTGCATGAGCTAATGGTAAGTGAGAAATATTGCTAGCAAGTTCTCTTTCAACATGTTCTTCTTAGATATTCACAAGTTCATTCATTAAAAACTGAGCTTTGTTTATTTTCTTTACTATATTAGTCAGCTAGGAAAAAATAGGACTGTCTAGGATCATCACTGTGAATCATGCAGCTTCATATTTTTGTTTGATCTTGAAGTTTCCTCAATGTCAACCAATCTGCTACATACTTTTTGTCCTAAATGATCATAGTATTTCAACTTGTCTTGCATTTCTCACCTATGGCTTCTTCACTTACATCTACAAGAATTCTATAACCTATGCTGTTATAGAGCATATGAAAAAGGGGTAGTTAGAAAAGCTTGTGAAAGAGATATCAAACTCCCTGAAAGGCTTTTCTAAATTTTGGGATCAAATCATTATTGCCATGAGAACTATGAATTATGTCCTTGAAGTATAGATCCCTCATCATTATTAAAGTTTCTTATCTTCTCAGATGCCTTCCTCAATGGGAAGACAAATTTACAGATTTTTGGGCATTTAATTTAGTTTTATGTTACATTTTATGCTGGAACTGCATTATACAACTGTTCTAAGAAAATTGCACATTTTTTAAAATTTTGTATGTTCTAAATTATAGATCCTTACAATCGTGAAAGAAAAGTTCCTAAATATCTTCTTATACTACAGGGTTCGGTGCTTAGTCTCGAGGATTCAGCATTAGATATTGATCAGGTTGAAAACCTTATAAAGTTTTGTCCGACAAAAGAAGAGATGGAGCTTCTAAAGGTAAATTGTTTTTAAAGTCAACAAATACTCTATCATCCGTAATTTTTGAGCTGAATAGTTTTCTTTGATTATGAAATGATATTAGGATCTTATTAACTAGTTTAGATAATCAAGGTCATACCTTGTCTTTGGAGACTTATGGTTATGCTTCCTTTATACATGCAGGGGTACACTGGTGAAAAGGAAAAACTAGGAAAATGTGAACAGGTTTGTATTGCTAAACTTCAACTTTGCTATATTTCTGTTATAAAAGTATTTCATTCATGATCATTTTGTGTCTTAAGAGTGATATGTTCTATAATCTAAATCTAAATCTTTCTCCATTTGGAAAAATGCCAAGATTAAATCACAAACGACAAATAGGAGGAAGATGAATTGTATTCCTGTGACTTTGACACTTTCAAAAAGGATTACTAAAACATGAAAACTTGTTATGCTCCAAAAATGAGCTACTGTACTAAATGTGTAGTTAATGGGATAGGTAATGTACAATTTTGACCACATAGGCAACAGGTTGTTGGTATTCTGAACTAGTTGCTTTTTCTTTTTATATCTTGATTTAATATTACATGAGGATTTGTTGTTATTCTAAAATATAGCAAGTCTTTTTCTGAAATAACTTCTACTTAACTGGCTGTAAGCCTGCAACTACCTAGTCGGTTGAGGGCTATAGTTAACATAGTCCAACTAGTGTTAGGGGGCTTATCCTATGGCTCATATTGAAGGTATGAAAATTTAGGTGTGTGTTTGTTTTAATTGGAGCATATTTGTACGCATCACAGGAAATCCCAAACTGGTAAAGTGGATGAAATTGATATGTAAAATGAGCTTGATATGACAATTTATGTTCACGCCTTGTAGATAAGTATTGTATGCATCAATCGTCAACACGATTTCTCATGTAGTTAAATTCCATTGTATATTGTGATCCGTATGGCTCTATAATTGGCTTAGGTTGTTATTTTTTCAGTTCTTCTTGGAGTTGATGAAAGTACCAAGAGTAGAATCAAAGCTCAGAGTTTTTGCATTTAAGATGCAGTTTCATTCTCAGGTTAGAACATGCATCCTGATTTGCCTTTGCTAACTATTCTGAGTTCTGTGAAAATTAAATATTTAAACCCATGAGTTTTCTTTTTAGGTTTCTGACCTTAGAAACAGCCTGAATGTTGTGAACTCCGCTGCAGAAGAGGCAAGTCATATGTCTGTGCTTGAGAGTCTCTGTGTGTGTATTTCTTTTGTTCCTTTTGTTTTGGCAATGACATATAATTTAATTTTTAAGTTTGCTCTTCTCATCAGATCAGGAATTCTGCCAAATTGAAGAGAATTATGCAGACTATTCTTTCACTTGGAAATGCTTTGAACCAAGGAACTGCTAGGGGTAAGTGAAAAACAGTACTGGGTCGGAATACTTTTCTTATATATTCTCTTGTACACAATGCAACCAAAGTTACAGAACCAATTTTTTTGGTACATGTTTATAAACAGTACTCCTAAGTGCTCTGTTGAAAAACAGTACTGCGTCAGAGTACTTTTCTTATATGTTCTCTTATACACAACGCAATTAAAGTTCAAAACCAATTTTTTTGGTACATATTTATAAACAATGCTTCCAAGTGCTCTGTGCTGTAATGGATATCAGGACTAGCTTAAGTGTTGACATGTATTTTCACTTTTACGGTGTTAGTCTCTTATTATTTTCTTTAATAGCTTGTCTCGGTGTGTTGTTTTCTTCCATGGTATCTTGTAGTCTATTTTCTTTAATAATTTTCTTTTTTCCTTACGAGAAGTTGAACTAAAATAGGTTTTGTTTAAGGTGTCCTCTATCAATGTAGGATTCAGTATGGATTAGGGCATAATAAGGTTGACCCTTCTAGCATTCATTTCACTTGATCCACATTTCTTCTTATAAACTCAACTTCATCTTTTTAACCAATTTGATCTCTTTGTGTTTCTCTATTGTTTTTAGGATCTGCTATTGGATTTAGACTGGACAGTCTTCTTAAATTGACTGATACACGGGCAAGGAACAACAAGATGACTCTAATGCATTATCTTTGCAAGGTACAGAGTGACAGAGTCCATGAAATCTGCATATCTTGCTTAGGTATCTGGATTCACATATGCCTAGTCCAAAATACGCCCAATAAAGTATGTTACAAACAGGATGGACATATAGGAAACAATTGAGGTTGAGGGAGTAGCCTAGTGATTGGTACCTCTCCTAAGGGAGCTTCTAGGTTTAGAATCTCACTTGAGATGGGAGTGGTTAGCCCCATTATATAACCAAAAAGTGACCATTGCATCCTCCAAGACCATAAGTGTACATACATATATATGCAGTTGAGTCAAGGCCTCATATAACTAGAGAATGTCACTTTCACATTAAGATGTTTTCAATTATCCCGTTCTGTTTGATATGCTGTAGGTGCTTTTTGAAAAATTACCGGAGCTTCTAGATTTTTCAAATGACCTTTCCAGTTTGGCACCATCATCAAAGGTATTAACATTGTGATTGTGGTAATCAAAAATTAGACGCAAATGTTGTCCTGAATTGTGTTTCCTTATAGATACAACTGAAGTTTCTGGCGGAGGAGATGCAAGTGATAAGCAAAGGATTAGAAAAAGTTGTACAGGAACTTACAAATTCTGAAAATGATGGTCCTATATCAGAAAACTTCTGCAAGGTATATGTCGTCTTTCCCATTTATAATCGTGAAAGAAATCTGCTTATTATTGTTTCTGTTGGCTATGTTGTCTCTATCATGCATGCTTGTTGGGCAATTTAATTCTCGTTGCTCGATAATGTGATCCTTTTGCGTATATGGATCTGTAGTATACACATGAGCAATGACTTAATCCGTTATGTGCTTATGGATTTGTTGGATGACTGGTGCTCCTCTCTTACTCTTTAGCTCTCCGTGCATATGCATCATATTTGTGTTCATTTATGTACGTCTCCCTTACAAGTTAACTGAAATTTTGGTTCCTGTTGTGTAGATTTTGAAGGACTTTCTGTGTTATGCTGAAGCTGAAGTACGATCTTTAGCTTCTTTATACTCTGGAGTGGTAGGTCTTGGAGTTCACTCTTTGTTTCTTCATCATAGTAGACTATAGTCACTATACTTCACATTGACCTTAATGTTGTCACAGGGTAGAAATGTTGATGCATTGATTGTTTATTTTGGAGAAGATCCAGCTCGCTGTCCCTTCGAACAAGGTAATGTTGTTTCTAATGCACCTTTTTTTCCTTTTTTCTTACAAAAAATAATTGAAAATACTTCTACAGTTGTTTCAACTCTTCTCAATTTTATGAGATTGTTCAACAAAGCACACGAGGAAAACTGCAAGCAATATGAGATGGAAATGAAGAAAGCAACCGAAAATGATAAATCGAAAGACAGTGCTCCTCTCAAGGAGTCCGCACCTTTGTTGCAAAAATTGGCAGAGAGGAGCAGGGTGAAGTAAGTGCGAGTTCCCAAGAGCAGAGTTGAGGCAACAAAAGGCTGTTGGACCTGTTGGGTAGTAGGGCTCTTAACAATGGTCGAGGAATGTATATTCATCCAGTAGATTAACCAGTAACCTAGTTAGCAGTACAAAGTGCACCACTTACTGCAAATCTCGAGGTTAACGTTTCCTGCAAGGTAAACTCTTAATCTCAGTACTTCTTCCTATTCAAATAACCACGATGCCACCTACAGATTCCGACGGAGGGAGTTTTTTATTTTATGAGATTGGCCCACTACTATAGCAGTATGGAATAATATAAACTTGGATAAAAAGAATATGGCCTGAATTTGGTGACATCTTAAGTTAAAATATGTTAGGAGTTAGGACTCCCTGTGGTTGGACTTTTAACACAATGTTATTTTGGAACTATAAATGAATGAAAAATTAACGTAATATGAATAAAATTGTGTAATATTAAACAATGTCACAAAAAGATGAATAATAATTTTAAAAACACGAGAATAGAAATAAAAAAAGATCAAATCACAAGACGATGAATGTAATTAGCCTTAAAAACTTTACAGAACTTACTTAGTGGAGTAGTTCCACCCAATAGTTAACTCTTAACAGGTACTTTGTACGATGTTTATGGTCTTTGGTGCAGGTTTATGGATTCTCAGCACAATAATGCTCTGTGATAAGCAAAGTGTAACATACCCCCTCACTGGATATGTCTTCTAGGATGACTTTGGTGACTTTCTCCCCTTTCAATTTTGTTTTCTTGTCTCTTTTTTTCCTTTGGTTTTACTATAGTTAAACTATTTTCGTCTCTCTCGAACATTTCTCTGTTAATTTTTCTTTTTCTCTAGTCTCAGCCAATACATGTAAATTTGCACTTCAATGTTCTGTATATATTTCTTTCAATGCAAACAATTTCTCTTCAGGGAAGAAAGTGTACTTCCCTGTACTTACAGCTTTGAGAGTTGGATGTAGACAACTAATCCCATTAGTTTTCCAATTTTTGCACTAAGAAATGGTTAGAATGCCTAATTGAATAGAATCATGTTTAAGTGTATTTATAGGTTTCAACATGCATATTTAATCCCTAAGACTGAGTAGTAATCTTCAATTGTGACTCGAACATAAAACATATTTAACTATGTTATATTTTTTCTTTATTAATTGTTTACTATCACAGTTAATTGTTTACTAATTGTGTTTAGCATTGCCCTTTAAGGATGAGTTTTTGGTCTTGATTTTATTTAAGGGAAGTTGGAGCTAATAGTCCAGGTGTTCAAATGATATGATCCTTCTGATGTTAAAAAGAGCAAAAGGGTCTGCAAGTTTTGTACACATAAACATGGCCGAAAGGGGAACAAAGACAGATACGAAAAGAATTAGTCTTTACATTCCATAAAGTATAAAGAATAAGACTTGCCTTATCTTCTAGAGATTAAACAGACTTTGTAGTCATTTTAAGTTGGGAAGTGGTATGTTTAGATCTTATTCTCCACTCTTATCTGCTGATTCGAATTGGTTTTTATTCCAACTTTTAAATTCTAACCCTCGAAAAAATATGTGCTTACTTATGTTGATTAGACTCTTGTATCTTTAAACTTTTGTTCATCAGAGTCTTGATCAACTTATCTAAGTTTTGAAATGAAGGGTCTGTCAATATTTTTTAAACTTTAGTTGAATAGAGTCTTGAATGTACTTATCTAAGTTCTGAAATGGAGGCCTATTATTTCTTTATGGAATATTAAATAAATATTATATGTATTTTTAAACTTGGCTTGATGAGAGTCTTGATGTACTTTGAAATGAAGTGTCTATCATTTCTTTTTGAAATATATGGTAAATTATTCACGTATTTACACGAATCATCAAGTACACATGTTCCTTACAACTTCAAAATTTGCGAAGATTTGAAGAACCATCTGGGCATATCATAATGCAACAGAGGCTCTAAAGTACAAGTTTGTGAGTTCTACAACTTAAAGGTGAATTGACTTAACAATTATTGAAGTTTAGGCTTGATAGGGTTATGTGATCATTACGTCATATTACAGAATGATAAGTACACTTGTAACGATAAATGAAGAGAAGGGATGGGCCAGTTCGAATGAATTATTGAGACGTGTTGGATGAGACAGGAATTTAGTGGTTAATATATCGATAACTAACAAGAAGATAAGGTATGTTTGCTCTTTGATTGAGTGACAAGTCCTCCTGTCTAACTCTTTAATCTCCACTTGTCTCTTAGAAATTTTTCTTGGAGCAACTTTTTGGAAACATCAATTTCATCATAAATATGTGTAATTTTCACTTATTATGATTTAATACCCATTAAAAATATATATTTTAGATAAATTACTGACCAATTAAATATAAGAATTGAGTGTTTTTTTAATTAGAAAGTCCTTACTCCAGTTGAAGAAATTTCTCTAGTCGATTATCAATTATACTTGCACTTAGAAATTGAATTCAATTGAAGATATTTCTCTAGTGGACAATCAATTATACTTGCAAAAGAGAAATATGGAACGAATTGAGAACCTAAGTTACGATTGATTAGACGTAAAGTTTTAAATGGAATAGAAAAAAATAGGATATAATTGAATGATTTATAATAGAATAGAGTGTAAACAGATGTAATATTAAAAAATTGTTGTTTAGAGAAATTAAAGAGTTCATAATTATGTAATTTAGTGAAATGTTATTTGAATAAAATGTTTATAATGCAATATAGCGTAAAGTTATTCATCATTTCTCATTTCACCTTAAATCCAAAAGTTTTTTATTTTTACTATTTAAAATAGAATAAAATGTAATATAAAATACCTCTATTTTATCTCATTTCATT